>JABTTQ020003482.1:0-600000 GCA_016081115.2 Rehmannia glutinosa
TATTATTGCTAATCAAAATGCCACAGTCAGATCAAAACACAAGTGAGATTTTCCAAATATATTTTCCCCACACAAAAAAGGAAATTTCTTTTTCCTGTTATTCAAAAATCTAAGAAGGGTTGTAAATGACTGAACCATGTAGAGAGTGTCTGTCCCTTTCACGACCTCTTTTATCCTGCAAAAACCAATGTAACCACCATTATTAAGAAAACAATAACTGTTCACTCAAGATAAGCAAATTACATAAAAATCACACATAATGAAAGACACAGCATCAATGATACAAGTGAGAAAAATATTACCTCTCCTATCTAAAGAGCATTAATCAACTCAAAGTAAAGACAAATCTTAACTTTTTCACAAGGAATTCATCATAAATAAAAGACAAATATATTCACTGGAAGAAAGGATGGTCTACCTAGGTAAAGTCCAAGTAAATAAAGATACAAAATAAATTAGCAACAGTAATATATAGAAAAGTAATACATGTACGTATATATACATATATATAAAAGTGTGTGTGAGAGCTATATGGAAACTACAAAAGTGGAAAATAAATTCATGTAAAAACCAGATTTCATAAAACAGAATAAATACTCTGCTTTAAATTTTGCAACATACACTTGACTGAGTCAAAATACTTAGCACCACTTCAGATCTTCAAGCCAGAGCACCCAAAAAAGTAAATAAATAAATAAAGGGACAACGTTAATGATTTTTTTTTCCGCGCGAAATCCCAAAAACCCAGTTCAAACCTCCACATTAATTCTCCAAATTTTTCCATACTCCCAAAATAGAAAATTCACTTTCAAAAAATTTACCAAAATTTAAGAACCTCATGCCCCAAAAGAAAAAAAAAAAAACGGAGCTGAATTTATATTTCAAACGAACCACAACCAAATCCCCTTACAATTTCCCAAAATCCCACAAAAATCACCAAACCTGATCCAAGACCTCGTCGTCAGATCCATGATCAACGCCATTAATCTTGCGTTTCTTCGCACACCACTCCCGATCCTCAGACTCCATCTCCGACCCAGAACCCGAACCGACCCAGAATCCGAATCTGAGTCTCGAGAATGCCTGCCCTGCTGCCGCTGCCGCTTCTCAGCAACGGTACTCTTCTCATCCGACTGAGGCAATCGGACGACGAGCTTGACCTTCTTCTCCTTGCGCTCGTCGTCGTCATCGTCGAATTCCGGCTGCGGCAAAGAATTGAGATTATTAGGGTTCCGCCGGGTGGATCGGCGGTTTGAGGTGGAACTAAGGGGGTTTAGGAGGGGTAGAAAGGGGAAGAGGGTTCTTGGAAGGTTTGGCCTTTCTTCTTTCTCTTCATCTCCATTGTTGCAGCTGCTGCAGTTGGTACCTTACCCATTGATTTGGGCTTTGGACAGAGAGAGAGAGAGAGAAAAAAAATGGGGGCTTTTTTTTCTGCTATCTTTTTTCAGTACTACTGTTATTGTTGTACTAATTTTCTTCTGTTTGCCACGGCGTCGTTTTGGAGGGTATAAGGGAGTTTTTTATTTAGTTTCTTTTTATGGAGGGGTGGAGGAAATTGGTATAAATTCGATATACATATTGTCCCATTGGGTGTTTAAAAATGGAATTATTAATAATTGACACATTTAGAATATTATTATTAATAATTAATAATAATGATGGAGTTTAGCATCTCAAAAATCGGGTGTAGGGTTGTTGATCATAAAATTTTAGAGTTGGTCTCACGTGTAGCTATCTCATGGATCTAAATTTATAAGACGGATCTCTGATATACAAAAATATGGACACATTTTTGGGTTTGGGTTTGGATTTGAATTATAGTTACATGTAGGATCCATCTTACGAACAATGCTCGTGAAATCGTCTCATATAAGTTTTTGCCAAAATTTTAAAGAGGAAGAAAATGTTGTTTTGGGTTACAATTGATCGAAATAAGAGGGGTAAAACAGTAAAACTGTAACCTGGTTTTTCTTGTTTTATGTTGGAATTGTATTGTTTTAAATGTTTTAGATTGTTATATTATTTATATTTGTCGATGGTGAACTCGTGTTAAAATATTTAAATGTAAGAAGGTGGTATGTAATGATAAGAGTAGTGTTGGACTTGGGTGGCTAAATGGAACCGGAATCGAAACGGAAACGTGGCCAATGATTCTGATAACTATTGATCGGAAATCGTTTCTATAATCAAAATAGGAACCATATAGGTTGATTCTCGTTAAGGTTCCTAGGTGTTGAAAAGCGTTGAACCTGCGGTTTTAATCACCGATTCTAAGGTTAAAGCCGACTTATTATAGATGGATCACGCTCGTGTATGCATTCCGACTCATTAGAAGCTCAACATTTGTAGGATGGTTGGTCTAGAACGAAGAGGAAAACACAAGTATTGGAGTCAACATGTGACATGTCCAATGAGTTTGACACGGAGATAACTACAACTGGAAAGGAGATACGAGTAATTGACCAACGTCACTCCTAAAACATAACTAAGGTAAGAAAAATTAAGAGAATTACGTGGATTTTGATTCCTTTATAACCTAAGAGGACACATATGCAACTTAATATTTTTTTTTAGAGAAACTTAATATTATTATTGATATTAAGTCCAAACTTTAATATTATTATAAATATTAAGTCCAAATATTTTTTTTTTTTTTTTGTTTTTTTTTATTGTAATTAAAATTGATAAATTATTTTTGAAAATAAATTATTGAAAAAGCGGTTTTGATTAAACTGGAATTGCAACCGTAGATGAGCTGGGTTTCAGCTTGAAACTAAAACTGTGAGACCACGCTTTCGGTTTTGATTCCTCATTTCTTAGGAACCGAAACTGGCAGTTCAGGAAGACCGTGGCCACCCTTTGCTAGACCTACAAATTTCCAGTTAGGTGCAAAAGTGTTGTATTGATTTCCTAAATTCCTTTTTTTTTTTTTTTGAAAGATTGATTTCCTAAATTCTGAAAATTATAGATGTTAAAATTTCTAGTGAAAATTGGGTAAAACAAAAGAAATTGGTGAAAATATTATTTCCTAAGAAAAGAAAAAAACAATATCAAATGTGCCCTTAATATCTATCATTACAAAAGACAGCGTTAGAATATATCAATTGTGCCCTTAATATCAAATGTGCCCTTAATATCTATCCTTACACCTCTAATTTGGTGAAATAAATTGAAGAATATTTTGTTTAAAAAATATTATTATATGTCCAACTACACGCACTTCAATTAATCTGGCTTATCTCATAATTATTATAACTATTTGTGTAGCTATTTGAAGTCCAACTTCGAAAGAACACGAGAAGCAAAAATTTTTCCCAAATGATTTCATTTAGGAATATGGGAAATACAAAGATTGTCTAGGTGACGACCAAAAATAGAGCCGGCAAAAAAAAAGCCCGGCCTGGCGACGCCCGATAATAAAATTGGGCGGGTTTTGTTTTAGACCGAATTAAAAGCCCAATCAATAGGCCCGTTGAATCAATGGGCTCGAGCCAAAAGGGCCCGATTTTGTTGGGCTGGCCATACCCGATTGTTTAAAATAAAATTATAAAACAAATTAATAAACCCTATACGGCTATACAGAATACAATTACAGTTTATTAGCAGTTTAGGAGAAACGGCGTTTTTAACACAAACTCAAACAAAACCCTAATCTCATCGCGTAATCACAAACAACAGTGGCTCCACCCAAATAGAAAGACTAAACATAAAAAGGCGTTCTAGCAATAACACGAACGACTACATTCGCTTATCGTCTAACATGTTAGAACCAAAATAAGGTTTAGAAGAAAGAATACCATTACATCTTTGGATAATTTTACCAAATTCAGACAAGTTAACTTTGGTTTCTTTTAGTGCATCCACCACAAACTAATGTATCATAAATCCAAACCAGCCCAAAGCCCAACATCTACAAGTATAACTAACCACTTATTCAAAACTTTGTGTTCTATAATACAGATTCAATCATACATATAATGGGCTAATGGGCTTGTTGCTACAAAAACGTGAGAGGCCCAAAAACCCAGGTTTCAAGAGAGAATGGGCCACAAAATTTTATCCATTGACAAATTGTGCTTTGACTGTTTTCTGATATAAATAATAATAATTCCAGCCCATAATTTTAATAATATGTTAAATGCATTTGTATTTATTTTTAATATAGCTGAAAGAAAATTGGGTGACAATAATACAGGAAAAAGAAACATAAACTTAGTGCTGAAAGTTTATATTATTGTTGATTATATTACAATTCATTTTCATAATTTCTAGTTCCAATAACTCACAAAAAGAATTTGAACTTCAAAAATAGTCAAAAATATATATATTTTTTTTGGAAGTTGGAAAGTTTTAGTTGAAAATTTTGCCATAAAATTATACATGATTGTGAATTTTCATAAAAAGGGATTATAGTAACTTCTCAACAAAAACTGTTGTCCTTGTCGAAAAAAAAAATGTTTGTCGTGGAGTGAGCGTTTGGAGAAAAAAAAGTATTTTCTCCACCTATAAGCCGATAATTACTTTTTTTAGAGTTTGTAAACACTTTCTTAATCTCGAACATCATCTTCTCTAAACATAAAGGGTCCACTCCTTTTTCATCGAACTTTTAACCCAACAAAAATAAGAAATTACTAATACCAATTTAAATATACTACGAATGTGATTATAGGTAGAGGCGGAGCCAAAGGGGGCGGGTGGCTGATGCGAGTCCAGCCCTCCTCTCAATTTCAAAAGCAAAAATATTTCAAATACTACAATTACCCTCTTATATTTGAAACAAAATCAAATTTCAGGAGATTTTTTGTAATTTTAAAATATCTCTGGTCTTTTTTTGTAATTAGCCCAAACCTCATGGATCTTTTGTAATTATCCCTTATAAAAAGGTGGTGTGACGTGTATATATTTAAGTCCAATCACTAATTAGTAGCTGCAAAATGTTGGTGGAATGAAATTAAAGTCCATCACATGGGAATTGTACCTAAATGGCCCCTATTTTTTAAATCTAAATCTATATAAACCCACCTACTAACCAACTTTTGTTTACATTTCTTTTCACTAATTTGACGCTATAAGTGCTAAAGCTACCAAACTATGGACCAAAATCAGTCATTATATTATCATATGGCCACACATTCATTTTTCTATAATTCTATCCATAGCCACGGCGCTAATCACATGCATTTATCAATGTTTAATAATAATTATTTTATTTATTATTTTTTGAGATGAAAATTGGGATTTTATAAAATTATTTTTTTCATGTTTCATAATTTTATTTTAAGGGATAATTACAAAAATACCCCTGAGGTTTGACCTAATTACAAAAAAATCCAGCTAACTTTTAAAATTAAAAAAAGTACCCCGGAGGTTTGATTCAATGTTAAAACTAAGGGGTAAACTGGAATATTTTTATAATTACTAAGGGGGATTTTAAAATGAGTTTTGCTTACGAAGGGTTTTAATGCTAGATAAAATGAAACATCGGGGTATTATTTGTAATTTTGAAAATTAGGTGGTTTTTTTGTAATTAGGTCAAACCTGATGGGTACTTTTTGTTATCATCCCTTATTTTAATTATTTGTTTTGAGATTAAATTTAGTATTACTAAAATAAGAACTGGGATTTGATTAATTTGTCATAAAGGAGGATTATGAATAGTCGAAATTTGAAAATCTTGCATGTTATGGCTAAGTGTGATTCAATCATACAAATGTGGTTTTATTATATTTTTGTTTCTTGTGGTTGATTTATATTAAGAAACTAAAAAGTGATGGTTGAAGGTAATTGCATCTTGAGATTTGATGTAATTACAAAAATCCAGTTAATTTTTGAAATTACAAAAAATACCTATAAGATTTTATTTAGTCTAAGATTTACAACCTTCATAAGCAAACCAAATTTCAAAATTATCCCTCATATTTATAAAAATATTACAATTAACCCCTTAATTTAACATTAAATCAAACCTCAGGGTACTTTTTGTAATTTAAAAATTAAGTGGGTTTTCTGGTAATTGGAATCGACGAATTTTAATTCCTGGAACTGGACTTGGACAGATTTCCATAATCCCATTCATATTAATGTAATAACTTTTCTAATCAATTCAAATTCTATAAATTTAAGGGATAATTACAAAAATAACCCTAAGGTTCAATCTAATTACAAAAAAAAACTCTAATTATCTTTCAAAATTACAAACACATCTTGAGGTTTGTTTGTATTTACCTAAAAAATACCATGTTCCGGAGGGTGCAATTTATAAAACTGAGACAAATGCCAATGTGTAATTCTTATTTTGAAAGATAACTAATTTCTTGTATTATCCCAAAATTTAATTATGTTCCATCCACAATTAGTGTCGGCAAATTTATAATTTGGTAAACGAAAGGGAAAGTTGACTTCCAAGTTATTTATGAAATGTCTTCTAAACCTAGTTTTTGTACCATTTAAATCATTTATTGATGGGTAATTTGCACATTGTACTCTCAAAATACACAATTATGCACTTTGCACCCTTATTTTTTTTTTATTATTATTATAGCAAATTCACCCTAGAAATACTTTAGTGCTTGCACGATGTTTCCCAGTCAAATTTTAGTACAAAATTTTCTCTAGAGCTGATTTTGACAAGTATAAAAACATGGGAAGGTAAATGATTTTGGAAGTCGGTTTAGTAAAAATGGGTTTTGACCCGATTCTGACTAATTATTTAAGTGTGATTATTTATTAATTATGAAAGATAAATGACAATCGTAATCTACACTGCGGGTAAATGAATTTAGCATTTTGAATTTTTATCAAAACCAATTTCGGTGAACAAGAAATTAGTGTATAAAAGGGTGGGAAAACATATTAAATGCTTGACTTGTTTATATAGAGTTTCACCAATAATAAGAATTAATTATTCGAGACTCTTTATGGACATTTATAGCCAAGTCAATTTTAAAGGCTCAAAAAGACCGACACGTCGCATTTAGTCACACACGCACTTTAGGCACGCACTTTACCTCCCACAAGTACCCCCACAAAATTACATTTTATGGGGTATTTGTAATAATATGTTAAATTAGCCAAAGAGAAACAACTAGCCAATTGCAACTCAATTTAAATTAAAGTAAGTTGGTTTACTAAATCAAAGATAAAAGAGGAACATAACTAAAACTAGTTAGCTGCTATTCTTCAACTTAGACTAAGCTAGTCTATTTCACTCAACAACTTGACAACTCAATTGATTTATCAAGAAGAAACATGATTAGTTAGCTGTAAATTTAATTTGAGCTATACTCACTTAGTTTCTTCCCCTCAATTTGTTTTTTTAAATTCCGGTCCTATCATTGCAGGAACTTAAAACCTGACTATCATTACGTGTAATACTCGTGGCCACTGATTTGATCCTTCAATTAGCCTATGTGAGTTGTCGATTAGAATGCAATTCAACTTCACTTAATTGTTGGATTACTCATCTAATCTAAGCGAGTCGGTGGTTCTGCTATATTTTTCTTAGGTTGCATTTGGATTGAGCAAGAGCTGAGAGAGAGATTTCAAATGATTCCGTATAAAATGGATTTGAAATTCTACTTAATTACTAACAAATAACTTAAAGGGATAATAACAGAAAAAGAACCTTAAGGTTTGGGCTAATTACAAAAAAAAAAAAAAAACAAAGGTTTATAAAAATTACAAAAAAAACTTCATGTTTGATTATATCTTATATTTTCCACCTTCATAAGTAATTTATAAAAATACTACATTTACCCCCTCAAATTTAATGTATAGCCAAACCTCGATTGGTTTTCTTTTTTGGTAATTTTGAAACATCTTTCGTTCTTTTTGTAATTAGCTCAAACCTGAAGGGTGTTTTTGTAATTATTCCTAACTTAAAATAAGAGCTTATGGAATTGATATTCATTGTATAATGAGTTTATCCATAAAAGTTGAGCAAATTTGTTATTATAAATTTGAAATTCTTAGTTTCAAATCCTTCAAATTGAAGCCTTAGACAATTTTGCCATTATCTGAAATCAGCTCCATGGAGATGTTTGGATGATGTTGCCAACAATAACCTTATTCCATGATGGAGTCCATTATCTAACTTTTTCTCAACATGCAAACTGGCTAATAAATGTGTTGTAGTAAATTACCCATTTATTAAAAGATGAACCCCGTTCCTAAGAAATCTTCCTCCACCCTATTATTAGGGGGATTCGAACCTCTACTATGCAAGTACTAGCAAACAAATAATACGTCACTCGTGTCTTTTACCAATTTATTAAAGGATGAACCCCATCCCTGAGACCTCCTCTTACTCTTGCCCTAAAGCTTTGTGGATGAAGTAAATCGTGAGAGATGGTCTAAACAAGTCAAGAGCCCTAAGCGATTGAGTCACTACACAAGTTAAATCATCCTCCACCTTACTGGGGATTCGAACCTCCACGTTGCGGTACTCAACAAGCGGACAATACGTCACTCAAATCCTTTACCAATTGAGCTAATTTGCCCCGGAGGCAAATTACCCATTTATTGATATGAAACAAGATACACAGTTTCTGGACTACTAAATCTCAGATATGTACAATACCACAATGAGAATCACACTTTTCTTCAAAAGATATAAATATTTCTTGTCTCAACATTAACCCCCACCAATAAAATCCTGAAAAACAACAAACAACAATAAATAAAATTACATCCCCTCTCATCTTTTTTCTTTTTTGAAATGAAGAAAATTGTAGCATCATGTCTTTTTCAAAAAATGAGAGTTAAATACAATCAACTAAAGTAGTATAGCCTAGATAAGCCCTACCATACTTAGGATGCATATATAAGTAAGAATAGAACCAACTAATTTTTTAAGCAGAGAAAAAATGCACACATAAAGAGAGAGAGAAAATCCAGAAAATCTTTCATAAATTTATACATTTCTCCACCCTTTTTCTGTTAAATTGTGAATCAACCCCCCAAAAAATGTGCATTGCTGTGTTTATGTGGCAAGCCCACCCTCTCTACCCTTTTCTTCTCTTGCTTAACAGAGATGAATATCACAACAGGTAACTTTTCACACACACACACACACACACAACACATGCACAAAATATCTTGAATTAAATTTATAGTTAGTTAGATTTTCGGTCATTTGTCTATAACAAATATGTTTTTCTTTAGCCAAAAACATTATTTTTCAGTTCAGTTGTCCATTCTGCCATTTACTTCGTTTCCCAGTACCTAACACATTTCTTGGGATCGAGAAACATTTTTCAGTATATGATTGTCATTTGTCAGTTTTTAGTCAAAATGACAAAAAAAACATGTTTTTGAAAACGTGAACGACTAAAAAGGCTTATTTACACTAAAATTTACGTGTTTTAGGCCTACGAAGCCGGTGGGATGGTGGGAAAACGGCGAAATATTAGGCGGTAAAGACGAAGTCGCCGGTGGGACATGGCTGGCCTGCTCAAAACAAGGTAGAGTGGCATTTCTAACAAATGTGCTGGAGCTTCATACCCTCCCTGAGGCTAAAAGCAGGGGAGACCTTGCTATCCGTTTCCTAGAGGTTTGTATGAAAATATTGATATTTATTTTTGGGATAATTACAAAAACACCCCTGAGGTTTAGGCTATTTACAAAAAAACCACAGATAGAGATGCTTCAATACTACAAAAAAAGAAAAGAAAAACTCTTGAGGTACATTTTCTCCCTTCATAAACAACAACATTCCAAAAAACCCCAAAATATTTATAGGCATAAAGCTTTTTGTAATTTTGAAACATCTCTGAGTTTTTCTTTAATTAGCCTAAACCTCAGGGGATATTTTGTAATTATTCCTTTTTTTTGTTTTGGTAAAACCCCATGATATTTCTAGAAATAAACAACAAACATTTCAAAAACCCCATGATATTTCTAGAAATATTATAGTTAACCTCTTAAATTTAAGGTATAATCAAACCCGAGGGGGCTTTTTGTAATTTTGTTACATTTGCGGGTTTTTCTGTAATTAGCCCAAACCTCAGGGGATAATTTGTAATTATCCCATTTTTTGTTTTGGTTTCTCATGAAAAACCCCATGGAAAAACGCCATGATATTCTACAGTTAACCCCTTAAATTTAAGACATAATCAAACCTAAGTTTTTTTTTTGTAATTTTGAAGCATCTCGAGGTTTTTCTGTAATTAGCCCAAACCTCCGGGGGTATTTTGTAATTATCCCTTTTTTATTTTGTTTTGGTTTCTCATGAAATCATGTTTTTTAAGGAAGTTTTATAATGTGTGTGTGTGTGTGTGTTTTTGTTGGAGGGGCAGAGCAATAAGAGTCCAAAGGCATTTGCAGAGGAGGAGTTGGTGAAGGAAGCAAATCAGTACAATGGTTTTAACCTTATTGCAGCTGATCTTGTTTCCAAATCCATGGTTTATGTGTCTAACAGACCTAAAGGGGAGCCTGTCTCAATTCAAGAAGTTCTTCCTGGCATTCATGTCCTTTCCAATGCAATGCTAAACTCACCTTGGCCTAAGGTTAGATAATTACGGGGAAAAATCGAGAGATGTTTTAAAATTACAAAGGTTTCGTCCAACGTTGATTTTGCCTTAAATTTAAGAGGTACTTGAAATGTTTTTTTACTTAGGGATAATTACATAAACACCCCTGAGGTTTGGGTTAATTACAAAAGAAACCATACATGTTTCAAAATTACAAAAAAAAACCTTTATGTTTCGTAAGACGGAATCAGACTTCAAAAGGTTTTTTGTAATTTTCAAAGAACTCTGGGTTTTTTTGTAATTAGCCCAAACCTTAGGGGTGTTTTTGTAATTATCCCTTTTACTTATGAAGGAGGAATATATAGGTTTTTGTGATTTTGAAGAACCTTTCGGTTTTTTTGTAATCAGCCCGAACCTCAGGGTATTTTTTGTAATTATCCCTAAGCCATAATATACCTTAGGATAATTGCAATACTATCCCTAAATATAGTTTAGTTAAAAACAAAACTCAATTCTCTTTAAAAATTACTAATGCCCCCACTTTACAAGAAGCCCAAATTGGGGGACATGGTAAAATATAGTAGTTTTAAAAAGATAACTGGTTTTTTTTTTTTAATTATGTTAAATCTCGGGGTAGTATTTTGTAATTATCCCTATACCATAATCAAAGTTTCTTTCCCATCAATCAATAAATGTCTTATTGTACCATGTTTGTTTTGTTAAATTATCCAATTTTTGTTTTTTTCAGGCTGAGCGCTTGGAACTGAACTTCAAAAATCAAGTTTGTCAATATGGTGAAGGGGAAATCCCAGTGAAAGAAATGGTGGAAAAGCTAATGAGGGACACAGTAAAAGCTGATGAGAGCAAATTGCCAAAAATATGTTCTCCTGATTGGGAATTTGTGTTAAGTTCAATCTTTGTTGAAGTAGACACCCCACTGGTAAATACTCTATTCTACGATCAGGGTTCAGATTTCGTGTTCCATTTCATGTTACATTCATCCGGACGAATGAAAATGTATATACCTTTAAACAATCAACCACTCGTGTTGTTTATCTCACTGACATTAGTCGTTCATCCGGATAAATAGAACAAAAAGTGGAACAGGAAATATGTACTCGATCATGGTTCAGATTTCCTCATCCAATTTGGTGTTCCACTTCATGTTACATTCATCCGGACGAACAAAAATGTAAATACCTTTAAACAATCAACCAATCATCTACTCATGTTGTTTATCTCACTGACATGTGTCGTTCATTCGGATGAATGGAACAAAAACTGAAACACAAAATTGGAACAGGAAATATGTTCCCTATCATGGTTCAGATTCCCTATTCCAATTTGGTGTTCCACTTCATGTTACATCCATCCGGATGACCGAAAATGAAAATATCTTAAAACAATCAACCATAAAACAATCAACCACTCATGTTGTTCATCTCACTAATATGTGTCGTTCAACCGGATGAATGGAACAGGAAGTGGAACACAAAATTGGAACAGGAAATATGTTCCCTCATAAGCTGATTAGTGATTAAGCTTACAACTTTTGGCTTTATCTGTCATTATTTTTTGTAATGAACAGGGAAAGTATGGGACTAGAAGCACTGCTGCATTAACTGTGAAAGCTAGTGGAGAAGCCAGCTTTTATGAGATTTATCTCGAGGGAGACATGTGGAAACAGCACACCTTGAACTACCATATTCAGAAACTGTAATTTGAAATGATGAGTCTTAAACAAACTAATTATCTATTAGAAGAATGTATTTTATTTTACGAAATATATATCTCTTGTTAGGATGTTTATTTTTTTATATAAAAAAATAAAAAATTGTACTATTAAAGGAACTACAGGGACAATTGATTTCACAGTCTACAGCAATGTAATTGTACTTGCTAATGGAAATAAATATATAAAGGAAAGGGTTCCTCGCTACAAGTTCAAAGAGAAGGGCGAATGTCTGTACGATTCAGTGAGAAATTATACAGTATACAGTTTGTAAGTATTACATAGTAAAAGATTCATCTCCTGTTATGTAGGGGCGTCAATTGTGTCGTGTTTTGTGTTTGCAGGTCGTGTTCTGACATGAGTATTACACGTTTGACACAAACACTAACAAGTTTACTTATTCGTGTCAAGATACACGAAACGAACACAGCCTATTCATGACACTAGTAACCCAACACGACAAAAAATACCTATATAATTTAAAGTCGACACGAAAAAATATTAAAAGAAAATAAACCCCTGAGGTTTGGGTTAATTACAAAAAAAAAAAAACCAAACATATTTCAAAATTATAAAAACCCCTTCAGGTGCTAAGGGGGTTTGGGTTAATTACAAAAAAAAATCCAAACATATTTCAAAATTATAAAAACCCCTTCAAGTGCTAAGGGGGTAACTATAATATTTTTATAAATGTCAAGGGTTTTTAAAATATTTTAAAAAATCACCAGAAAAATGTAAGACAAAATCAAACCTTATAGGATTTTTTGTAATTTTCAAAGAACTCTAGGTTTTTTGTAATTAGCCCAAACCTTAGGGGTGTTTTTGTTATTTGGGAACATGGACAAAGTCCCTCAGCAAAGAACCACTCCCATGGGATACATTGTTTGGACCAGGAGTCCAGGACAAATTCCCTCGCCTGTGGTTTTTGATGCGGAAAATTTTAAATTCGCCAAAAACCACGACTAATTTTTGACGACGACAATTTCCAGTCATCACCACTTCAAGCCAACTAAAACAAAACATCAGAGCAACAATAGAGAAAATAACTAAAATCAATATGAACTGTGCAACCACTAGAGAAACTAAAAGCCTTTCATCAATACTACCATAATAAACTTCCAGAGTCTAAACAGTTATCAAAAGCAAAAACGTTAATCCCAAATTATAAACTACTAATTCATATCACTAGACAGAGTGGGTAAGGTAAGTAAGTCCTATCCATAACCAGAAATTATCGACATATACCAACGTCAACGTCAAGAAATCAACATTAGTGTATCCATGCATCAAAAAACCTCGATAGAATCTCATCATCCATGACAGCAATTAATCATCATCTTCCTCCTACATCAAATTGGAAAACATATTCCAGTTAACATGTTTGCAAACTTAGTTATCAATAACAGAAATCAAAATACTCCATATTCACAACTGACCTCTCCACTGCCTTCCTCGTCATCCTCATCATGAACCTCAGACTTTGACTTGTCAGACTCGTCATCACCTCCAGCCTATTACAATGTGCAAAAGCCGCAAATTAAACAGTGACAGCATTCATGTCATGCTTAATATAGTAAAGGATACTCTAATGTAAGTAATAATAAATGGATTATAGCAAATAAAAATAGATTACCAGTTTCCTGTTGTAGGCTTCCATTTTTCGTTCATATTCTTCCTTTCGCTTCTCTGCCTTTGCCACAAAGGGAGCTTTTTCCTAATATTTAAGAAATTTTTCACATTTCATAAGAAATCCCACATGAATAAGTCCAAACAGAAAAGGACAATCGTCAACATAGACACATCAGATATCTGGAATCTGGATATAGTTACCTCCTCACTCAATGACTTCCACTTATCACCACCAGCTTTACCTACCTATATTTGCTCCGTTAACAGTATCAGATATCACAAACAGAGCTAGAATAATTGAAGAGTACAAATATCAAAAGAAAGTGCAACTCACAATAGCAACTGATTTGTTGCCAGGGTGTTTTTCCTTGTATTGCTTCCTAAAGTCCTCCCTGCAGCCATGATCGCGAAACAGATTAGAAGCATCATCAATGAAACACAGCACTTAATGTTGAACAAGTATAAAAAAATGGTTCCAACATAAATTTAGGAAGTCAATTGACAAGAGTATAATTTACATACATGAAAACAAAGAAAGCACTCGGAGGCCTCTTTGGCTTGTTTGGATCCTTTGCTGCTTTCTTCTCCTTCTTTGTCTGCTTCTTCACAGCAAGCCTAATATTAGCATCAGAAAATTAATGACTATTAGTAAACTCCACCTCAAAAATCCACACAGGTGGAAAGAACTATGATTATAGACAAACTAAAACGGAAAACAAAAATAGACACAAAAAGAGGAATTGAAAAAAAAAACTAACCAATAAGCATAATTCCATGTATATCCCAAACAAGGGAATTAAGAACATGGATTTAAAAAATAATAAGAAGGAACAGTAATAAAAGAACAAAATTATAGTTCAGTTCTTCATAAAGAAATCAGACAAAAAAATTGTTTTAAAAATAATCATTTTCTGTCATTACAAATACAGAGATACGCACACTAGCAGACTCATCGCAATAACTATTAACTCAGGTCATCTTTGGTGTGAGATTACATTAAATTACAACACGAGAAATTTGATTGTTTTCTGTCAATTTCTTATTGAAATATTTGCACATGAATAACAATACGTTTTATCAAAATTCAACAAAGAAAGAAAATCAAAACATATACATATACAAAACCAAATAGCACATGAGATAACGAAATTCATAAATCTAAGCATGTGACATTCAAACTTATACCTAGAAGTATTACACTAATAGTTGACTTGCTCTCAGATCCATCAGAAAAACCATTTCATTAAAAAAAAAAACGTGGTAAACAAAAACTAGAGAAACAGGATTATCAAAAGCACAAAATTATGAACACATCTAAATACGACGCTGTATCATTTGACGCATTTATTAACCAAAATAGATAAAATCATTACAATAGACTTCAATAAACAAAAAGCTAAAAACTAACAAAAGATGAGGGAAAAAAAATAACGAAACAACGTGAAATAAAACTCAAAAAATAACTACAAACATCAACTAACGTCTTAATCTCCGTGATGCACGACCTACTCTAAAGAAATAACAATTGAAATAAAAAAAGAAACAGAGAGATAATGAACCACAAAATAACACCAAAAAAATAACACGAAAAAAAATATTATCACCTGCTGTCGGCCTTCCTCGAATCAGCCTTCGAGTTTCCTCCTTTCATGACGAAACACTGCAAACAAACAGAAAAATCAGATTTCAAAAAACAGCGAAAAATCCACACAAAATTAGAAAAAGAAAAAAAAACACGAAAAAACGACGAATCGAAAACGCGCAACCTAAAAACTCACCTCAAACGGCAGCAACGTAGGGTTAGGGTTAGGTTTCCTTTCGTTTTATCCTCCTATTTTCGTGAGAGAATTAAACCAGCGAGAGTGAAAGACAATGAGGGGGCGGGAGGGTTAATATGGCGTGATATATAAGGGGGAGTTGGAAAAAAAATTGAAACCGACGCTTCAATTCACGATTCAATTAAATAAGAAGCGGGCTTTGGGGCTTTGGGCGGGATCTAGAAATCTCTGCCACGTCATCCTCATATTTTGGTTTTATTTTCAACAATTTGCGCTTTATTATTTAAAAGTATTTGTATTTTTTATAATAGGATCAATAAATGAATATAGAAAAAAAAAAAAAATAGAGGTAATTTTGATATGCTCCCAAATTATGCGAGTTTTTCTAATTTGTCTACTGACTAATTGTTTCTACTTTATTATTTTAACTTCGCAAATCACAGACGTAGTCTATAATTTCCAAATTTACCCATTAACCTTTATGGTGGTTATTTTATTTTGTGACATTTGAAAATGGTCGATGAAATTTATTTATTATTTAATATTATTTATATATTGACTGAAAGATGAGGAGATTTTGAGAGAAAATTGATCCAAATAATTATTCGAGATGTAATAGCAGCAAACAATTCACAAACAATGAAGGGTAAATTTGGAAATTATAGGCTAAGTGCAATAATTTTCAAAGTTCAACAATTCAAAGTTAAGTGGACAATATAGATAAATACGTATAGACTAGGGGGTAAATTAAAATTACCTCATATAATTTTTACCAAAACTTTTATATAAAAACTAATGTGTGTTTGGAAGAAAAAAGTTCAAGAAGATGTTTTGTCCATAGAATGTTTTAATATATAATCTCTCTTTTTTTTTCGGTACAAGTTCGTGAGAGAAATTTTACTGGTGGAATTTGATCTCATGTCAATGACTTGGTTTATAAATATTTAATTAAACGAGCTATAATCAATTTTCTTGATATAAGATCTCATTGTGTTCCCTTAAATTCGAGTTGTGACGTGTGAGAGATAGAGAATGATCTTATAACTATCGAAGATAGCTCTAACGGGGAGGAGAAGAATGACTATTCCTTATTTTTTGTAGTAAGGACTTGTATGTAAATGGATATTTTTATTACCAAATTATACCAATTATGTGAGTGAGATCAAAACTGAGAATGCCTCATTCCATTCATATATCATTCCCGCATATAAATCATGGTGTAAAGTCTTTCTCTTTCAACTAGATTTTCAATGAAGACACTGGAGTTCGAAATTGTGAAAATTGATATCCAAGCAGAGTCATAGTCTAGAATTTATATATCTCTTTCTTTCTTTTTATGTTGAACACGCCATTGACTAAGTCTATGAATTTACAAACGAACATCAACAAATAATGTTTGATCTACAATTTGTTTGCTTCGAGAAATGGAATGAACTATTAACAAGATTAGATCCATAGATAAAATAAAATTTGGCTTCGCGAATACCAAATAGATATAAATAGGAGATGCATGTCAAAATCGCAGTCCTATGACAACCTTTATTCATTGATTAATTCTCGAGTGTGAGTTTGATAAATTATTTTAGATTCCTCATTGTTCCATTTCATTTAGATTATTAGATAAGTCACTCTCATATTTTCGACTGCGTCAGTAAAATTGAAACTACAAGCTAATGATCCATTTGGAGTACAATCTTACTTACCACTATTAACTATGTTTTTTTTAATAACTACGTTTTTTTTAATAAGTTGGGAGTACTGGTTGGAGGGGGAGAAATAAATTTCAAATAAACGGAAAGATATAGGGTTCAAACCCCTGCCAATACCCTTATAAAGGGTGAGTGATACCAATTGAGCTACAAGCTAATGATCACTACTATTAACTATGTTGTATACTTGCGGTTTAACTCAATAAAATTGAGCAGATGATATTTTAGCGCCATTGCCGGGAATTGAATTAATTAACATCGATACAATGCTGTGATCTTAATCGAAACAATGTACATAATCTGATGGTAACAATGGCAAAAAATGCAAACCATCCAATGATGCAAAAAAAAAAACACCAAATAGGTTTAGCACAAAAAAGAAACACAAAATAAACTCTTATCAAAAGCCAAGAAAAACGCGGCACCAACCGTCGCTGTTAATTTTACTCGATCACGGTCAATAAGTCGCTACGAATCGAACCATTAGACGACATGTTATGCTAATAGCCAGTAGCTTCAAACCTGCGAAGCACAGATTTTCCCAAAAGCGCGCTATTTTTTGCTGAATGTATAATCTAGGATCGTATAAATGTTGGCATTCATTTAGTTCTCAAGGACTAAGTGATAAATAATTTCGAACTATATAACAAGGACAAAAATTAAGCTCGATAATTATACTAGGCTAAGCAAGGAGAAGCCGACCGCAATTATTTGGCTAGTTTTAGGTCCTTCTGCACTTGATCGTAAGCACACAACAATGAAGCTCGCACATTTGACATCTCTACCAGCGTTTCCAAAGCTGTAAAAGTGTAAAAACACAAGTTAGAGAAAATCGAATTAAGCGCATATTGTTACGGACAGTATTTGGCAAATGATGAAGGTGTTTCCTTAAGGTAGCACTGCAACTGTGAAGCCACAATCTATATATTGGGGAAGGGATAGTTACAAAAATTACTACTGAGGTTTAGGGTAATTACAAAAAAACCTAGAGAAGTTTAAAAATTACAAAAAAAAAAACAAAAAAAATGAGGTTTGATTCTATCTTGAATGTAAGGGGGTAACTATAATATTTTTGCATGTAAATGGGATGTTTGAAATGTTTTTGCTTGTGAAGGGGGTAAAATGTAATATAGAATCAAATCTCAAGGGGATTTTTGTAATTTTCAAAAACCTCTGGGTTCTTTTGTTATTAGCTCAAACCTCGGGGGTAGTTTTTGCAATTATCCTTATTGTGGAATGGCGGCACGTAAGGCATAATAGAGATTTGAGTCATTTGACGGTAATTATATTGCATGCTTCAATGAATAATTATAGGATAGTTACAAATACTACCTTCGAGTTTTGGCCTAATTAAAAAAAAAAACCAGTTATCTTTCAAAATTACAAATAACCCATTAACATTCGTTTCTATTTTACAAATTGCACTTTTAGAAGGGGGTATTTGTCAAACAAACACAAACCTCAAGGAGGTATTTGTAATGCCTCAAAAGTGTATTTGTAATTTTGAATGATAACGATTCTCAAAAAAAAAAAAATTTGAACGATAACGACTTTTTTTGTAATTAGACTAAACTTCAGGGGTAGCTTTCATAATTTACCCATAATTATATAAAACTTGGCATCATGTTTGAAAAAATTGCATAACCAAAGGAGTTATAGCAACCAAGAGTTTTTAGCTTAGCTTTCACATGGAAGTCATGTTTGGGGTTGCCATGTCGAAACTGTCGGCCGTATAGTACAAAAATAGAAGTTAAAACACGCGTGACCATGCATATGTATGGTACCACCTGATCCTCCCCAACAAATAGCAGTCCAAGGGAAACAAAAGCATTCGAATACCTGTCTCAAATGATATTTGGGTTGAACGAAGCTTAGGAGAGACCAACGTTCCAAACATGGAGAGAGATTTGAATCTTTCTTTTTGAGCCTGCTAAAACAGAGTTAAGAATTAAGATTTAATTAAAAGTTACGAAGACCATGCCTTAACTAATGTAAATCGTATATGGGTAAAAATAGATGCTCTGATTGGAGCTTAGTCACAAATTGATCGACATGGAAAGATTCGACAGAATGCTAAGACCCTGCATGGTTGTGTTTTCAAAACCATCCATTTTCCAACTTCTAAAAAGGTGCATGTTTGTTTAGAGAAGTTCTCAATAAGACATTTTCAATTTTCACTTTTTTTTTTTTTATGAAAATGTTCTTTTGGAAACACAACCAAACAAATTTTCACCACAATCACACAAATCTATGTGAAAATACACTTCAAAACCATAACCAAACAACTTTTCACTACAATCACGCAAATCTATGTCAAAATACACTTCATAAACTATAACCAAACATATTTTCATTTCCAAATATAAAATCCAAACAATAAATCAAACATATTCTCAATTCTCACACGAAAACCAATAAAGACTAAAAAATTTCATTTTCCAACACTGGAAAATGGAAACTGGAAATTGGACTTCGAAATACATCCATACAAGGCCTAAACTGTTCAATATTATTTAGTCTGCAACATCACTAACATTCAAAGAACACGTGCTTACGAGTCAAAATGACTGAGTTGTTTGAGACGAGTCACAAAATAAATAATAAGCGTTTCAAGAATGCACATTGGAGATAGTTGCTAACTTACTTGATTATTTGGAGTAACTGGGGTAACTGGAGTAACCGGAGATCCACCACCTTCACTTCTCTCTTGAAGTTCTTTACAAGTCAAAATACAATTATTAAACAAATTATTTGTAAATCAAATGAGAGAAATTGTCAACAAGAGTAAAGTCCCATACTGTTTTTTTCTCTAAATCGTTTTCTTTTGACCTACCAAACCCTATATGGCGGCAATAACTAAAGCTTAACACAATTTCAAATCATTAAACTGCAGCGAGAAAAAAGAATGAAGACTGTTCACTACGCACTAGCATGGTTGACTTACTAAGGCAAAAATCACAACATGTTCAACTTCTTGTCTACTCAAGGAAAGGTATGCATCTTTATATAAGCAACACTTAAATCAAAGGTTTAATTAAAAAATTAGTCTCGTAACTATAGGAGGCTGGCTATTTTGGTCCCGAGTAAATATTTTGGGTAGCAATGTTGACCCCATAAGATTTTGATTCTATGCAATTCTCATCCCATAAGATCTAATTTTTGCAATTTTGGTCTACAAGTTCTAATTTTCGTCCCAATTGGGTGTTTAAATATTGTATTTGTTCCCACAATACCCTTTTTCTTTATCCAAAGGGATAATTACAAAAACACCCCTAAGGTTTGGGCTAATTACAAAAAAACCTAGAGTTCTTTGAAAATTACAAAAAACCCCTTGAAGTTTGATTCCGTCTTACATTTTCCCCGGTATTTTTCGAAAACAGTTCAAAAAAAACCTGATATTTGCAAAAATACTACAGTTACCCCCCTTAAATTTAAGACAAAACGAAACTTGAAGGGATTTTTTGTAATTTTGAAATATGTCTGGTTTTTTTTTTTTGTAATTAACCAAAACCTCAGGGGTGTTTTTGTAACTATCCCTTATCCAAAATACCTTTGACCGTTAAAAGTTGCAGGATTAGAATTGCTATTTTGACTAAAGGGTGAAATCATGAAGGACCTAAATTGCCAGATCAAGAAATTACAACACTAAGATTGCCAAGCCCTAAGAGTTACAGGACTAAAACTGCAATTAAGCCTAAATCGAAAGCAGAGGCATACTGGAGTTCTGAGATGTACCATGATGTTGCACTCGTGGGCTATTGGACTTGTTCTGCAACAATTCATCCTCCTCAAATTTGGCTTCTTCAGAAAACTTTTCCGGATCATCGGAGGACGCCCATTTGCACAATGTGAAGTGTGGTAATTCTGTATTGGACTCACCTGGAAAGATAAATACGTGCATGTTTTATATTGATTTCAGCGTCCAAAAGGAATCAATCATATTCCTTACGAAGTACCCTTTTCTGTATTATCTGCCTCTTATAAATTTCTCTCCTAAATTTGGATAAAGTGAGAACTTAGGCATTTGAATTCTACACACGGCGTCACATAATTCATATACGTATACGAAACGATTTCACTAGACATCATTCCACAAAGATGACATTTTTCACGGAAAGTCGAAGGTCGCAATTAAAGTACCATTGTCTACTTGCAATATTGTTGAAGCATGGTGAGATTTGAGGTCGAACAAGGCGCTGTTGACACGAGAAGCACCCATTGAATGCCGAGCACTAGCTAAATCCAGCCATCCCTGCCAAAACAGAAAATTTGAGATATCATAAGTTGTCCCTTTTTTCTAAAGCAGACCAAATTCTACTTCACCATATATCAAGCACACACATGAGGATCAAAAGCAATTAGACCAGGTTCTACTATTAG
The DNA here is from genome assembly GCA_016081115.2 of Rehmannia glutinosa. Lineage (NCBI taxonomy): Eukaryota > Viridiplantae > Streptophyta > Magnoliopsida > Lamiales > Orobanchaceae > Rehmannia > Rehmannia glutinosa. Next base: position 21,698 of record JABTTQ020003482.1, read on the forward strand.
TCTATTAACTGCCATAAAACAAGAGCTAAAAGCTAACATATTAAATGAACACCTTGTCTCAAAAATCTTAAGCTGCCAAAGAGGAAAAAACATTACTAATATTTAAGTTTATCAAAGATTTCATAAGAATTAGGGATAATTACAGAAACATCCCTAAGGTTTGGGCTAATTATGAAAAAAACGAGAGATTTTTGAAAATTACAAAATCCTCCTTGACTTTTGATTCTGTCTTACATTTTCCCCCTTCATAAGCAAAAAAACATTTTAAAACCCTTCTGACATTTATTGAAATATTACAGCTAACACCTTGAATTTGAAACAAATTCCAACATCAGATTTTTTTTTATATGATTAGTCCAAACCTCAGGGGAGTTTTGTAATTATCCCTAGGAATTATATAAAAATCATTTCCAATCATAATGAAAGCGAGAGTCAACTTCATCTCATACTCCTAAACACTGTTCTAAAAATCTCCGCCTAGTCCCGATTAGTCCCTGCCTAGGCGCTAGGCCCCCTTTGTCCGCCTACGTTATTCTTCCGATTAAGCCCCGCCTAGCCTTGCCCAGGCCTCGCCTAACCCCGCTCAGGCACCGCATAGGCGCTAGGCTTCAGTCTGACGCCCAACTGGCGCCTAACGGTTTTTAGAACACTGATCCTAAATGACAAATTCTTGAAATTGCAATCTCCAAGATCCCAATATTTTTTGTGCCCACAATCAAAGGGTGTTTTTACAAAGATCCCAGAAACAATTTTGTAAACCAGTGAATCAAAGATTCAATCTTTTTGCAAGAAAAAGACCCAAAATTACTATCTGCGTGACATAAATACAAAAAGGGATCAAGAAAATCAAATTCTTTTTTACCTGGCGAAGTGCTGATGACAATGAATCCATAAGGATTAGATAACTATCCACAGAGTCCAAGAAATTCAATATATGTTGATCACTTTCCCCAAGTTCGTTAGTTGATTCAGTCCCATTCTTTGAGCTCTGCATTTTTAACAAATTATTCTTGAATCTGTGGAGTTTGTCTATTTTGTTATTTTGTATTGTATCGCAGAACAAGCAGTCTCTCGAAAAAAGCGCTACTTTGAAATATAAGCGTTTTCTGAAAATGTTTTATTACTTAGGGAGTGTTTGCAAAAACTTCTGCTTTTAGAAGAAGTGATTTATTATAGCAAAAGTAGAAGTAGTTGAGAATCAGAAGTTGGTAGTGTTTGAAAATAAAATCAAAAGTTGAGAATGAGAAGGTTGGGAGTGTTTGATAAAAAAGTAGTAGAAGTCTTATTTATTTGTAAAATTCAAACTTGAAGCCAGCGAGAATCTAAAGACTCTCTCTCCTCGCTTTTAGATTTCGATTAAATGAAGTAGAATCAAAAGCGAGAAGTTATTGTTACTTGCAAACACTAAAAACTGTTTTTTTAAGCAAAAAAACAAAAAGCACTTATTTTAAGTGTTTGCAAACACTCCCTTACTCTGTTTGAGAAGTTGTAAAAACAGTCATCTGTTTTGCCAAAATATTCTTATTGTTCCAAACAATGCCTTAGTTCAGTCTAAGAATTCGTATCATATTTATATATTAGCAAAATTGAGAAACCATTATAACTTTTAATTTTAAGGTAAAACAATGCATATTTCTTATAATGTTTGATATGTAAACCCAATTTAAAAATTATAAAAATTTATTTAAATCCTCGTTAATTAGTTCAATATTATAACAAATAAAAGATTCTTTGTAATTCATAAAACATTAATTGTTATTACGTGGTTGTCTATATATTGTGCCATACCTAGCAATTAAATAATATAATAACACATATAAATTAATTTTTGCATAAATTACTTAGATATGTATAAAAACAATATCAAAATAAATCATATTTTTGTATCAAAATAATAGTTATATATACTGATGTTTTATTCATATGTCAATGAATCTATATAATTACAAAAAAGAAAAAAAAAACGTGGTTTGGACTAATTACAAAAAAAAATCTATTTGTTTTTATAGAATTACAAAAGCTCCATTAAAGCCGAGCTTATTTTGACAGCCCCTTTCCTTTCTTGTAAAATAATTGATATTGCTTATTACTTAAATGTCGGCTACCAGTGTGATTCGGACCTTGTTTCAACTTAGTTCTTGTTATACATCATGTGGTATGTGGGCTTGGGAATAGAAATAATATTATGTTGAGATTGATTTTGGTGTTTTTTGACAATCTTCTAAAAAAACTCCGTCTAGCTCCGACTAGTCTCCGCCTAAGTACTATGCTTCGATTGCCCGCCTACATTATTCTTCCAATTAGGCTCCGTCTAACCCCGCGTAGGCGTTAAGCCTCAGTTTGCCGCCTGCCTAACGTCTCGCCTTTAGAACACTGCTTGTTGATGGGTGGATTGAATTGGAAACTATTTTCGTTTTGTTTTATATTGGCAATGGCTGTTGAAAAATAACATGATAATAGGTGATCATATATGTTAGTTGAAAATCTTCAATTTGAAAATTACTAGGTTTTACTTTTTTAGTACATATCCTAGAAAGGAAGGAGTGATGGGAATCGAAGTTAGACTCTCGCCTGATTTGACTCGACCACTATCCGATTCCTTGAAATTACTAGGTTTATATCACACTGCACACAATAGTCAAATTCTGCAGCAATCCAAAGACAGATAAAGAGGCTGTTTCACTGCTTTACGAGCTCTCTAATTCAGAAAGACCGTCTGAAAAGATCTATATTGCACTTGTGCTTTTGATATAAATTAGGGATAATTACATAAAAATCCTTGAGGTTTGGGCTAATTACCAAATAATCCAGAAGTTTTTTAAAATTACAAAAGAAAAGCCTTTGGTTTGATTTTTTTCTGAAAATTAAGGGGGTAATTGTAATATTTCAATAAAATTCAAGAGTGGTTTTCATGTCTTTTTGCTTATGAAAGAGGAAAAATATAAGAAGGAACAAACCACGAGGGATTTTTGTAATTTAAAAAAAATCTCTTGGTATTTTGGTAATTAGCCCAAACCTGAGGGGTGTGTTTGTAGTTATCTCCATAAATTATTTCCATGCATTTGGATATAAAGTACATTACAGACTGCAACATCTCACAAAAGAATAAATTGGAAAACAACCAACCAATGTTTTTTTTTAGTACATTCCTAGGAGGAGAGGGTGTTATGGGAATCGAACCAGACTTGAGAGTCTTTAACCACTCGACCACTATCCAATTCACATAACCAACCAATGCTAATAACACGATCCGACTGATCAGGAAAAACGAACACGAAAAACCAGCGACACGACACCATGAATCATATCATACCACCATTTGTTTTCAGAAAACTCGATGAATAAACGGAGCAACGGTCCATCGTATTTACAAACGCAGTACCGCTATCGATTTCGTCATGCACGACGAAGCATCCAAGTCGTGCGCCACACGATTCCTCGATATGTGATTCCACCTGGTTCTTCTCGTGTCAGACACATCAAACATCGTCACAAAGTCCAATACCTGTCCAAAAATCTTAAACATCTCGACGCCAAAAATAAGTTCATCATCCGCAACAAACGCGGCATTCCAGTCCATCGGGGCATCGGGATGAGTCGACACTTCCGTCCAAGTAAGACACACGAGATCGAGCTCCCAAAGCTTTCTCACCGCTTTATTTCTCCGCCCAATTTGACCGTCTCCCTCACACCACGACACGGAAAGCATAAAAAGCCGACCCTTACAGCAGGCAAGTTTCGGATAGTACTCGTGCACACGGGCCGGGCTTAGAGTCGTTTGGACTCTCACCCAGTATCCCCTTTCTACGTCATATCCAGCAAGCATATCGCTTTCTGAGTAAACATAGAAAATCCCATTACACACAACACCAGAACAAGCCACGCCGAAATCGAGAGGTAGCCTCTGGATCTCCGTCCATTTATTTGAAACAGGATCGTAAATTTCGCCAGAATCTAGCGGCTCATCCCACGGCCCGAGACCCCCCACAGCAATCAATACAAACTTAATTCTTCTATCTTTGCTGGACGAACTTTCGGTTTTTTGCCTAACAAACTTGATGTTGGGGAATAGTGAAATATCATTTTCGTCAAGCGAGTGCCTAGATTGGCGTCTAACCGAGAGTCTGTGAGGATCCTCGTAAACATCCGATACACCACCGGCTCTCGGCCGGTAAGCACGTCTTTCCGACCGATTTTGTTGATTTTTAAAGATAAAACAATCTTGATTCACTTCAGAAACTCCTAAAATGGGCGATGACCTGGCGTACTTCATAGCCGCAGCTTTACGCCACGACTTAGTCAATGGACTAAAAACTAAAACTCCTTTGTGCGTCTTGAATGAGCTCCGATCGACCCTCCCAAAGTTGGTCAAGCTAGAACAACCACCGACGACATAAACGTCGTCCCGTATGCTAGCAACGGAAAATAGAAACCTCCCTTTGAGAGTATGAGAATCGATTTTGTGCCATTGGTTAAGAGAGACATCCAGTGCATGTATTTCTCCCGAACAATACCCGTCCTTAACGACACCAAAAAGAAATAACCACGAACTTTGAAATAAGCCTTCCCTCCTAATCTGCATGAACCGAGGCATTGAAGTCAAGTTTCTCCATTTCTTGCAGACGAGACGAGCATTCATGAGACTCACGAGCGGAAGTCTTACCAAGCACATTTCAAGAATGTCATCGGGGAGGCGTGCGTTCATGCTATTATTGCCTTGTTGCGTTTCATTATATGATAAAAGCCTTCGATTATTGTTCCTTCTGAAGAATTTCTCCTTCATCGCATGTGAAAAGCAATCGACACTTGCTTCGTCTTTTCCGCATATTGTATTATAAGTTTTTCCATCCTCACTCGCACTAGATCTCCTTCTACTGCTTGGATCCCCACACTCCTCGCCCATGTCGGCACTTACTTTGCAACCTCCACCTCTGCCGTATAGGGTAAGACATCTCAAAGAAACGCCAGTCGTCTCATCCTCCTCGGAATTTTCGTTTCTATGGTTCTTTCTTTTCAATTTCTGGCTCACACTTCTTACAAGACGTTTTGACACGCTCAAAGACTCAAAATCAAGTTCTTCTCCTGTTAAACTTTGAGAGGTCATCTCGTGTCTTATTCTTACAACGACGAATAAAACACGATCCGCCTAGCAATCCAGGTACCAGAATTGTTCATGCTTGTATGTTGACCTACATGAACATTTTGAAGAGATTTTAAGAGCGCCATCGAAATATCTATCGTAATAGACACAAAAGCCACATCGAGTATTTATCCGATAACTCAGATAGTTACTCCAGTGCAAAATCAACAGATTAGATATAGAACTACATATGATTCTATTATTTTCTTAATTATTTTTTCTAAATTATGACAATTTTCAAGCTTCAATACCATGAAATTTCTCAATCCCAATGCTCCTCCCCAAAAAGCGAACCTCTAAGAATCAAGAACCCAGAGCAAACACAAAACAAAAGTGAAAAAGAATATAAATCCTCCTACAAATACCATACTTGTATGGATACATAAATGGACACAATCTTAATTTAAGCTTGGTAAGGGCTATATTTAGGGGTGTAAACGAGTCGAGTCAAGATGAACACAATGTTATCCAAGCTTGTTTGAATTTTATTTGAGCTTCAAAAATTGTGTTTGAGCTTGGTTTGATTATTAATCTAATCGACCTTAACGAGTTTTAGTCAAGCCGAACAATACAAATCGAGTCGAGCTCAAACGAGCTTTTAACGATCGATTTCGAATCGAGTATCAATCAGCTTGGTTCGTTTTTTAGCCCTAATTGTACTCACACCCCATCTCAATGATGTATGTTGAAATTCTGATTTTACCAATGAAAAAAAATGTTCCAGCAAAATAGAATGTCACTCTCAAAGACGGGTTTACACATTCCGAAACAAGAAAATAAATCCTCAAAACAAATTCAAGAAATCAAACCCCAGATCCACTAACCCACAAAAACCCTAACCCCATTTCAAAAATCACAATCAAGAATGTGCTAAAACATCTCAATAATATACGAACACCAAAAGATACAAGTAACGCCAAATAAATGCAATGAAATTCAGAATACAGAAAACAAGAAATAGCAGGTGAAATTCAACAAAAAAACAGCCAAAAAAAAAAAAACAGGACGAACCTTGAAATCCGAGCATTCACTGACCATCTGAAGATTTACTCCAGAAAATAAAAGGGCAAAGCCCATGAGATCCAATCTGCACAAAAAAGCTCAAATCTTTAACCTTTCGGCCATATAAAAATCAACCATTTTGTGGTGTGAACATGGGAAAATTATGCCTTAGGAATATTTTTTTTTTAACATGATGAGCATTTTCTCTACTTTTTTTTTTCTTTCCTTTATGTTGGTTGGGACTTGGGAGTGACCTTTTCTTTTTTAATAAAGTGAAGTGACTCGAGTGATGACACGACCAAACCGATAAAAATGATAATTGCAAAAGCGACATCAGCTTGTTTTGTCTTAGCTATTCGGAAATCGATTCGATAAAAGTTCTGTTAACCTCGTTTCACTACACTTGTCAAAATAAATGAACTAAAGTCAAGTTTGGAGATATTCGACACGTTAGCTTATGAGCAGACTCGTTAGTAAAATTATATAACTTAAACTATTACTTTGACTTTAATTTTAATTTGTATACGTTTGCTTATGATAAATATAAAATTACTTAAATAAATTTATGTTTAAATAAAATGAAGGATAATTTAATTTATAGTTGATATTTACTAAGGTCGAAGAAGTTCATAAGCCATCAAAATTATTGGATAAAATTAAGCTCGAGTTCGGCTCAATAATAAACGTGTTAAGCTCAAACTCGTTCGGCTCGATTTGGTTTGCAATTTATCGTTCATGTGCCTTTTGTATTGTGGTTTCTTTGCTGGTTTTGTCCTCTCTCCTTTTTTTCTTTGTTTTGTTTTTCTTGGCTTTAAACTTATTTATGGATGATACTATATGGGGTGTCCCACAATAGTTCTTTTTATGCTATTCATCTCATGCCCCTTGATCCAACTTTTTCCTAATCTCTAGGCCATTTTTCACTCTAAAAATTTGGAACCCCGTAGACCTGATCATGGGTCGGGTTGGACTCGAACTCGACCCGAAATTGACTCTTTGACCATGGGACGACTAACCGTTGAACCAAGTCGATAGGTTTAAAGGATCAGGTTTAGGGGTGGCTACGGTTACGCAACCGCCGGTTCCAGTTCCTTATCTTGGAGGAACCAAAATCGATAAGGAATCGGAACCATTGCCTCATAGTTGCGGTTTCAAAACTTGAACTGATGGTTCCGGTTCCGATTTGGAACCCGGACGGTTCTGGTTCCGATTTTAATCGGAACCGTTTGTTTATCTTTTGATAGTTTTTAATTTTTTTAAAATGATTTATCAATTTCAGTTAAAAAAAGAAAAAGAAAGAAAAAGATTTGAACTTAATATCAATTAAGTTTTGTACTTAATATTAATAATAATACTAAACTGTATATATATATACTATTAGAGTATAAAGAATTGAAGTTCACGTAGTTCGCTTACAACATTTGGTTTAAAATGTATCTCATTTGTTACGAATATAAAACATCATAAAAAATATTACACGAAATTATTTCTTTTAAAGACCTTAATGGGTGGCCTAGTGATGTATGATTTATGATGAGTTCTTGAGGCTAAAGGTCTCAAGTTCGAATTCTTGCCTCTGGTACCATTTGAATAAGCTTGTCGCACAAAGCTTATTTAGTGTGTTTTATTTATTTGCCCTGGTTTGCAGGCTACTGTATTCGATCAAGGGGTTTATGCAGTTCACAAGGCAAGTGGTCGCAGGTTACCTCGTTCTTAAAAAATACTTCTTTTAAAAGTGTGGATAATCAATATTTATTTTTTAATTAGAACTCTCCATATGGGCCAATTTTGGGCGGTGGCTTCATACAATTAGGGTGATAATTAAGGTGTGTAGGACTTAGTTACCAACAATTTTACAGGGGATACCCTATATTTAGGGGTATAGAGTACATAGGATATGTTCTCCTATAAATACCCTAATTTATTATAAAGATGAGGTTGACAATTATTCTGTATGAAATTCATTAACTGAACATTTAAGACTTCGAGCTAATAAGATACAAATACGACCAATTTTCAATACATTTCCTGATCACTGCCACCAAGATAAACCGCAAGATGTGCAAGCATTGACTAGTGTTATAGCAGGATTTGCTGACGTGCAACCAGATCCTCCCAGGTCAAGAGAACAATTATATTCGACTTTCCAAATCCAATAATAGTTGGTCTCTCCCCGAATCGAACTCATATGGATGTTATTTAGTATGAGTTTCCATTTTGAATCTTAGATGCCAAAACAAAAAAAACAAAAGCCACCCCAAAAGAAAATTCAAGAAATGAGTACTTAAATTATTATTATTATCATTATATTCTCACTAAATCCACATCCAGTATGTCAGTAAAAGGATTTGGGGTGGACACAATATGATACACATTCACAACAAAAAAGCTACAATCTCCAATCTATGGACTCTATAAGTAGTACTACAACACACATTTAGAACTGCTCTGTAAATTCTCAAAAAAATTCTCCTCACAAGTTACCTTCCAACACACCTTTCAGAAGATTCAACCCTTCGGCCGATATACTCCGCCGTACTCGGCTCGGAGCGATTTCTATCCGCGGAGGAGGGTCCGACGAGAAACAAATCACGACAACCGTTAGGTTATCGCACGTATTCCGCTTCAACGCTTCCCTCACGAGTTCCCTCGAGCACCTCTCGGGATCATTATGAATCATCAGCTCTTTCCGGGCCATCGTGACCGCGCATTGGCTGCTCATCACGTCCCATAGGCCGTCGCATCCCATGATCAAGAACTCGTCGTCCTCCGTTAATAGTGTCTCCTGCAACTCCGGCTCCGCGCTCAGAGGACAGGCCGACCCTTTTGAGCCCTTCATGTGCCAATCGCCCAAGGCACGCGATACGGATAGTTGGCCGTTGAGATAGCCGTCGTATATGGCACCGCCTAGTTTCTCGATTCTAAGTCGTTCGGACGTGTAATTAGGCTTGTGGTCTTTCGACATTTCGATTGCTTTGCCTCGTTTCCCCAACACGGCTCGACAATCTCCAGCGTTGGCGACTATCATTTTTCTGTGGAGAATAGAAATCGGTTATCCTACTTAGGGATAATTACAAAAATACCCTTGAGGTTCAGTCTAATTACAAACGAAAAACAACTATTTTTAAGAATTACAAATACCCTTGTGATAATTGTTTCTAATTGGGATAATAACGAGGCAAAAACTTGTGTAAGACGGTACCACGGTGCGTCGGGTTAGTGTAAAAAATGATACTTTCTCTAAATACACTAAAATTAAGTGCATTCAGACAAATTATCATTTTTTACCCTAAAAGTGCAATCCGTCGCACCATGCGACCATCTTACAAGAGACATAATCTAAAAACGAAACCCCCCAAAAGTTTAGGCAAATTACAAAAAAACCCACAGATGTTTCAAAATTATAAAAAGCCTCTCAGATTTGGTTTTGTCTTAAATTTAAAGGGTAACTGTAATATATAGTCTTGCCATTTGCCAAAGGATAAAACAAAACCTAGCTCTCTTACCTTCCAGATATGAATGCAGTCAAAGCTGTGGTGCCAGATGATATGTCGAGGGAACTATCATCAGCGAACGCATAATCAGCTTTAAGATACGCGCTCTTGATCGCTTTTTCAACACAAGTCGGGAAAAAGGAGTTCTCAACTATGAACTTGAGAATATTACTCCTCACGAAAGACGCTGCATCCGTACCGCCATGACCATCAAAAACCTGCTAACATATAGCGCGAATTAATAAAAAGCAGAAAACAAGTATTTAACCAAAAAATACTATGAACTAATTAATAAAACTAAAGGATCAATGCGCGTTAACAGAATAACTTACACACCCCGTAGAAAGCTCCAGATGAAGGGAAACCGGCAATGTCACCTAAATGTAGGGGCAAGTTATCGATGCAGATATGTTCGTCCTCCATGTAATGCTTAGGTCCTTTCTCAGCACAGCTTCCAGATCGGAAAATCGGTACATAGCTCGATATTAAGTCTGATGGGAAATTAACTCCAGTCACTCCAGTACAAGAATCCTTTTAAGCAATAACAAGACAGTATTAGTGTTGTTAAACTATTAAAGCATCATATATCATCTAGAAAGAAATATATAAAAAATACGGTATCTGATTTACTGTAACCGTATGAGATATGACTAGAGCAACTATTTCAATTCATCGCCGTCTCATGATATTTTCCATGCAAGTGGAAAAACCAATAGTAGTGATGGTTTTGGAATTTCATCTCATTTATCCTTCGTATGAAGGTTGCGTCAGGCGGCGTAAAACTTTGTCACTTCGTTTTTTGCATGAATTTATAGTGTTAACTAATTTCAGACAATTAATTGACATTATAAGCTTCACGCCACCGACCCTACACAGTCCGATAAGGTGGAGTTGATGATGATGATGATATTTCAGTACAAATCATCAGCCCCAATATAATACAGAAAAGGAAAGAAAAAATGTTTCTCGGGTGAATGGAAACAACACAACCATGAAAACGAACTTCGCGGACAAGCCGGGAAGTTTGAAACATAAGGAAACCTTAACTTCCAATCAACAAGTAGAATTAACAAACCGAAGATCATACGGTATCCGTATCACCCCATTTAGCACAAGATATTGGGACATTGATTGATTTTGAAAAGCTCAAAGATCCCAAAACCATATATTTAACTTATCACAGAATCTAACACAAAGTTACAATACTTAAAACAAACAGTTTCTAAAAACTAGTCCAAGAACTAAATCCACCAGCTAACAAGCAACACATAACTCGAATACAACACAAAAATTCACTCACCAACTCCGAGGGCGGCACTAATGTCGTAGTGCTTATCGAATGCCGCACGACTGAAAGATGCCGTGGCGGTTTACCGATCAACGTTTGCTTCAACTCATCCGAGTTCTCTGCTATAATTTCATCTTTCACAACAGAAACTTCACTGCCATCATTACTATAACCACTTTCTAAATTAGTGAAGGGAGGTGAAAAATCAGTATCCGCAGCCATAATTGTTCCCAAAACATCAATCTGAGTTTCCTTAAAAAGATCAAACACTCAAAAGATCCAACTTTTGAGAAACCGATAAAAATTGCCAATAAAATAACCCCTTAATCAAGACGAACTAACTACAATAAAATTGCTAAAACTTGCCAATAAAAGAACCCCTTTTTTTTTTCCAAAAACAAAAATAAAATCAATAAATCCCTAACCCCAGATCAAGAACCATATCCAAAGATTTAATAAAACAAATCCCACTTCCAAAAAACAAGAATTAACCCAGCCCAGAAGATTCTTTCTACCAGAAATGTAAAAATGAAACAAAATTACAGCATTAAAGAAAAAAAAATCCAATCTTTATGCCAAGAAATGAAAAACAGAACTTGTTTCAGATTAATATAGTAAATTATTTCCAAATGCTCGTCTTCTTTCCTTAATCCAACTATATATATTACGGAGAAACTGCAGAAAATTTATTCCAAAAGGGGAGGAAAAAAAAATGGAAATATTGAAGGAAATTATTTTGTTTCACCGAGATTTTTTTTTTTGGTTTTGGTTAAATTGATGCGGTTGGTTTTCCGACAGGTGATCGCAGGTGAAGGGATGTACTTTACCGACACGTGGCAAGTGGTGGTTGGTTAGAGTGTGGATTCACTGGATGGGCAACTGCAAATAATTCCCGTCCGTTGGATTAAGTGCGTGGGTGAATTTTGGCGGGTGAGATTTGGCGGAACTTATGTTGCCTTTTGCGGTTTCGGGAGGGTGTAGGTTCGTGTAGAACAGCGGCATGTCTTGGGGACACGTGTCGTGTCAGGATTGGTGGGCTGTTTTTTTTGGCTGAGGTGAAACAGTTTTCTAGAAATTGTGAATTTTGGATTAGTTTACCACCCCTTGATTTCTAGGCAAAATTCCAAATACAAGTTCTCGTATAGGACGGTCTGACGGATCTTTTATTCCTTGTAAGACGGATCCTAATGCCCGATCCATTTTCATTTTTCCTTTCTGTTCGATTTTAGGGTTTTAATATTGTTTCTCTCTTTTATTTTTCCTGATTTTTGTCTTTGTTCTCCGCCTCTCCATCTCTCTTTTAATGTAGATATATATCGGTAATTATGTAAAAAGTATCAATTTTACGTCAGAGTATTGTCCTTGTTTAATATGGAATAATTATCAATATGTATCTTAAAAGTATCATATAGAAACCTAAAAATATCACTGATTACATAAAAAGTATCATTTAATGAGTTAGTGAATTAAAGTTTTCTAATACGTGTTTAGTTATTAGTTTATATAAAACTCACATACTGAGATATTAAAAGTACCATACTTAATCCAAAAAGTATCACTATTCGTATAAAAAGTAACATAAATTATACATTGTACGTTGAGAATATGTAAAAATGCTAAACTATCACCGTGCATCTTAAAAGTATCATATTTAACGCTGAAAAGTTTAACTAATTACGTAATAAGTATCACATTACAACCTGAAAGTACTAAAAAGTTGTCTCTAGAATAACCGAGCAATAGGAGTCTTGGAACCACGCTCTATCATGAAAAAACGAGCTCCAAAGCATTTCTGATGGCAGGTGCAGAAAAAAAGCCTAAGTTCTTACTATTTTGTTCCTGTGAATGATCTTCATCCTTGCATCATTCCTCCATCCTTCAATTTACTTGGCTTCCTAACCTGTACATAAATTACATACTAAAAATCGGTAAGCTATCGACAAAAGTTTTCGGACAGGCCGGTACATGCTATAACCCTATCCCAGAACAATAATAATATATGGAACTGTGCTGAAACTACTACAAGAAGCCGGAAAGGCGTAAAGGTGTATCTTATAGATACTATTTGTATTTCTGTACTTCCAAAACTGACTAAGGGAGTGTTTAATTTGTAAACGCTAAAAAAATAGTGATTCTCGGATTTTAGCTGGAAAAAAATTAACTTTTTAGTGTTTGGAAATACCAATTTTTGCGTCATTTGATCAAAATCTAATAGCCGGGGGGTGGGGGAGGTGCTTTAGATTTCTGATTCTGCTTCTAGTTTGACTGTTACACCCAAAATAAAGCACTTTTATAACTTGTCCACCAAACACTGTGTCTTTACTTAATCAATTTGAGTTTCGATTTACTAACACTACCCCAAGGTCCCCAACATCTGATTCTCAACTACTTGCCGCGGATAAATCACTCCCTCCAAAAGCAGAAGTGTTTGCAAACACTCCCTTAGTGAAGTAAAGCAATCTATTGTTCAGAACTCAAATCATATTACAGTCTCATGTAAGATATAGAAATCTATCAACCTAACAATTCAAAACATTTGAACAACGGTGAAACATGAGTCAAACAAAAAATACATATCGAGGAACCTAAACTTCGAATTTCTTACTGAATTCCACATAACACTTATAACTTTCTCAACAGAAGAATGAGCATACTCAAAATGAAAATAATCCACTACGATCAAGCTGGCTTGAATTGTAATAAAGTTCTATCGATGCAAGTATGTAGAACTTAAAATATTTGCAAAATCCTCACCACCACCCCACACCCCTCAAAGGATTCATGTTAACAATCAACAATATATTAATGGTAACAATCACAAAAATCAAACAAGAAACATTAATAACAAAGAAAGACAAGAAAGCAGTAATTTCAGAACTTCCTACCAAAGAGGACGAAAATTTTCCCCATCCAAAAGTATTCATTTTTGTGACATTTTATATAAGAAATCTTCAATCCTCACTTAGTCCACACTATTCCAAGATCAACAATTACACGTAAAAACAACTACACTATATTCACAGTAACAATCACAAAAAACCAAAATGGAACATTCATAACAAAGTTAAAAAAAAAAAAGGAAGTCGGTAATTTCAAAACTTCCTGAGAAAAGTCAACAACATGAACACATATTTCAAGAGTCAAACCACCCTCCCCCAGAGTTACAATGTCAGATATTTGCAACTAATCACAATGTAAAAAAGTTGAAGCAAGCAACATGGAACTTGGAACAAACCAGAATCAACACCATTCACCATTTAAAGTACCGAAATTCACCAATTCAAGAGTAGAAAAAGGAAACCGAGGGGATTATTGGTTGTACCAGAAATGATTCAGTTCTGTATTTCAACTACCCAATAATTCTTTTTCAAATTCTATGTTTTCATCTAATAATGCTGACTGGAATCATAATTTTCTTTCTTTGTTTTTAAATTAAAGAACAAAGCACTGAAATTATGCTTGCATATAGCATTCAGTTGTACCTGATCAAATGAATCCCACTTCTGCAACTTGACCTGATTCTCATTCCAAAAAACACGGGGTAAAGAGTGCTTCTGTGGCCTCTCCCATCCGCTTGCACAAACCCGACTTCCTTTATAATTACTCCTCCTACTCCTTTTTAATCCTTTAATTCCTCTAAAAGAATAACTAAATCCCACCGTAGCCTGCGCCCGGTGGGGAAGAAGAGTGAGACTGACTAGCAAGATACTTAGTGCGCAGCAGGAATCTTTACTTTACGGACGGAATTAGTAGGATAAAGCTTCTGATTTTTCGGGCTTATACGATTTCCGGGTGCTGAAAGCTTAACGAACAAGCGAAAAAGTGCATTCCTTCTTTGTTTCCGGGGTCGACCCAAAAGCCATAATGTCTTGGAACGAGGAGGCCATAGAGAAACTCTTTTTTATTCCTTTCTTTTGAACTTCGTGAATTATAATGTAGTATTTACGATCACAGTGCGTACACCTACAAAAAATTAACTTTTGATTCTGGAAACATCAGAAGCTAGATCATACTCTCCAGAAATATTGAGATGTTTGATTATATTTTCAGCATGAGGAGATTTTAGTCGAATTCTTCCTTCTACCATAACATTAACAAGCTTTGCAGCTTCAATGAAATGATTCTCTTGACAAAGCTCAGCCAATAGAATAGAGTAAACCTCACTATCAATGGCTAACAAATTTCCTGATTTTTCAAGTGCATCAAACAATAAAAATCCATCCAGCACCCTCCCCTCTGAAATCATCCTTTTAATGATACTACTTGATGCCAAACCATTCGGTCTCATCCCACGAGCCATCATCATCCTAAACATCTTCTCCGAATCCTTATGCTTCCCAGCACGCACTAACGACATGACAAGCAAACTATATAGCTCATCATATTGAATCCCACCTCCACTAAATTTATCGATTATCTTACAAGCCTCTTCGACATGCCCTTCTTTGCAAAGCCCATCAAGCATAGCAGTAAACGTCACCTTATTCGGTTTGACTCCAAAATCATCCATCCGATTGAAAACCCTCAACGCCTCCATCGCCATCCCTTTTTCAACAAACCCCTTTATCATAGTCGTATAAGTTACAAGATTCGGCTTACACGCCCCATTTTCTTTCTCCATTCCACCTAAGAACTCCGATGCCATCTCCAAACTACCATGCCTACAAATCCCATCAAGGATTGCAGAATAGACAACTGCGTTCGGCACACATCCATGCCCTTTCATAACCTTAATTAACCCACAAGCCTCCTCTAACCTCCCGGCATCACAAAACCCCTTAATAATCGAAACATATGTAATCATATCAGGATAAAGATCAATCAAACCCATCTCTCTCATCAAGCCCATCGCCTCATCTAACTGACCACTCTCCACAAGTAGTTGAATCACCACGTTATACGACACCGTATCCGGTCTACAATTAAATTCCTTCATTTTCCTCAAAACCCTTAACGCCAAATTCGCATCATTAGCTGCTCTACACAAATTCAACACCACTTTAAAGATCTTGACACTAACAACAAAGCCCTCAGCCCTATATTCATCTATAACATCAAGAACAATACTCGGGTTTTGCTCAACATCCAGCAACTTACAAGCTTTATTATACATGTATGAAGTGTGTCTATGGGTGGGATGCAGGGCAGCCCAAATAAAGAATCTCACACCCAATTGAGGTTTATCGATAGCGCACCTTTCTAACACTTGAGTGATGCACCTTGAATCCAGCTTGGCTTTGACTGTGTTGAGGGTTTTTTCAATGGGGGCATCATCTCTCTCCAAAAGGGTCAGAAATCTTTCAGCTGCCATTGAAGAATATGTGCTGAAAATGAGGAACCTTCTGAGTGGACAATCAGGGGTTTTGGTTGCAATAAAGGAGGAAGAGTACCGAATGATTGAGACCGAAATTGCCATAATTTGAAAATAAATTCGTTTTACGAAAAAGAAGGTATTACAGGGTTCTTATGAGCTTAGAACTCCACAAGCTTCAGTGGGTTTTAATATTTTATGGTCCCCCTTCACATTGAGTGCAGCAAAAACTTCCTCACGCTAATTGTTTTTACAAGGAGGTAGATCTTCAATTCCGGCGTCTCGATTTTTGGAAGAAAAATGCCGCCACTTCCTCAAACCCCAGCTCAGTAAAAGCCCTTAATCGATTTTGTGTGAGGAAGAAGATTGGAGTTGGTGGTGGTGGTGGGTGGGATGGTCGATTGTGGTGGCCGGCGGCCGTGTTGTGACGGTTCGAGAAGAACAAATTTTTATGTTCAAGAGGATAACAGATTGAAGTGACTAGTGAGGAAAAAATATAGGGATAATTACAAAAAATACATTACAAAAAAAAAAAACCACATAGCTTTCAAAATTACAAATAATACCCCATAGGTTTTTTGTCTAGCATTTAAACCCTTCATAAGCAAAAATCATTTCAAAATCCCCCTTTGTATATTTAAAATTTTGCAGTTTACCCCTTAGTTTTAACACTGAATCAAACCTCGGGATACTTTTTGTAATTTTAAAAGTTAGTTGGGTTTTTTTAATAATTAGATCAAACCTTAAGGGTATTTTTTGTAATTATCCCAAAATATATGTAAAAAGGGAAAAAATAAAAAGAAAACGAACTATTATAATTTTATCTTAATTTGTTAATTTTTTTTCATAAAAAAAAGGCAAATAATGTAAAATAATTATTTATAAATTTGTAAAAAAAAAATCTCTCAAAAGAGAAGGGAGATAAGAAAAATTCATTTTATTCGCAACAGTTTTTGAATTTTTTGTCATTAAGGTTAACATTAAAAAAAGTTACTCTATAATTGACAATTAAATAGTTGACTAATTAAGATGTAAGTTATGAATATAATTATATTAACTAAAGTTATTCATTTTGAAAGTTAAATTAAGTTTGCCAAGAATTAAAAATTGATTTTTTATTTTTCTTATCCAAATTTAATTTATATTTCATGACTAAACTATTTTTTCTTTAATCTGATTCAAATATTTTGGAATTAATTAAGATATTTTTTTAATTGAGTAATTTGGTTGTTTCAATACATTATCCTACACAATCCTCATTCCCAAACATATTATTGTTACAATATTTAAATAAATCATATATAACAATACAAAATCTCAAATACATTATTATTTCAAATTAATTTATCAGCAAACAATGCAATCACATTCAATCCTGATAAATCATATCAACACTGGCAAATGAGACCTAAGATTAGGAGATGTCTTCAAAGTTCAACTAAAACCTAGTTATATTACAAATATTTCACTAAGACTAGTTAGAACTTACAAACCATAACTAATGAGGACTATTTGTAAATAATCTATATTTGTCTGCAAATATAAATAACTCATCAATATTCATAAGACTTTGCGAAAGAGAAATCGATATTATGAGATTCACTATTCATTTGTGAGGCATGATCATGAGGTGTCGTTTCATGTTTGCCACGACTTGAACCATCGAGTTCTGAAAGCTCTGTATCGGATATATAAGACCTCGGAGAGAGTGGAAGGCTATTACTATCCGGTGCATTGGACCGGTACTTATGGAGCAAATGAAGAGGGGATGAACCTTGACTTGGAGTTGTTTCCCCGCTCATAAATCCGCCATTAGACATCTCTGTTCCTACCCTAACTTTGCGCAATTTCTTCCTTTGCTTTGCAGCTTGGTGCCATTTCTTGAGAGCCTTTGCGGTTTGTTCCTCAAAGATTGATTTCTTCATGTGTGATCCCATCTAATTAAGCACAAAATAGACAATAAACAATTGTGTTGCTAGTTTGTGTGGCTCAACAACGTCAACTTATAGATTATTTTACGAGATCGATGATTTCTTGAAAGTTTATAAAATTTTCAGTGTTTGGTATAACTTATAAATTTCTTTAAATATTCGCTCGTGATATTATCTGTTTTGAACATAGATTAAAAAGAAGACGAAGAAGAAGTAGAAGAAGTTCAGACTCATAAATGAACCAATTAAGATCAATAACTTAAATTTACCTGCGTTACCAAGGTATATAGTGGGAATGTAATATAGCTGCACAAGATTTGCAGGGCAATCCCAAGGAATACTCTAATCAAAACCGCATAAAGTTTCTCGTGGAAGCATTTTGTGATTCCAAATTCATACTGCAAGAAATATATCGCCTTTTAACAAAACACGTAAAAAAAAATCATTTATTAGATAATAGAATTTTGAGTTTATAGGACTACTTACCCATTTCCATAAGAAGTATGCCATTTGGTATGCATTCTGCAAGTAAAAAGATTGATCACAAAATAAAAAACAGAGAGCTCTATGCTCAATGTTAGATAATCAAAACTAGATGTCAAAGAATTTATGTAAATTAATTTGTTCTCATTCTTTTTGTGTATGTTAGCAAGCTAGTGTGTTACTACATTCTCCAACAGAATAAACTATTCTTTTTACAAAAAGTATTGTTTAAAAAATTTTAAAAAGTAGTGTGAAATAAAAAGTATTTACCTGAAATAGGGTGAAATGTATGAGAAAGAGAATCCATCGTGGCCGATTAAACCAAAAGAAGTTGTTATTAGGCTCCACCAGTGGAGCTCCTCGAACAACAGTCGTTCGATCTTCAATTTGTTGAGCCATTTCCATAATCACAAGTTCGAGTTTGGTGCCCACTAACACAATTATCTACAAACAAAACCATTCATATGAAAACATATAATTTTATGTATGTTAAGTGATTGCATATCTCAATTCTCATGTGCAATGGGCTTACAATTAATGGAATGAGTGAAATCAAGGCCAATGTATGCCATTCTGCATACATAATGTTCAAACTTAATAATCAAATATTTAAAGTTAAATTGTATGTGCGCGCGTGTGAGTGTTTGTATGCAGAACGTTTGTACATGAAGAAAAGACTTACTGTAGATATTGAAGAATAAAAACATAATCGCAAAGAACCACAAGGGAATACTGCAAATCAATGTAAAAATACATTAGTCTAATTCATTTTTTGATGTCATTTACATAAACTCTAAATCATTACAGACCATTGTCAATCTAGACAATCCTAAAATCAAGAAAATGCATCTTATTTATTGCAACTTATAATTTGTTTTTGAGCAAGTCTCTTGTGAGATCCGTGAGACATACCTCCTAAGGTGTCACGCCCCAAAACGGAAGCCGTGACACAATTTACCGCACTTATACTGGTTTACCAATCCGGCTTAACTATCCTCTAACATACATCAATATAACACATAAATACGGGAATAACTAAGTCAGAGTATGGTTGCAGCGGAATCCAAAAGAAATAAAATACAATATAGTAATTATTCTTCAGGGTCCTACGCCCTGCTATTACATTAAATAAGTCCAAAGTCTAAATCATCACAAATAAAATCCATCATCTTAATAAAGTCCATAATACAATATAAAACTAAGCTACGTCTTGAGATCCATCGTCGCCATTGTCCCGATCATCGCTCTTCATCCTCCTGGTTGATAAAGAGGTGGGGTGAGAACAAAAATTCTCAGTGGGTGGGTGCCGGTGTGCGAGTGTGGCTTGTTTTTATGCACGAAAAAAAAATCGTCTCATGGAAAACAACGCATGAAGTGCATATGACTTTGTCCTATTATTTATATAAAGATTTTCATTAACCATTATGTTAGATTGGTCAGAATCAGTCAAACACTATTAATATTTTATTAAATTTACTTCCACTTTGAATCGGATAAAGCCGAAGCAAATTATCCCACTTCCCTTGGATAAAGCCGAAGCAAATTATCCCACTCGGATAAAGCCGAAGCAAATTATCCCACTTCACTTGGATAAAGCCGAAGCAAATTATCCCACGCCACTTGGATAAAGCCGAAGCAAATTATCCCACGCCACTTGGATAAAGCCGAAGCAAATTATCCCACATCACTTGGATAAAGCCGAAGCAAATTATCCCACTTCACTTGGAAAAAGCCGAAGCAAATTATCCCACATCACTTGGATAAAGCCGAAGCAAATTATCCCACATCACTTGGATAAAGCCGAAGCAAATTATCCCACTCGGATAAAGCCGAAGCAAATTATCCCACTTCACTTGGATAAAGCCGAAGCAAATTATCCCACATCACTTGGATAAAGCCGAAGCAAATTATCCCACTCGGATAAAGCCGAAGCAAATTATCCCACATCACTTGGATAAAGCCGTAGCAAATTATCCCACTTTAAATTTTCACTTTACTTTTCACTTTCATTCTCAATTTCACTTCCACTTATCATTTCACTTCAAACTTCACTTCACATTTCACTTTAAATTTCACTTCACTTCACATTACACTTCACTTTTAATTCCACTTAATTCTTCACTTCAAGATTTCTCTTCCAAGTACTATCTTACTCGTTCGAAAAATTTGATAAAATCAGTTAGCAAGTCCGGAGTGATCTTGGTCACACGATATCCGGTATTTATTTCAAAACAAAACTCGCGGTCTAGTTATCGGGCGGATAATCTAGCCGGTTTTAATATTCGGTTCGAGCATTATGTTCAAACTCGATATTTTTATTAGATAAGTAAGAAATATCTCTTAAAATATTTATAAGGCAACTGAGTTAGAAAATCTCAATTTCAATGTCCTTAGCAATTTTAAAAATAAAAAATCATTTTTACTAAGGAGAACATTCCCTTGTCGGGTTTTAAAATTCAATAAGTTTCAATTCCGGACTCGAAAAATGATAAAGTCAGTTTCAAAAATTTCCAAATTCCCAGAGGGTTATATTTTTCAGAGGCTCGAGAAAGATTTTATAAAATTTGCATATTCGCCCTCTAGTTTCCAAAAATTTCGATTTTTGACTTGATATTTTAAAATTAGGTAAATCTTAAACCGGGAAGGATTTTGAGGTGATTCCAATTTTAAAATACTTCTTTGGGCAGTAATAAGTTGTGGTTAAAATATTTTTGAAAATTTCGAAAGTTAGGTACCTCATTTTCACAAATTACAATTTTGGCCCAAAAGCGATTTTTTTGTCGTTAAAGGCTCGTTTCAAGTCGGATGGTTATGAAATTTGAACTAAAGGTTTAAAATATAATATTAAGTAAATCTGCAAATTTTCGAGATACCTTGACTGCCCCATTTTCGAAAATTACAGTTTTGGTCCTTTAAGTTTTACAATTTTATTTTTTGATATCAAACTTGTTCCTTATTGTATTTTCTTGCCCGGAAGGGGTCTCAATCTTTCAAGTCACTTCATATATGAAATTTACAGATTATTGGGTCCAATATTTTGAATTTTCAGAGGTGGCCTTCACAGTTTTTCATATTTACTCTTTTGGCCCAATATTTCACAATAATTGCAAAAATAACCCAAGCTTCGAATTTTCTTGCACAAGTTGCAAGTCCAGAATTCCAATTATATATAAAAACTTATTTTAAACATTTCTAAAATATATTTGAACATTCATAGCATCATAAATCATAAAAGCAAATGATGAGCAATTTTATCAACATTTTATGCAAGAAAAATATCATACTCATCTTTTTATTTTCTCGAAATTTTATTAAAACATAAATCTCATAAATACTTGATAAAATTCATAAAATATCATATTTTCACATGAACATGCATTTTTGTGCACTAGTAGAAAGAATGATGTGATTTTTGTAGAAATATTTTTCACCCACCTTAAGGTTCTCCATGTAGTAGTGGTAGGAGTCTCTAAAAATGGACTTTCTTCTTCAAGCTCTCATTATCAAGATCCAACCCTTAGATCAGCCCCTAAATCCATATTTTTCAAATTTCTTGAGTCAAGAATTGGTTTGAGTTTGAGAAGGAAAAGGAGTACTAAAACCAACAATCTTACCTTAAACTTGGAGGTAGTTGAAATCTCTATATACTACTTATTACCAAGTTTTCTTCTCTAATTCATCCTCTTTAAATCACACGGCAGCAAAGTCCCCTTCAAGAATAATGGTATAATCAAGTTGGGTTTTGAAGAATAGGGCTTGAAGGTGGAAGATGAAGATAAGAATGAAAGATTGAAAATAAAAATTCTTACTACTCTTGAATTCCATATTTTCGGTCCTTGGCCTCCTAGAATAGGAGGATTGGTCTTGTTTTTGGAGAGAGGAAAAATGACTAAGTGAGGGAGTAAATGAGAGAGTGGAGTAAGTGAAATATGACTAAGAGAACTTTTTTTTTCCTTTCCCCTTGGCCGATTTGGCCGATCAATCCCTATCCCCTCTCCCCATTTTTTTTTCTTTAATTTGTTGTTTGTCTTATTGTTGCATAGGGAACAAAAGGGGTCAAAGGCATGTGGTGTTATCTTGCAAAAACATTGAATAGGATAAAAAAAAAGGAAAGTTGTGGGAAAATAGGAGAAGAATTGGCAAATTAAATAACTAGTGGAGTAGGAGAATATTATACAAGAAGTGGTTGAATTGTTAAAATTCCTCTTATTCATCCACCCAACATGGACGTCCACCAACTCCTCAAGTGGTACCATTTTTCTTTTTCTTTTTCTTTTTTTTAAAGTTGTGTATAAAATATTAGGGTGTATAATATAATAAGGTATATAAAGAATAGTGTGTATAATTAAGGAAAAGAGAAGTTTATAAAAATAAAAAGGTGGAATAATTGAAATTTGACAAAGTCTACCTTTGTCCTCCCAAGCTTGGCCGTCCAACCCTATAGCCACCCTATTATATTCTTTTTTTTTTTTGTCAAAATTGATGTTAATTAAGTTCAAAAATTCCATAATCACTCATTATCCAAGTTAAATAAAATTAGAACTAATAGTACAAGTTAATAACATCAATCAAGATAATTAATTATATTATAAAATTATTTTGTAATATATAAATAAAATTTCGAATTTAATAAAGTATTTAAATAAATTTTATGTTACAAGAAAATAGTTAGTTGTTAAGAAAGAAATTCAACCGGTTAATGTATCCGTTCAAAGTTGAAAGAAATCGACAATAGTCAAAGAAGTGAAATTAGGTGTTATTAATGTACGCCGTAAAATAAAAATGAAACTATTATAAATAATACATCTACTAGTTATATCAACTAGAATGTAACTCAAAATAATCGAAAAAATGAGACTTTGTTATTCTCAATAAAAGAATTGGATTTTTTTTTATAGAATAAATCTAAAGTACTATTCTTTTGAAAATATAAATTTTGTACTAAATGAACTTTCAAGACAAAGATATTGTTTTTTTTTTTTTTTTTTTAAATACGATTTTTAGTAGTAGATAGTTTTCAAAGATCATAAAGATGAAAATGTTTGTTCATAAGGGGCAAAATTATATTTCTTCGAAATAGTTTTAAGCACTATTATAATATTTTAAGAATTTTAAAATTTTATAATACAAGTTTGATAAACCAAGATAATAGACTTTGAGTAAAGATATTGAGTTTATCGTAATGGATACTTCCAAAACTTATATTTTGTTTCAAAATATCAAAAGTTGAGGCGTAGTTTGTTTGATTTTTTTTTTTATAAACAAAAGAGAGAGAAAAAAATGTCCAGGATTGTATCGTCTACGGTTGAAAATTGCAGGGCCTCACATTCTCCTTTCTTAAAGGAATTTGGTCCCCAAATTCTCTTTAAATAATTCCATCGAATATTTTGGTTTCTCTTCTTCTACTACACACACATCTTAGAGTCGATCGAGGTTAAAGTCGTGCCACGTTGATAAGTGAAATCTCGACTTCCATGAATTTCAACCACATGATCTTAACATGCCCTCAAAAGTTTGGATCATCTTCTAAGATTGTTCATTTGTCCAATATTGCATTGTCGAAATAACTTCAATGTGATTTCGATTTTTCTCATGTAAGCATTTCTAAATCTTGAGAAAACTTTTTCGAATTCCAGACGAGGTTCACATTTATCGTGTTTATTAAGGAGGATCTACTATAATAACCTCAATATCAAACTTATGCGGCCGAGGTGCACTTATTTCCGATCCAAGTTCACATCAGTTAGCTTCAAATAATCATTCTGGAAAAATATTAACCCTTAGTGTTGCTCAAAATTTTCTTCCCATTATCATTTATAAACAGTATTCATAATACCCTATTCATGACCCATAAAATTTGATTGAGTATCATTATTTGATCATCACTTAAGCGGTCATATTTAGTCCACGATATTGCTCTAATGTACTGTTCCCATAATTATTAGCTCGAAACATCCTTCTTATAATCCAAATCTTGAATATATCCTTGGTTGTCATGACTAGTCAATATTTCATTCACTTAAGAAAGTGATACTCATATAATAGTCTCAATTTAACTAAGTAGTCAACACTTATTCATATCGTCGTATCTTTCCTTGATCGATTGATAGTAGATTTCACCGCTAAACATATAAGTCCATCCCAAACCTTCTATGCACCAATATATAATAGTTGAGACCTCACCAATCATTTCCAAAATTTTATAGGAGTCGTTTTCTCTATTGAAACCTTGATAGTGATCTCAATTCCCCATATCTATAAGGACCTTCATCATTCCGGATAAAGTCACACTTTTTAATTACCTTGTATAAAATTCTAGTATCCACCTCATCGTTAGTTAATCCATACTTAAATAATCGACAACTAGGCCACAATCGACCAAATCAATTAGTCAATCAATTCAAATATCGGATAAGTGTTTAAATTCGCAATAGTAGCCCCAATAATCTCAGAAAATCATTATCCATTCTTAGTGAATAATAGCCTTCATAACTTAGAAAATACTTAATGGTAACATCCAATCGATATCCTGTAATATTCACATCCTTAATGTATCTTATCCATGATACCCAAACTACAAGTCCATTTCCTTACTTAAGCTTGTACAAGTATTTGAGAATGTATAACGCATTGGCACTATCGTCGGTAATCATACTTAGTGAGTCCCCTACTACCATTTTCCCAAAGTAATATCATTAGGTATCTAGATCCCATAACTTATCATATCCCGATCATATATTTATCAAGAGATAACCTTATATCCTTCAAGTCTCATCATATCGGGCATTATAAACTTCAAATCATGGATTTCTAAATCATCTAATGTCCAAACCGAGGAATATCCAGATATTTTTACACTATGACAACCCAAAAGAGTTCAAATAGTCATCCAAGATTCAACTTAGGTCATCTAGTAGCGGTACCCAATCCAAGGTCAGAGGAACCTATCCTGGGTTAGCTCGGTGTAAGTTTCTTTCTTACAAACCGAGCTCTGATACCATAACTGTCACGCCCCAAAACGGAAGCCGTGACACAATTTACCGCACTTATATCTTGGTTTTACCAATCCTTTAACTATCCTCTAACATACATCAATATAACACATAAATACGGGGAATAACTAAGTCAGTATGGTTGCAGCAAAATGAATCCAAAAGAAATAAAATACAATATAGTAATTATTCTTCAGGGTCCTACGCCCTGCTATTACATTAAATAAGTCCAAAGTCTAAATCATCACAAATAAAATCCATCATCTTAATAAAGTCCATAATACAATATAAAACTAAGCTACGTCTTGAGATCCATCGTCGCCATTGTCCTGATACCGCTCTTCATCCTCTGGTTGATAAAAGAGGTGGGGTGAGAACAAAAATTCTCAGTGGGTGGGTGCCGGTGTGCGAGTGTGGCTTGTTTTTATGCACGAAAAAAAAATCGTCTCATGGAAAACAACGCATGAAGTGCATATGACTTTGTCCTATTATTTATATAAAGATTTTCATTAACCATTATGTTAGATTGGTCAGAATCAGTCAAACACTATTAATATTTTATTAAATTTACTTCCACTTTGAATCGGATAAAGCCGAAGCAAATTATCCCACTTCCCTTGGATAAAGCCGAAGCAAATTATCCCACTCGGATAAAGCCGAAGCAAATTATCCCACTTCACTTGGATAAAGCCGAAGCAAATTATCCCACGCCACTTGGATAAAGCCGAAGCAAATTATCCCACGCCACTTGGATAAAGCCAAGCAAATTATCCCACATCACTTGGATAAAGCCAAGCAAATTATCCCACTTCACTTGGAAAAAGCCAAGCAAATTATCCCACATCACTTGGATAAAGCCAAGCAAATTATCCCACATCACTTGGATAAAGCGAAGCAAATTATCCCACGGATAAAGCCGAAGCAAATTATCCCACTTCACTTGGATAAAGCGAAGCAAATTATCCCACATCACTTGGATAAAGCCGAAGCAAATTATCCCACTCGGATAAAGCCGAAGCAAATTATCCCACATCACTTGGATAAAGCCGTAGCAAATTATCCCACTTTAAATTTTCACTTTACTTTTCACTTTCATTCTCAATTTCACTTCCACTTATCATTTCACTTCAAACTTCACTTCACATTTCACTTTAAATTTCACTTCACTTCACATTACACTTCACTTTTAATTCCACTTAATTCTTCACTTCAAGATTTCTCTTCCAAGTACTATCTTACTCGTTCGAAAAATTTGATAAAATCAGTTAGCAAGTCCGGAGTGATCTTGGTCACACGATATCCGGTATTTATTTCAAAACAAAACTCGCGGTCTAGTTATCGGGCGGATAATCTAGCCGGTTTTAATATTCGGTTCGAGCATTATGTTCAAACTCGATATTTTTATTAGATAAGTAAGAAATATCTCTTAAAATATTTATAAGGCAACTGAGTTAGAAAATCTCAATTTCAATGTCCTTAGCAATTTTAAAAATAAAAATCATTTTTACTAAGGAGAACATTCCCTTGTCGGGTTTTAAAATTCAATAAGTTTCAATTCGGACTCGAAAAATGATAAAGTCAGTTTCAAAAATTTCCAAATTCCCAGAGGGTTATATTTTTCAGAGGCTCGAGAAAGATTTTATAAAATTTGCATATTCGCCCTCTAGTTTCCAAAAATTTCGATTTTTGACTTGATATTTTAAAATTAGGTAAATCTTAAACCGGGAAGGATTTTGAGGTGATTCCAATTTTAAAATACTTCTTTGGGCAGTAATAAGTTGTGGTTAAAATATTTTTGAAAATTTCGAAAGTTAGGTACCTCATTTTCACAAATTACAATTTTGGCCCAAAAGCGATTTTTTTTTTTTGTCGTTAAAGGCTCGTTTCAAGTCGGATGGTTATGAAATTTGAACTAAAGGTTTAAAATATAATATTAAGTAAATCTGCAAATTTTCGAGATACCTTGACTGCCCCATTTTCGAAAATTACAGTTTTGGTCCTTTAAGTTTTACAATTTTATTTTTGATATCAAACTTGTTCCTTATTGTATTTTCTTGCCCGGAAGGGGTCTCAATCTTTCAAGTCACTTCATATATGAAATTTACAGATTATTGGGTCCAATATTTTGAATTTTCAGAGGTGGCCTTCACAGTTTTTCATATTTACTCTTTTGGCCCAATATTTCACAATAATTGCAAAAATAACCCAAGCTTCGAATTTTCTTGCACAAGTTGCAAGTCCAGAATTCCAATTATATATAAAAACTTATTTTAAACATTTCTAAAATATATTTGAACATTCATAGCATCATAAATCATAAAAGCAAATGATGAGCAATTTTATCAACATTTTATGCAAGAAAAATATCATACTCATCTTTTTATTTTCTCGAAATTTTATTAAAACATAAATCTCATAAATACTTGATAAAATTCATAAAATATCATATTTTCACATGAACATGCATTTTTGTGCACTAGTAGAAAGAATGATGTGATTTTTGTAGAAATATTTTTCACCCACCTTAAGGTTCTCCATGTAGTAGTGGTAGGAGTCTCTAAAAATGGACTTTCTTCTTCAAGCTCTCATTATCAAGATCCAACCCCTTAGATCAGCCCCTAAATCCATATTTTTTCAAATTTCTTGAGTCAAGAATTGGTTTGAGTTTGAGAAGGAAAAGGAGTACTAAAACCAACAATCTTACCTTAAACTTGGAGGTAGTTGAAATCTCTATATACTACTTATTACCAAGTTTTCTTCTCTAATTCATCCTCTTTAAATCACACGGCACCAAAGTCCCCTTCAAGAATAATGGTATAATCAAGTTGGGTTTTGAAGAATAGGGCTTGAAGGTGGAAGATGAAGATAAGAATGAAAGATTGAAAATAAAAATTCTTACTACTCTTGAATTCCATATTTTCGGTCCTTGGCCTCCTAGAATAGGAGGATTTGTCTTGTTTTTGGAGAGAGGAAAAATGACTAAGTGAGGGAGTAAATGAGAGAGTGGAGTAAGTGAAATATGACTAAGAGAACTTTTTTTTTTTTCCTTTCCCCTTGGCCAATTTGGCCGATCAATCCCTATCCCCTCTCCCCATTTTTTTTTTCTTTAATTTGTTGTTTGTCTTATTGTTGCATAGGGAACAAAAGGGGTCAAAGGCATGTGGTGTTATCTTGCAAAAACATTGAATAGGATAAAAAAAAAAGGAAAGTTGTGGGAAAATAGGAGAAGAATTGGCAAATTAAATAACTAGTGGAGTAGGAGAATATTATACAAGAAGTGGTTGAATTGTTAAAATTCCTCTTATTCATCCACCCAACATGGACGTCCACCAACTCCTCAAGTGGTACCATTTTTCTTTTTCTTTTCTTTTTTTTAAAGTTGTGTATAAAATATTAGGGTGTATAATATAATAAGGTATATAAAGAATAGTGTGTATAATTAAGGAAAAGAGAAGTTTATAAAAATAAAAAGGTGGAATAATTATTTGACAAAGTCTACCTTTGTCCTCCCAAGCTTGGCCGTCCAACCCTATAGCCACCCTATTATATTCTTTTTTTTTTTTGTCAAAATTGATGTTAATTAAGTTCAAAAATTCCATAATCACTCATTATCCAAGTTAAATAAAATTAGAACTAATAGTACAAGTTAATAACATCAATCAAGATAATTAATTATATTATAAAATTATTTTGTAATATATAAATAAAATTTCGAATTTAATAAAGTATTTAAATAAATTTTATGTTACAAGAAAATAGTTAGTTGTTAAGAAAGAAATTCAACCGGTTAATGTATCCGTTCAAAGTTGAAAGAAATCGACAATAGTCAAAGAAGTGAAATTAGGTGTTATTAATGTACGCCGTAAAATAAAAATGAAACTATTATAAATAATACATCTACTAGTTATATCAACTAGAATGTAACTCAAAATAATCGAAAAAATGAGACTTTGTTATTCTCAATAAAAGAATTGGATTTTTTTTTTATAGAATAAATCTAAAGTACTATTCTTTTGAAAATATAAATTTTGTACTAAATGAACTTTCAAGACAAAGATATTGTATTTTTTTTTAAATACGATTTTTAGTAGTAGATAGTTTTCAAAGATCATAAAGATGAAAATGTTTGTTCATAAGGGGCAAAATTATATTTCTTCGAAATAGTTTTAAGCACTATTATAATATTTTAAGAATTTTAAAATTTTATAATACAAGTTTGATAAACCAAGATAATAGACTTTGAGTAAAGATATTGAGTTTATCGTAATGGATACTTCCAAAACTTATATTTTGTTTCAAAATATCAAAAGTTGAGGCGTAGTTTGTTTGATTTTTTTTTTTTATAAACAAAATAGAGAGAGAAAAAAATGTCCAGGATTGTATCGTCTACGGTTGAAAATTCTGGGGCCTCACATAAGGGCTCCGTCTTGAGAACATGAACATGAAAATAAATTTAAAAATAATAATGAACCATGAAGAAACAAAAAATAAACCCGAAAAATGAAAAATAAACCCTAAAACCCCAAATCAATTAAAAATAAACCCAAGAAACAAAACAAACCCTAAAAAAACAAATATAAACCCAAAGAAAAATACAATCTGAAAAAAAAAATCTTTAAAACTTTGTGTAAGGGCTCCGTCTCACGGATCTAAATCCGTGAGACCGTCTCACGCAAGTTTTTGCCTTTGTTGTTAACTCCAAAATAATTTGCATTTTAGTTACATAGTAATGAAATACAAACCTTATTCCCAAAACTGATTTGTAGTCATCTTCCATTGATCTTTGTATGTATTTGTGGAAGTCAAATTTGCTATTTGGTGCAAAATGGGCCTACATGTCATAGCAAAATCAACAAAATATATGAGATAGAACAATAACCAAATAATTAATTTTTTTGTTTATTTATCAACTTTAATAAATAACAATACATCTGATTTAGAATATATTCTAAAGTATTGCATAACATAAAAATAATTGCTAGAAAATGTTATGAAAAGGTGTGATTTGAGATAAATCGACCTATAGATATTATTATTAATGTGTAATAATAAAAGAGGGAATTAAGCTTACATTTATAAACCCATGGCGGATGGTCATATAATCCACCTTAGATATTGATCCAAAAAATTGCCTGAAAAATGCTACCTGTTACACAAAAGAAGAAAAATTGTGAATTAAAAGTACGGGAGTCTCTTTTTACAAAGAAATTAAGACTTAATAATAATAATAATAAGAATAATAATAATAATAATAATAATAATAATAATAATAATAATAATAATAATAATAATAATAAGATCATACGATCCATTTGAGCCCAGGAGTGCTGTAGATTCCAGCGTGACGTCTCACGAAGGAGGTTTGATGAGCAAACCTAAATCGAGCTGGATCTGGAAATTAATAAATTAAACACTTTTAAATCGTAAAAAGGAAAAAAAAGAAAAGAAAAGAAAAGAAAAATCAATCTCCAAAGAGTTTCGATTGAATAACGTATGACCATTTGTCATCGTAATTTATTAAACTAACTTATGAATTCAAAAAAAATGAGAGCATAGGATAATTGTTGGGAGGTTCCTAGAATATGAAGTTCATAACAATTACATATTATCTACTAGAGCCGGCAAAATTGGCCCGGCCCGATGAGCTGGACCAACCAACTTACATATAACCTATAGGACTTGATTGAGCTTCATTTTTAGTAACTCAAAAAAAATCAGACTTACTTTAGCCTGGCCCAAAGCCCAATAGCCCCGATCAAAATACACTTAATGCCTTAATGGGTTATGTAGGATCACAAGAAATACGACCCGATGAAATTTCAGGTTGACCAACCCAACCCAATTTTTTCACTTGGTCTGTTCAACTAGGGTTGTGTTAGCCCGGCCCGACCCATTATCAGCTCTAGTATCTAAATAGCTATACACAAATTGGTAAGTTATTAGGTTATGGATTTATAAGCCCAAGATCCTCTAATTAAGAACTATTTTGCTCTTTTTGAAAGATAATTTGAGAAATTAGAAAGAGAAAAAAAAAATACAATACCATTTGTGAATTGATATTCCAAGGATGAGGTTTCCAATTCCCACGCCTTCCACTTCTTCATCTGATCATCATCAAATACACATTTTTCATTTTCAAAAAGAAAATCTTACATTTTTTTTTTCAAAATTATTTAATTTGAACTTATGGGATGAAATAAAAATAAGGGATAATTACAAAAACACCTCTGAGATTTGGCTAATTACAAAAAAGCCCAGAGTTCTTTGAAAATTACAAAAAAACTCCCGGTGATTTTAAAAAGTATTTGAAAAAACCCCTGACATTTACGAAAATATTACGAAAATATTTCAAAAAACCCCTGACATTTTAAATATAAGACAAAATGAAACTTGAAGGAGTTTTTTGTAATTTTGAAACATCTCGTTTTTTTTTTGTAATTAACCTAAACCTCAGAGGTGATATTGTAATTATCCATAAAAATAATGAACTTACTTTGGCATGCCCTAATGCCATGAGAATAACACTGTAAAGAACATGCATAACTGCCAGCATAAATATGAAAATGTGCAATTGGTGCATTCCAGAGTATGATATCAAGGATACTCCTCCCTGTTTGCCAAAAATGAAAAAAAAAAAAAAGAGAGAGAGAACATTAAATTTGTATTTTCAAGATTAAATTACTCCCATTGAGGAACATATGAATTAATAAATTTTTTTCATGGATATGAAAATAATATATTATGTTAGAAGTCAAAATCTATCTCAAAAAGTAAGATTAATTGCAAAATATATTATTTTTTCCATACTAAATTTACAATTTTCATACTATTGACAAGAAGTCAATCACATAACATGTTTGGAAATCCATTTAAGATGGACTTTTAGCTCTAGAAGTCTAGTTAAAAGAAAAAAAAAGTGTTTTATGGTTATTTTTAATGAACTTATAATTTATAAAATAAATCTATTCTCCCCAATGCTAATTTATGGCTTTTGAATTTCATCTACTATACTTCATCTACTATAATTCCGTTAGGTGGATATTAAAATGCATTTTCCCCAAAACACTTAACAATATTCATAATCACTTTTGGATCAAAGTCCATTTCAACAATAATCCATGCTTGATGGGTAATTTAGAATGAAATTTTGAATAATTACTCATTCAAAAAGTCCATTCTAGAGAAATGAAATTGAAGGCTTTTAAAAGTCCATTTCAGAGAAGTACATTTTTCTGAATGTATTTTTGCATGACGTGCACATATTTGACAGTTATTTTTAAACGCAAAAACTTATGTGAGACGGTGAAAGTTCGTGAGACGGTGAGACCTTTAGCGTGAAAAGTGATATTTTTAGTGTAAAAATGATACTTGTCCAAATACACTTAAATTAGTGTATGTAGACAAAATATCATTTTTTACACTAAAATATCACCGTCCCACGGTCTCACAAGAGACCTGCCGTTTTTAAATGACTTATTCTAGATTTTCATTTTAAAGAAGTGCAAATTTGTGACTTTTGGAGTTTTTTTTTCTACCACTTCTACAAAAATAAATAATAAAATGTACTTTTACCGAACACTGTACAACCAATCACTTTTCTGTTCCTTACTTTTTGGGCACAATGGTCAGTTTTATCAGTTTCAGCAGCCAAACCTCGGCGCCACACCATTTCTTGGGCATATGAAAACAATTTTCTGTGCCCATTTTTTTCTTTATCATCATCGTCGTGTTTGTCTTCCACGACTTTGGTATCACATGGGAGCCATTTATTCCCAAATTTCTCAGGTACACATATCTTGGTCACATACGTCGATCCAACAGTAAGAAGTAATGATATAAATCCCAGCAGCATCAGTTCTGAGAAAACAAAAAATCAAGAAAAAAAAATCATATGAAACAAAAGATTTTAGGTAGGAACTTGTGAAAAGAATCTTCAAGTTAATTGGGGAAAAATCGATTGCATTTGGATGGAAGAATTTGGATTTCGGGGAAGGATTTGGAAAAACAAACGACTCCTTGTAAGATTGACTCGAAATCCACTACAAAAATACCGAGTTAAAAATCTGAAAAAATCCACGAGTATTGAAATTATCCAAACAAACTCATTGAATTCTTGATAAATGATTTGGAATACTTCACTTCAAATTCATCAATCCAATTGTAATATCAAGTTTACTAATACAGAATTGTCCGATCAAGGAGAATCGCTTAGTAGCCTGGTAAGGCGTTTGTGAAAATTAAACATGTGTCGTAGTTCGATTCTCATATAACTACCAATCATACCAAGATTTATACTAAAAAAAAAAAAAAAGAAATGCCCAGCCAAACAAGTTCAATTTATTTGTTATTATGATTTTTAAACCATTAGAAATGGAGGAGTCATCACACGAAAGTGGGGTGAGTCAGGACAGAAAAATAGGGTGAGCCGGATGAAAAACTGGAAAAAAAATCATATAAGCTATAACTAATTTTTAAGAAAAAGAAATTTAATACTGTCGGGCATGAGACAAGCTTGGGCCGGAGCCCATCCTATCTCCGCCAGTGGTTAGAAACACAAATGATCAAAAAATGCAACCTGCTTTGATCTTTTCCAGGGCCTCAATCATAGCTTTTTTCTCGCGCTTCTGAAACCACTTCCATCCCATCATAATCAAACAAACAACACAACTTACGAATATCAGTATACGTTCGTTAATTCATTCGTTGCACATAAATACTAATCAAAACTATACGAAACATTTAATAGCAACTTAATTATACCTTCCCAAGGGACTCGATTCCATGTTCGATGGCGACCGATCTGACATTTGATTTAAAACGGCACAAACAATAGCAACAGCCCATGTAGAGGTTTCCTCAAGAGACCTATCTCCAGAACCTGCAGCCATGGATGCAATATTTCAAGAAACACTCATGAAAAGATGAAGAGAATGCCAATGTATAATGTAACAATTATAATGTCATTAGAAAATTGACTAGGTCAAATTGTCATTTACCATATTGTTGTTACTATGTTATGAGGAAATATTGGTCCCATTTTATTTTCATTTGGAATTTTTGTCTTGAGATGAATACAAAGTTTCATAGTAATAATGAGGAATTAATAAATAAATAATATTGGCTGGCCGGCTGTGTATATGTCCAAAGAGGAGATTAGAAAATAAAACCATACTTTTGTTCAACAACTTCATTGATGGGCATTGGGGGATGGTGATTGGTGGGGTCTTTTTAATTATTAGCATATTATTGTTTAATCAAAAATTAATTTAAGGGATCATCACAAAAGACCCCATGACGTTTGGACTAATTACAGAAAAATCCAGAGATATTTTAAAATTTTAAAAAGCTCATTCAAATTTGATTATGCCTTAATTTTTAGAGGGCTAACTGTAATATTTCTAGAAATATTATGGGGTTTTCGAAATATTCGTTGTTAATGAAGGGAGAAAATGTAAGATCGAATCAAACCTCAAGGAGTTTTTTGTAATTTTGAAACATCTTTTTTTTTTTTTTGTAAAACTCAGGGGTGTTTTTGTAATTATCCCTTAATTTTATCAAATTATACTTTACTATGTTTCTCGAGTTTGGTGCATAGCGCGCAACAGGATTCTTTAAAAATTAAATATTTCTATAAGATGATATATATATTTTTATTATTGAATCTCGTGTATATCTTTATATATACAGAGTACTGTGATAAAAAAAAAGTCCCAATTTTTTTTAAAATAAAGCTATGTAGATTTTGATTTTTTTCTATTTTAGAAACGCATAATACTACTTATTTTTGTAATTTTTTTGACTAAATATAAATAGGCAAAATTACAAAATTAGTCATGTAACTAAAAGGAGGTTGCGAAAAGGTCTCGTAAAATACTCGAATTGCAAAATAGTCTTGTAACTATGTATGATTTTACAATATAGTCCTGCATATTGCATAGTTTGCAAAATAGTCATATAACTTATACTTGAGTCTCAACTTTAGTCCTAATTTCAGTGGCAATTTGAAATTTCACTGGATTTCTATCACGTGAGCGACACATGTGACTCCCAATTTCTGTTGAAATTAGGACCAAAATTGATATTCAAGTACCAGTTACAGGACTGTTTTGCAAACCATGCATTTTGCAGGACTATTTGCAAAACTATACATAGTTACAGGACTATTTTGTCATTTGAAAATTTTGAAGTACCTTTTTGCGACCGCCTTTTAGTTACAGGACTAATTTTGTAATTTTCCCATATAAATATAATTTACTAACACATAAATTGTATTATTTTTCTAAAATAGCCTGGCTTTTTAGCCATGGTGTTTCTTTATCGCAATTTTTATCATATGAATCTCGTGTATATCTTCATTTCTCTTTTGTAAAAAAAAAACATTAAAGATATTTAAACATCCCAAGAGCTACGAATTATTTTAAAAATCTGACTTTGTTACTATAGTTGGGCAAACGAACAACTCAGCCTAATACCTAAAATCCAAGACTGATACAATGTACTTAAGCAGGCCTGTTTCTTGCTGTGGTGGAAGCTATAGGACTTGGTAAAATCAATGGTTAGGGTGTAAGTGATTAGAACGTTTGACAAACAACTCGTGAACAAACTCGGCATTGTTTATGTTCGTTTATTTAGTTAAACGAGCAAAATGAACAAATCTTATATATGACTTGTTTAATAAACAAACGACACTTGAACAATTATATACTCGTTCATTAATAGCCTGTGAACAAATTCGTTTAGGTTGCATTTGGATGAAAGGATTTAGATTTGAGTGGATGATTTGAGGAAAAGTTTTGAAATGACTCCAAATAGTATGGATTTGAATCCACCACAATGACTCCAAAAATAGCACAAAATGAAATCAATGGAATTGAAATCCATTGTAGTGTGGGTCATGTGTCTACTTACCAGATGAGATATTTTAGGCAGGTCCGTACTTGAGCACATGCCCAATATGTTGGGGATTAAAGCCCCAAATATTTAGGGGCCCATTTTTTTTATGTATATATGTAATAAAGGAAAAAACCAATGAATGATACCCATTTAGGTCCCAAACAGACTCCATCATTGATTTAAATTCGATGAACACTGCCAAAAAAATTGACCCATTTTTAGGATGATAAATTACTAATGAAGGAAATATCTCATTTTAGAAAATTCAATTGGAAAATTATGAGAAAACCAAGAAATACCAAATTGACACAATAACGATAAGAAAAATAATCTCCAAACAATAACGTTTATAAAACCAAACAAAATTCGAAACATATTTCAAAGAACAGTTGAAAAGAGAAGTTCGAAACATATTAAGTACTATGAATAAAATTCAAAACTCATTTTTGCATTTAGATTGTTGCTACTGTGAACTTCTTTTATTTATACTTATTTACTGTCTTAAAACATGTGAGTACTAGAATAATTTAATATGTTTCGCCAGCATATTAATTTAAACTTATTGAATAATTATTATTACAATTGATTTGTTGGCCGATTTAGAGTAAAAATCTAAGTTAAAAAAGAAAAAATTGGCCACGAGGGCCCATTTCCAGAATCTCGCTTAAGGCCTTGCGAGGCACATGTCCGGCCCTGACTTTGGGTTGACACAAAAAAAAAGAATTGAAATCCATTGTAAAATGATCTTATCCAAATAATTAAATCAATGGATTTGTTATTATGGATATGAAATTTATAACTTCAAATTAATCGATTCAAATGAAGCCTTAGTGTATGCTTATAAGTGTTCATGAACAATCTCGTATTTTGTTTAGAATTGTTCATGAACAAGCTGGTGACGGACTTAACTAATAGCTTGATTATGATTAATTAATTAATAAATAATATTATTGAATTTAAACTACATAATGTAGAAATTGAAATATATACTTATAGGAGGATATAGTTATCCTTTATTGTACTTAGGTCCGGGATTTCGGGCCTAATGGGCCAGACCTAAATAGATACGACTCTTATTGGACTTATAATATTATGACACGACCCTATTAATGAACCGAACTAGTTTTGACAGCTCTAATAATGAGCGATACTTACTACTATATTGTTACTTCATACAAAAAAAAGTTACATATTACTTATACACATTCGAAAAAATATTTTTTTAGCATCGAAATGAATTTAATCGATTACACGAATATTACAACTAATACAATAAAATCACTAATAGGGAAGGAAGAAGAAATCAAGAAATTATCTTTAGTAGTATTAGTCTACGGATGAAATGAAGTGCACACACGATTTTCATTGTGAAACACGAGAATCGGGGTTTTCTTAAATAAAAGGGATAATTACACAAACACCCCTAAGGTTTAGAGTAATTACAAAAAAATCCAAATATCTTTCAAAATTACAAAAAAACTCCATTTAAGTTTGATTTGTCTTACGTTTTCCTCCTTCATATACATGAGATATTTCAGTAGCTCTCCTGACGTTTATCGAAATATTACACGTATATTCTTAAATTTAAGATACAATCAAACTTCAAGGTTTTTTTTTTTAATTTTAAAATATCTCTTGATTGTTTTTGTAATTAGCCTAAATCTTAGGGTGCTTTTTGTAATTATCCCTAAATAAAAATAAAAATAAATTCCCGGCGAAATAGCGTTGCCGTTTGGCATCTTCGATCTCATCGACAAAAAAAGAAAAGGAAAAAAACAAATTCAAGGTAAAGGTTTTACACTTTTACACCATTTTCTTCATCTTCTCCAGTTCTCATTCTATTTTCTTCTTGATTTTCTCGCACTTTCACACACACATTTCCTCTGCAATCTTTGCAGAATGGCGGCTCTTTCCAACGCAGTTGTGATTTCGAAAAGCCCTGCAATCCCTTTATATTCCGGTAAAATTTACTGATCTTTCTATCCAGATGTTAATAACAATCAAAAAATAGAAACTCTGCTGATATTTTTATTTTCCATACTCCAATAGCTTGTTTGGTTATTGATTGTTGAGAAATTTCACGGTATTTCTTGGGTGTATGAGTGTATCCATCGATGGTTCCTCTTTTTTTTTTTTTTTTTTTTTTTTGGGGGAACCTATATGATTCGGTCTTTTTACTGACAAGGAAATCATCAGTGAGAATTGAGTTGGGTTTACAAGTGTTTTTGGGGTGGCTTTATTGAAAACCTTAATGATTGTAGCTTTTGTATATGGGGATAAATCAAAGCTTGTCTCACTTTTTGACGGTGGTGAATTTGGTGTATAGGACTTGTTTGAACTGATTAATCGCTTTACGGACCATTCGTATTGTCTGCGATCGATGGTTTCTGATTGGGATTCTGTTGTATGTTGGCCTATTATGTTCATGGGCGTCTAATTACATTCCCAATGAAATTTATTAGGCAGTACTTCTCAATCTACTATAGGTAATTGTTTGGGAGACTGAATTAAGGTCTATCGGAACTCGGAAGATAATATCTTCACTGGGACAGGGAGATAGGATAAGCATATGAAGAGAGTGAACAATGAAATGAGAGAGTGATATATAAAGATATAATAAATTATCTAATGCTATGCGTAAGTGTTAGAATGAGTTGGCAGTCAATCTCGGATGGAAAAGAAATTTAAATCTACTGAGGTTGCATTTGGATGGAAGGATTTGAAAATTGAAGGTAATGATTTCAAATCCATAAAAACAAATCTATTGAGCTTGTTCTAGTAATCCCATAATTGATAATTCAATGGATTTCAAATCCTTAGCTCATATTTTGAGCTATTTTTGAGTCATTGTGGTGGATTTCAGTTCCATCTTATATGGAGTAATTTTGAAGCCTTTCTACAAGTCCTCCCTCAAAGCCAAACCATTCCATCTGCATGCAAGTGCAACTTGAAATTCTTTGAGGTCCTCCAAGAAGAAACTAGTCTTAGCTACTGATGAGAGTTGAAGAACTTTTGACCTTTGTTTATTAGGTCTAGTGGCGATGTACAAGATTGAGATTATGTGCTTGTGGGAGAAGTCTGTCAACATTCTTGAAGCAAACCCACACTAAGCAGTTGGTGTTTTGTTACTTATGAGTGGCGTCTTGGCCTTTTGAGTCCATATTTACATCTTAATATGTGGTGGGCTTGTTCATTTTCTTTTTTTTTTTCTTTGGGAAAAGCTTTAGTTAAACTGCATTCTGGAGTTCGGGAAGATTACTTTGTCTTATTGCAGATATTGCAATTTCCAGTATCAAATACATCAAGATAATCTCACTTTGAGTGTGCTAGACATAAACCTCAAAATATATTAAAGGAAGGTATTGAAAATGGTGACTTATCTGACAAGTATATCCTCTTCAAATATTATATAGCGTTTTTGTTAGCCTCTTTCCCTTGTTCTTTATTGAGATCAATAAAACAACTTATATTTTCTAGTGCAATCACCTATATGTGGGAAATTGAATCATGATTCCAAAATTGTGTCTTAACCAACCCTTAGATTATCTCATTATCATGACTTTTGGCATTATATTTTTTTACAAATGAATAAAACTAAATTTTGTTACATTAAACTGATTGTTTAGAGCACTCATTTTAGTGAAAGTTCCTTTTTCTGGCATATTTGATTTTTTCTATTTTTAAGCTTTTCCAAGTACTTCGCTAACTATTTGACAATGGGAGGGGTATATGGGAGAATATTTATTTATTGCACTCACCAATGGAGATTTAGGCATCAGACTGTTCACAACCATTAATGTATACTTAAGAAATATAATTCATTAGCTTGAGTTAAATAGTGGATCAAGGAAACTATGAGAAATGTGACCTAATGTTCAAGTCATGCTAGGTGAAAATTCCACTTTTTTTGGTGCTTCTGATATGTAAGAGTGTTTTTAGGAGGATACAATTTCAAAAGAGTTATATTAATCTAGTCATGCACCTATTCTAACTTGCAAGGATTACCTGGCTTGTCAAGCGCCCCTTCCCCCCCTCGTATTTTCATAAATAGAGGTGCAAGAAGGAAAACAATTGATTACTTTATACGTTCATAATTGCAATATTGTTCCGTGTAATTCTGGCACTCGTTCAACTATTGCTGCTGATTATTTTACCTGGCATGGTCTGCAGCACCTCATCATATAACTTTTATAAGTATGGTTACATTGCCTTCTTGCGTCAGGTTCTTCTTTAAAGTCAGCAGATCAATTCGTGGGGCCCACCAACTTAGCCTTCGGTTTTAAGGGAACCAGGAGGTCATCTGCTCAGAGTAGAGTACTCACCATTAAAGCAAGTTATAGGTATTTCACATTCATTTACTATTGCCATGAGTCCATAGGTGTATGGTTATTCATTGGCCTTTGTTTCTTCTCCTTTTCTTTCTACAAATGGTAAATTACATTTAACTTTATTGATGTTAATAGTTGATACTAGTTCCAATTTTCCCCCTGAAATTTCACTCTGTATGCAATTCATCCTTTCAAATTTTTATTGAATGCAATGTGGACAGGCTCTATATGTTTCGGACAATAGAGCAACAAAGATACAGTGGAAGTATA
Source organism: Rehmannia glutinosa (assembly GCA_016081115.2). Lineage (NCBI taxonomy): Eukaryota > Viridiplantae > Streptophyta > Magnoliopsida > Lamiales > Orobanchaceae > Rehmannia > Rehmannia glutinosa. Next base: position 62,830 of record JABTTQ020003482.1, read on the forward strand.
CATCCTGCAGTTATCTGTATGAGCTTCTAATCGTGAATAAAGAAGTGCTGCATTAAATTTGTAATGAAATGAATATTTAAATGACACAAGATTCAAACAAAAGAGTTAGTTACGAGAAGAAAGACCACGACTCCTTTGACTTTAAATACTTATTGTCAGAAGTTTCTAAAGATATCTTGTGGTTATATGCATTTGATGACAGTGATGGTGGAAGGCCAAGCAGCGCAAGTATCTTTGTTGGTGGCTTTGTTTTAGGGGGGTTGATTGTCGGCACACTTGGTTGTGTTTATGCACCTCAGGTGATAATGATTGATCAGCAATCTTTAGATGCATTATCATTTTCATGAAATGTCAACTCTCTCTCATTCTGCCATGCTAGTTCATATTAGTCTTTCACTTTCCGTAATCCTGATCATAGGGATATTTTTCTGTTGTCTTTTTGTGCCAATCCCTTCTCGTGTGCTGCATTTTGAAATTGAAGGGTAATTATAAAAAAGATATTTTGCTGATCTTTTTCCTATTCAACAGATCAGCAAGGCTTTAACTGGAACTGACAAAAAGGATCTCATGAAAAAGCTGCCCAAATTTATCTATGATGAAGAAAAGGCTTTGGAGGTACGCAGCTTTCTTATTTATCTATCTTCGTCTCCTTATTCCAATGAAAGTTCATAGTTATGGATTGTGGTTCACTTATATATTGTATATTCGAAAAGGAATATTTGGCTTAAGAAAGCTTGCGAGTTAATTTTTTTGCCTTTTTAACCATTTTTATGTCGTCGGAAACTCATCTGGATTTCATATAATCATAGATTGATTTCCATTGAATTTAACAAGGGACGCGTCATAAAAACCTCTGGATTTCCATAGACTAATTTCTGTTGTAATTTCCAAAACCTATGGGGTTTCTGTAATTAGCCTAAACCCGGGGGGGGGGGGGGGGTGTAATAATCCCTAATTGATACACCATGATTTTGTTAAAGAGCTCGATACTATCAGTAACATGGTTTTTGTGCTATCTTTTCCACAGAAACAACGCAAGAAACTGGCTGAAAAGATTGAACAGCTCAACTCTGCTATAGATAATGTGTCCAATCAGTTGCGATCAGAAGAACCACCAAACGGAGCAGCAGTGAGCTCCGATGACATTGAAGCTCTTATCTAAGACTTTTGATCATGTACAAATAGACATCTTACGTATTGCGACTTTATTTAGACGACAACCTTCGGCATGCCGTTGTTTGCTACCCGTGTCTTCTTGTTACTCATTGATAAATGTCGGTTCGGAGATGTGATAGTTCTACTTATTATTAGTTTTCTTCATTTGGGTGTCTAATTATGTTGTCAATTTCAGTGTCACTTATAAAACTTTTCTCAGCCCATTATGCAGAAACTGGAGTTTACCTTTTTGATCTGGTTCTAAGATGTTGATTCCTCTAAGTTGCACCTCATTCTGTTGGAAATTATTTGTTTTTAATTAGGAAATGAAGCTCAGATGTCTGAAAAGACAATAAAATTAAGGGATAATTACAAAAACACCCTAAGGTTTGGGCTAATTACAAAAAAACCCAGAGTTCTTTAAAAATTACAAAAAACCCCTTGAAGTTTGATTTCGTCTTACATTATTCCCGGTGATTTTCGACACCATTTCAAAAAAAAAAAAACCTGACATTTGCAAAAATATTACAGTTACCCCATTAAATTTAAGACAAAGCAACGAAACCTGAAGGAGTTTTTTGTAATTTTGAAACATGTATGAGTTTTTTTTGTAATTAACCCAAACCTCAGGCGTGTTTTTGTAACTATCCCTAAAATTAATAAATTGGAATTGAGATGGTTTTACCTCTTACCTTTTGGTTTAATATTGTACTAAGTCAATAGAAATCAAACCCCATACAATATTGAAAATTGTGAGAAGAAATATTGTAAATACATATAATAAAATTTGATGGCTGTGGCTTATCATGCTGTGGGCATATCTTTCAAAAGTTGTGGTAAATACAAAAATCAAAATGTATGAAATAAAGGGCACTCAAGAAATGAAAGCTAGAACAATCTGTGGTTCATATACATTCTGATTGTTCAAAAAACACATGATCTTATCTTTATATCAATCTTTGAATTCCATCCTCACCACTCACTACTTTTAACTCTTTTACAACCATAATCCATTTCATTTTTAAGCCAAAAAAGGGGGACAAAAGTGTACTTTTTTAATACCTAATAAAAATTGTGTACTTTGAAATTATATATATATATATATATATATATATATGTATAGGTAAGTTTTTTTAGTTGTTTTGAGTTGTAGCCATGGCATCCCATGCAGCTTTGGCTTCTTCAAGAATCCCAACAAGCACAAGGCTTCCCTCCAAGACCTCCCATTCTTTTTCTGCTCAATGCTTCTCAAAGGTCACTTTCCTTCACATTTATAATAATTTTTTTTATTTTAGATGATAAAATATGAAGAGGTAATAATTATCAAGATTTTGCAAGGACAATTTCTTTTTTTCTTTTTTTAATTTTATGTTACTTTTGTATAAAATTTGATATTATAGCCAAAGTGGCCAAGTTCCATCTTTTAGTAGAACCTTAATGAGTTAATTCTTTCAATCTATATTTGATATCATAAATAACCCTTATGAGATACTATAAAGTTAGGGATAATTACAAACACACCCATGAGGTTTGGGCTAATTACAAAAAAATTACAAACACCCAACAGGTATGATTATCTGTTAAATTTAAGGGGGTAATTGTAATATTTTTATAAATATCAGTGGAGTTTTGATATGTTTTTTTAGGAAGGGGGAAAATGTAGGACGGAAGGTCTTTTTTGTAAATTTCAAAAATCTCTGGGTTTTTTTGTAATTAGCCCAAACCTCAAGGGTGTTTTTGTAATTATCCCATAAAGTTATGCTAATTTTCTATTCCATAATAGCTTTCTTTGATTAGTGGTTTCAAGGGCTCTGATTTATTATTTTTCTTCGTTGTGTTAGAAGCTTGAAGTAGCAGAATTCTCTGGGCTGAGATCCAATGGATGTGTGACATTTGGCAAGAATGGTAGGGAGGCTTCTTTCTTTGATTTAGTGGCTGCACAGCTCACTCCAAAGGTACTTTAATTACTTGCCCTTGTTAGATAATCTACCATAAATTAATGATAATTACAAAATAACCCCTGAGGTTCGTGCTAATTACAAAAAAATCCAGAGATTTTTTAAAATTGCAAAAAAACCCTTGAGGTTTGAATTCATCTTACATTTTCCCTTCATAAGGAAATTACATTTCAAAAAACTCCCTGGCTTTTATTAGAATAATACAACTACCCCCTTAAATTTAAGGCATAATCAAACCTAAGGGACTACCTGAGGGACTTTTTTGTAATTTTGAAATATCTCTGTTTTTTTTGTAATTTGCCCAAACCTTAGGGGTGTTTTTGTAATTATCCCTAAATTAATTCCAAAATGCTGCTGCTTCTTGTACTTGAAAATTGAAATACATCCAAAAGTTCACAAAGTGAAAATCTCTGCATCTAGTTATACTTTTTGGCCTAACCATTTACATAGGGGTGTTTGCAAACTCTTTAAAAAAGCGATTGTCAGTTTTTGGCTGAAGAACTGGAAATAGTTTTTTCTGCTAATATACTCAGAATCTTAAAGTAGCTGGGCGGAAGGGTACTTTAGATTCCTGATTCTACTTCTGGTTTGACTGTCATACACGATAAAACACTTTTACAACTTATTCACGAAACACTCTTCTAACTCATTCAACTTTTAGCTTCTAATGGCAACCAACTTCAAATTCTCAATTATTTAATCGTTTCTGATACAATAAATTACTTCCTCTATAAGCATAAATTTTCGCTTCTAATACAATAAATTTTAGGGATAATTACAAAAACACCCCTGAGGCTTGGGCTAATTACAAAAAAACCCGGAGATGTTTCAAAATTACAAAAATATTGAGAAATGATGTTAAACTACTTGAAGACATATTACAGTTGCATGCTTCTTTTGGCATTCTCTGAGTATGGATGTAATGACTTTTCCTGTTCTAAACTTAGACAGCAGGACCAAGCCCTGTTAAGGGAGAGACAGTTGCCAAACTGAAGGTAGCCATCAACGGTTTTGGCCGAATTGGTCGGAACTTTCTGCGCTGCTGGCATGGCCGTAAGGACTCACCGCTTGAGGTTGTAGTCGTTAACGACAGTGGCGGTGTGAAGAACGTAAGTCTAAGCCGATTTTATTTAGAAAAGATCATCGCCGGTTGTTGGACTTGGTTGTAATGGTAGATTCATTTGTATATCAATTGTTGTAGGCCTCTCATTTGCTCAAGTATGATTCCATGCTTGGCACCTTCAAAGCAGACGTTAAAATAGTCGACAATGAGACCATCAGCGTCGACGGGAAGCCTGTTAAGGTTGTCTCGAACCGGGACCCTTTGAAGCTTCCTTGGGCTGAGCTTGGTATTGACATTGTAATTGAGGTACATCTCTCATCCCAGTTCCCGGTTGGGCGGAATTGCAATTTTAGTCGTGTAGCTATTGAAAAATTGAACAATTTGGTGGAAAAAGTCACGTGTATATTTCCGGTCAAATCCACTGATGTGCAACCAATTTCGCTCATGTTGACATCCTCCTAGTGAGTTTGCATGTTGATTGGGGCAAAAACTCGGGAAAGGAATACTCACTTGGAGGATCTCCGCATAAGCTAAACTGATTTCTACATCAGCAGTTTGGCCAGAAGTGAGTACATATAGATTTTTGGGATAATTACAAAAACCTCCCTCAGGTTCGGACCAATTACAAAAAAATCCAAAGATTTTTGAAAATTACAAAAAGCCCCTTAAGTTTTGATTTGTCTTATATTTTCCTCCTTTATAAGAAAAAACATTTCAAAAAACCCCTGATATTTCTAAAAATATTACAGTTAACCCCTTAAATTTAAGACATAATCAAATATGAGGGGGCTTTTGTAATTTTAAAACATGTCTGGGTTTTTTTGTAATTAGGCCAAACCTTAGGGGATCTTTTGTAATTATCCCTAGATTTTTTTAGGCAAATTTTCAAATTTCCGACGACCAAAGAACTGAAATCTAGATTCTCTTACCAGATTGTTTGCAAATTGTGATTTCTACAAGAATACTATTGCCCTATAGCTACATGACTAAAATTGTAATTTGGGCTGCCAGCACTATTTTCATATCACTAAGGGATAATTACATAACACCACCTTAGTTTTGGACTAATTACAAAAAAATCCAGAGATTTTTTAACATTACAAAAAAAAACCTTGATGTTTGATTTTATCTTTGAAATGTTCTGAAGGGGAAAAATTCAAGACAGAATCAAAAGTCAAGGGGGATTTGTAATTTTCAAAAATCTCTCGTTTTTTTTTGTAATTAGCCCAAACCTTAGGGTGTTTTTGCAATTATACCAATTACTAATGAAGTTTCACATGATTTATAGAGTGATAAAATGGTGTGAATACAGGGGACAGGTGTATTTGTTGATGGTCCAGGAGCTGGAAAGCACATCCAAGCTGGAGCCAAGAAGGTTATTATCACAGCTCCAGCAAAAGGTGCTGATATTCCAACCTACGTCGTCGGTGTAAACGAACACGACTACTCTCACGAGGTCGCTGATATCATAAGGTCCGTAAACGGAGACTTACATAAGAACCAGTGTTCTAAAAAGCACTAGGCGCTAGTTGGGCGGCAGACTGGGGCCTAGAGTCTAGGCGGAGCCTAATCAAAAAAATAACATAGGCGGACGTAGGGATGGCAATGGGGCGGGGCGGGGCAGGTAATTGAATACCCGGACCCGCCCCGTGCTAGTTACCCCGAGCCCCGCCACGGGTCCAAAATGGCTGCCCCGTGCCCGCCCTGTGCGGGGCAGGTCCGCCCCACCCCGCTCCGTTTTGAATTTTTTGAGCTTAAAATTAATTTAACAAAGTGTATTTTTTTATTTTTTTTGTGAAATTTAAATATATTTTTATATTTTTATAATATTCTATAATGTATTATTGTAAATGTATTTTTTTGTGAAAGCTAAATGTATTGTTTTATTATTATAATATCATATAATAATTATACTAGTGTATATATATCTACTGGGGCGGGGACGGGGGCGGGGCAGGGCAATTACAATACCCGGACCTTTGCCCGTCTGCGGCGGGTCCGCCCGCCCCGTCCTCAAAATGGGCAGTCCGCCCCCCCAAACACCACGGTCGGTCGGGCCGGTAAGGTCAGTCCATATTGCCATCCCTAGGCGGACGGGGGGAACTAATACCTAGACTAATTGGGGCTAGTCAGGATTTTTAGAACAATGATAAGAACTAGAGATCTTTTTCGATCAATCCCCTTGCCCCTCATTCTTCGAGAATTAGTGAATTACCTCTCGATGATCTTGAATCGGATCAATATCACGAATAACAATATCTAATCTATCAAATCAACCCGTCGTCGGTGTTGGGCGCATCGGAGGCGTGTCGTGGTCCGAGATTTGATTTATCCGGAATATCCGACAAATCACACCAACAATATGATGGCAAAAAATAAATGACACTGACAGAAAATAAATGCACACAGAGATTTTACGTGGTTCGGCAAAACTCGCCTACGTCCACGAGAGCTTTCGTTCTTTACTAATAAAGAATTTCCCGGTACAAGAAAATACACCCCTTGAGTTTTATGGTCCAAACCTAAGAATAAAAGACTCTCGTACAACCACTTTACTAGCTATCAAAGAACACTCTCCCCAAGCCCTTTGTGTTACCCGAGAGAAAAATACCCCGAGTGTTTCCCCGCACCTATCACAATTTGACTTACCCAAATTGATTTCCCCAGGTGTGTACACTCATTTTCCTTCTCCACCCGGTTGGATGGCCAAGCAAATGCCTGCTTGCCATGCTTTCTTCTGATCTCCCCACAAGCCTTTATATAGATAGGCGATGCAGGAAGAATAGAGACACCCAAAAGAATGCAAATCCAATTTGTAATTGTCTTCTTTTGCACTTGGACGGTCATATTGTCAAAGTTTGGTAAAAGTTTGCACACATCTTTTGACAATATCATTATTTTGGTGGGCTTATGCCTAACAGTCGGGACTTGAATAGTATAACACATGAAGTTCTTTTATCCGTACCGAATCAAAATTTCGATTACTGACCCGATCAATCCAAAATTCATTTATTTATCATCCGTTTCTTTGTCTTTTTGATTGGTACCGCAGTCGCCCTTTGGTTGGGTATTGGTGCAACATTACCTATTGATTCAATATTACCTATTGATTCAATTGTGAAATAATACGATGTGTGTATCTAGGGAATAGTCGCTTCAAAGCGAATTCTCCCTGATGATCGAGTCGATTCCATGATTATAAGTTCATTCCATACCGGACCAGGCCATAATAGGGTTATATATATTCTCAAGGGGTCATTCGAGCGTATCTAAATATAATCAATTCGGTCGTTGTGGTCGGACTCTATTATGGATTTCTGACACATTCTCCATAGGACCCTCTTATCTCTTCCTTCTCCGAGCTCAGGTTATGGAAGAAGGAACCGAGATGTGTCTTTATAATATGGGCTTTTATCATATTTATTTTATCCATAGATTAGAAAAATTCAGAAAGAAAGACAAAATAAATAAATGAATTTTTTTACATAATTAACTTACATGGTTGTTTGAATATTGACAGCAATGCTTCTTGCACCACCAACTGTTTGGCTCCATTTGTTAAGGTCATGGATGAAGAATTTGGTAAGAAAAATGTTATCTTTGTTGTTTAGATGGTTATGTATGTTCATACTTCATAGGGATAATTACAAAAAGACCCCTAAGGTTTGGACTAATTACAAACAAACCAATAGAATTTTGAAAATTACAAAACCCCTCTTGAGGTTTGATTGTGTCATAAATTTAAGGGGATAAATGTAATGTTTTGATAAACGTAACGGGAGCTTTTGAAATATTTTTTTTCATATGAAGAAGGAAAATGTAAGACAGATCAAACCTAAAGGACTTTTTTGTAATTTCTAAAAATCTCTGGTTTTTTTTTTTTTTGTGTAATTAGCCCGAACCTCCTTACTTCATACTATGTAGATCCTGTCCTTTAGCTGTCTAAAGATACTGAAACTTTTGAAGTGAAAAAAGGAAAGAGGGCTAATTACAAAAAGATACCCTTGAAATCCAGTCTAATTACGAACAAAGCCCAGTGATCTTTTAAAATTTCAAATACAGCTCCATTGACGATATATGTTTCTATTTTACAAATTACACGTTCAAGGGTAAATCAACACAACCGCAAGGGGTGTTTTTAATAGCTTAGGGGTACTTGTAATTTTAAAGAATAATTGGGGTTTTTTTGTAATTAAGTTAAACCTCAGGGTAGTTTTTGTAATTTACTCAGAAAGCAGGGGCTAAAATGTGATTTCCATTCAATTTGCAGGCATTGTCAAGGGAACAATGACGACTACTCACTCCTACACTGGTGATCAGGTAAAATTTACTAGAATAAGCCGTGATATGCTAAAAGGGATAATTACAAAAACTACCCCTGAGGTTGAGCCTAATTACAAAAAACTCCAGTTATCTTTCAAAATTACAAATACCCCTTGAGGTTTGTATTTACCTAACATATACTCCCCTCTTGAGGGTGCAATTTTGTAAGCTAAAAACAAATGGCGGGAGGTATTTTGTAAGCTGTGATATGCAGAGAGCTGTCAAAGTGACCGGGCCGGTGCCGGTGCCGGTCCATCGAGCCAAGGGGGGAATCGGTGTTTCGGGCCAACCAGGCCGGCCCGGTGTATTAAAAATACACTAAAATTGCCTCGGGCCAACCAGGTCGGCCCGTTGTTTCGGGCCTATGGGTCGGGTCAAATAGTCCCGGATCTTTTCGGGCCTACAAAAACGTAGCACAGACCTATTACCGGGCCGGCCGGGCCATTTTTGACAGCTCTCATATGCTTAAAAGGGATAATTACAAAACCTAGAGGTTTAGCCTAATTACAAAAACTGGTTTTGTTTGGCAGAGGCTTTTGGATGCTTCACACAGGGACTTGAGGAGAGCCAGAGCTGCAGCACTAAACATCGTGCCGACGAGCACCGGTGCAGCCAAGGCCGTGTCCCTCATGCTGCCTCAGCTGAAGGGGAAGCTCAACGGCATTGCTCTCCGTGTGCCAACGCCTAACGTATCGGTCGTTGATCTCGTTGTGAATGTAGCGAAGAAAGGATTAACTGCTGAAGATGTCAATGCTGCTTTCAGAAAGGCGGCCGAGGGGCCGTTGGCGGGCGTGTTGGACGTCTGCGACGTCCCTCTCGTCTCGGTCGACTTCCGGTGCTCTGATGTTTCTTCCACCATTGATTCCTCGTTGACAATGGTGATGGGAGATGATATGGTCAAGGTGGTAGCTTGGTATGACAATGAATGGGGATACAGGTATGCTTTGATGTTCTTATAAGTTAAAACGGTTAATTACAAAAAACACCCTAAAGTTCAGTCTAATTACAAAAAAAAAACTTAGTTATTTTTCAAAATTATTAATAACCCTGTTGATATTTGATTCTATTTTACAAATTACACCCCTCAAGATGGGGTATTTGTAATTTGAAAGGTGATTTTTCTGGGATAATTACAAAAACTACCCTTGAGGTTTGAGTTAATTATAAAAAAAACCAAATGATGTTCGAAAATTACCAAAAAAAAAAAGGATTTGATTTTGTATTAAATGTAAGAGGTGATTGCAATATTTTTACAAATGTATGGGGGTGTTTGAAACACTTTTGCTCGTGAAGGGGTGCTCATCGAATCGAATTAATCAAATGGAATTTCTAAAACCACCATTCGAAATTCGATTAATTTCGAATCGAATTTTAATCGAATTGGATTTGTCGATTTTCGAATCGAATTCGAGTTAATCCAAAAATCCAAATTTGTTGACAAACCGGGCACGGTTGTGTTCAGAACCATATTTTTCAGATTCAAAATCAATATTTTTCAAAAGCAAAAACCTCTTGATGTTTTGATTCATTTAACTGTTAAATGTAAGAAGTAATTGCAATATTTCTACAAATGTAAGAGTGTGTTTGAAATGTTTTGGCATATGAGGAAGGAAGTGTGTAATCAAGGGATTTGTAATTTTCAAAAACATGTGGGTCTTTTTTTAATTAACCCAAACCTCAGGGGTAAGTTTGTAATTATACCTTTTTTTAATGGTAATTAGGCTAAAGAATTTAATTTGTGAATTTCAAGAATCTTATACTGGTTGTTTATATAAACTTTTTGCAGCCAAAGGGTTGTTGATTTAGCTCATCTTGTGGCAAATAAATGGCCTGGGTCAGAAGCACAAGGAAGTGGAGACCCATTGGAGGATTTTTGTAAAACTAACCCTGCAGATGAGGAATGCAAGGTTTATGAAGCTTAATTTGTTAATTCACATTTTTTTAGGGGCTAAAGAAGGATTTTGATATTATATTTACCCCTCAAATACTTGTTTTAGTTTCTTGTTGTCATTATGGAAAGAGGGATGTAGAAACATCAATCTAATAAAAGGGGTGTAGCTACCAAATTTGAAATCATTAATGTTTGGGATAATCACAAAAAGGCCCCTTAGGTTTGGGCTAATTTTGAAAATTACAAAGAACCCTCAGGTTTGATTTGATTGTTCCTTAAATTTAAGGTGATAACTGTAATGTTTTGATAAATGTAATGGGAGCTTTTGAAATGGTTTTGCATACGAAGGGGGAATATGTGGGACGGATCAAACCTCAAGAGTTTTTTTGTAATTTTCAAAATCCTCTTTTTTTTTTTTTTGTAATTAGCCCAAACCTCGGGGTAGTTTTGTAATTATCCCTTAATGTTTTATCTTCACAGAATTTGGACTGCAAGAATGAAATTTCTGTAATATTATTCACTGATGATGTAGCAGCTCTTATCTCCCTCTACTAATAGTAGTTTAAATTAATTTAATGACATCATTTATATACACATATTCGATGAAAGACACATGTACAAATGTGGCATTATCTTAATTATAATAGAATAAGTTGTGGAACACGGAAAGCGGAACATGAAATCTCAATCCATCAAAACTGAGTTGATGGCGGGAGGTTGTCTTCTAAAAAATACTCTCGAAATTTAGTCTAACAACAAAAACTCAGCATTATTTTTAAATTTACCATGATATTTATTTCTAATTTACAAATTTCACCCTCAATAGAGATATTTGTCAAGTACATACAAACCTCAAGGGGCGTGCTTATAATTTTGGTAATTAGGTTAAACTTTAAGGATTGTTTTTTTGTAATTTAACACTATAGATCCTCAAATCATTTGTGGGGAAATTAGGCACTAACTTATATCAGCAGGGAAATGGATCCTCTCCATTGAGCTTCATTGTATATCAGATGTTGAGCTTCATTGTATATTTTCACACAAATGTATGGAAATAATTTTGAATCGATTCATAAATTTAACAAACCAAGCTTAAATAAATTTTTTCGTTTAGTATATCACAAATCAAGCTCAATGAATTTTTTTTTATTATGGATTTGATTCAAATTGATAAATCCAAATGAAGCCTAAGGGATTTTAAATTTTGACTAAAATAAAAAATATCGGACTACCAAAATCAACCAACAAATTTATTGAGGTCAAATTGGACATTCAAATTCAAATATGTTCGCTCTTGATTAAGCCCGACTCATATATAGGAAGTGCTTGCAAAAACTTCTATTTTTAGAGAAGTGATTTATTGAAGTAGAAGTAAAAATAGCTGAGAATCAAAAGTTGGTAGTGTTTGAAAATAGAATCAAAAGTTGGTAGTGTTTGGAAATAGAATCAAAAGTTGAGAATCAATAGTTGAGAGTGTTTTTTGTCAAAACAAAAAAAAAATAGTTGAGAGTGTTTAGTGAAAGTTGGAAATTTACTTATTTGTTTGTAAAAATCAAACTAGAATCACAAGTAAAAATCTAAACTATTATCTCCTTATTTTTAAATCCTGATTAAATAAAGCAGAATTAGAAACGAGGGTTGACATTTGCAAACACTACAAAGTCATTTTTTAAGCCAAAAACTAAAAAATACCTTTTCTAGTGATTGCAATCACTCCCATAAATTAACCACCTAATCAATCTTTGAGTAAATATGAGACATTGGAAGCCCTAAACTTTATAAGTATTAATATTTGACATCTTATAAATTTTCAAAATGAAAACATCCTATTTGTATTTTTATTTTGAAATAAATCCATCCTATTAGTATTTTTTCTAATCTTTATATGTATATACTCATGAAAACATAAATAGATGGCTATTTTAAGTTGCTTATCATTTTTTTAAACAAGAAAGTCAACCCTTCATCAAAACAATTCATTTTTTTTCCCTTTAATTATAGAATATTAGATATGCATTTCAACTGTCAATTCCCATCCGTACAATCCCGGTTCAGTTCTGTTTAAAACTACCTCGAACCGGTCTCCCTCATTTCTTATTCTCCAAACCAAAAAAAAAAAATCTACAAACATAGATGAAACCTCCAAATTCATTTCCACTTGAATATTGATTCACATTTGATTTTATAATTTTTTTCTTTTTTTTTTCTCTCTTTTTCGTAGATAATCTACAAAAAAGAAGAGAAAAAAAATAAAATTAAAAATGGCAGGGGAGGAAGAAGGAACCCAAGGTTCCAGGGAACTTGACCAGACATCAACATGGGCAGTTTCATTAGTTTGTTCAGTAATTATTATTATTTCCATACTTTTGGAAAAAACTCTTCATAAAGTGGGAGAGGTATTTATTTTATTTTTTTTAATTTGCACATCATTTTATTTCTTTTTAGAAAATTGATTGTGATTTAGGAAGATTTTTTTTATCGGTCGAAAAATCGAATGATTTAGATCTCCGTTTTCTGATTTTGGAATTGCATAATTCTTGATACAATTTTTTCTTGTTGATATGTTACCGTATTTTATTATATCTAATTTTTTTGGTATATTTTGTAGACTTTCTCAAAAAGAAAGAAGCATGCATTGCTTCAAGCTCTTGAGAAAATTAAAGCCGGTAAGAGCAATATTTTGAATCCTTAGGTTGTCTGATTGCCTGCAAAAATTTATCTTTGTTCCGCTCGAGAAAATTTTTTAACTTAAAAATTTGGTTGTCTACCAAATTTATTAAAAAATACACTAATCAATCACTCTCACTTTTTCGCCACTTTTTCTTAATTAGTCGCATACACCCACAACCCCAGGGGTCGGACCTGGTGGTGAAGGGATTGTAATTGCAACCCTAAGGTACTAGATTCGAAACCTGACTAACGCGGAGTGTTGGGTTTGTGTTTGCCTCATCTCCCCAGAGATTAAGACCATCACTGGGAAGGACAGATATCCCACGGTCCGAATAAAGTGTGGGGTCTGTGCCCCAGGTTGGTGTGAGGATAACATGGGTCGACAAAAAAAAAATCACATATACCCACTTTCCAAAAAAAAAATCATCATTATATGTTTTCCCCATAAATTTCTTTATCCACTTACTCACATAATTGGGATAATTACAAAAAGTACCCCTGAGGTTTGACCTAATTACAAAAAAACCCGGGTGACTTTCAAAATTACAAAAAATACCCATGAGGTTTTATTCAATGTTAAAATTAAGTGGTAAACTGCAATATTTTTATAAATATGAAAGGGGATTTTGAAATGTGTTTTTGCTTATGAAGGGTTTGAATGTTAGACAGAATAAAGCCTTGGGGGTATTTTTGTAATTTTGAAAATTTACTTTTTGTAATTATCCCCGCATATTTTTAACTACCAATCATATCCAAATCAGTATTTTACTATTTCTATGTCACATCATCTTTCATCATTACATTTCATTTCATATCCGTTCACATCCCCAAAAAAATTTCTTATTTCCCCTAACAATTTTTTCACACTATTCTCCAATAGAAAGAAAAATTTCAAAATAAAAGTATATTCAATCGAAATTTTAATTCTTAATTTCTAACTGTCAAACATAGCATGATAGGCATTTTCACTATGAGTGTCCAATGTTCCATCATATAGTACTTTTGATCACCTTTCTTGTTTTTTCAGAGCTTATGATTCTGGGCTTCATTTCCTTGATCCTGACATTCGGGCAAAACTACATTACCCGAATCTGCATTCCCGAGAAAATTGCAAACACAATGTTGCCATGTAACTTGAAAAGACAGTACTGGCATGGGGACGTAAACGATCATCATCGGTATGAATTCAATAGTCAGGGGAACGACGAAGGCCATCATCATCGGAGGCTCCTGTGGGAGGCACGTCGAATCTTGGCGACCGATAGTCCGGCCAAAGAATGCAAAAAAGTAAGAGAAGTATGAATGTATAAATAAGTAAAGGGATAATTACAAAAGACACCTGAGGTTTGGGCTAATTACAAAAAAAACCCAGATATGTTTCAAAATTACAAAATGACCCCTCAAGTTTGATTCTCTCTAAAATTAAGGGGGTAATTGTAATATTTCTACAAATATCATGGTGGTTTTTGAAATATTTTTTGCTTATAAAGGGGGAAGATCTAAGTGGAATCAAACCTTAAGTTTTTTTTTTTTTTGTATTTTTCAAAAATCTCTGGTTTTTTTTTTTGTAATTAGCCCAAACCTTAGGGGTTTTTATGTCATTATCCCATAAGTAAATGTCATATGTTATTTATCCAAAAATGGAGTAATTACAAAAGGCCCCCCTAAGGTTTGGGCTAATTACAAAAAAACCAGGAGATTTTTGAAAAAAAAAAAAAAAAAACCTTGAGGTTTGGTTGTGCCTTTCAATTTAAGGGGGTAAATGTAATATTTTGATAAACGTAAGGGGAGATTTTGAAATGTTTTTGGCATATGAAGGGGAAAATATAAGTCGAAGGTGAAAATGTATGACGAAATCAAACCTCAAGGGTTATTTTGTAATTTTCAAAAACCTATGGATTTTCTTGTAATTAGCCAGAACCTCAAGGGGGTATTTGTAATTATCCAAAAATTGAAGTAGTTTTTTTTTTGGTCATATATTGATAGAACAAATATGTTTTTTGATGTAATAGGGCTCGTGCCTCTTATATCGTCCATGGACTACATCACTCCATATCTTCATATTCTTTTTGGCGGTGTTTCATGTCATTTATGCGCTACAACGATGATGCTCGGAAGGATGAAGGCACGTTTCTTGGAATGCTCTGGCTTAATATGATCCGAGTAATGTACATAATTCTTCTTTTAGAGGAAGCGATTTATCATAGTTGATAATCAAAAGTTGATAGCGTTTGGAAAGAGAAACTAAAAAAGTTGAATAAGTTTTTGGGTGTACTGTTTGGTGAATAAGTTGTAAAAGTGTTTTATTTGTGTGCAGAAGTCAAACCAGAAGTAGAATCATAAATCTAAAGCACCCCTCGTCTGCTTTTAGATTCAGATTAAGTTATGCAGAATTAGAAGCAAAAGTTTACATTTGAAAACATGTACTAAAAACCTTTAGAGGAAATTACACTAAACCCCTGAAATTTGTCAAGAGAGATGTTGTGTGGCACCATATATACTATTTTTTGTTATTACTTTACCATATAAACTATGTAATTTTTTGCACTTTGCCCTATATGGACAGTTTTACCCCTACAATTTTATTTTTCTAAAAATAATAAAAATGGTCCATTACGATCATATCCAACCCATTATGCTTCTGTATGAAAAATTAATAACCTCTTATATTCATATATTGTTTAACTGGAATGTAGTTGAGTAAATTCCAGTTTAGTCACGAATATTTCATCGCTAATTGACTAGAATTATATATATTTTCTTTTTTAATTGGTTAATGATAAATACTTAAGATTGGTCGCTAATGTTTTAGCGGCATTTTTTTTCCGCTGCGAATCTTTGCTTTTTTGTCATGTTGGTACGAACCATTGCGATGCCTATTACTGTACATGTGATGACTGGTGAGCAACCGAAAAATCGGCTAAAAATACCTAGCTATATTTTGTTGAAACAATGTATGAATTTAAGGAAATATTAGTTTTATATATGAATTTAAGGAACTATTGTCATTATTCTAATAAATATAAATTTTTTAGGGGTAAAATTGTCCACATAGGGCAATGTGCAAAATATTACATAGTTCATATGGTAAGTTGTAACAAAAAATAGTTTATATGGTAAAGTATAAAAACGCGAATAGTACAGGGGGTTTAGTGTAATATCCTCAAACCTTTATATCAGCCAAAAGCTGACAATCACTTTTTTCTTTTCTGGTATAATATCGTGGGCGCAGATTCGTGAATGGAAAATTTGGGAAAGAGAGAGCGAACACGAAGCTAACGCATCAAACGGTATTATCGTGTTTTTCTGATCGCGAAAGGACGAATCAACTCATGTCCATCTTAGTGTTGCTTTAGTTACTATTCCATTTTCTGTTGTTTAAACTGTGTTGTTCTGTCATACACAGACTCTTCGCAATTCAGGCTTACACATGAGACATCTTTTGTGAAAGGCCACAACAGTCCATGGACTAGAAATCCTGTCCTTTTTCATATTGTAAGAACATGTATTATTTGATGTCTTCATTTCACTTGTGAAAGTATAATACATAGGGATAATTACAAAAACTACCCCCAAGGTTCGGGCTAATAACAAAAAGACCCCAGAGATTTTTGAATATTACCAAAGTTCATAATTAAAAAAAATTTAGAACACCCAATTCATTTGTAAAAATATTACCATTACCTCTAACATTTAAGACAGAATTAAAACATCAGGGGTTGTTTTGTAATTTTGAAACTTTTCCGGGTCTTTTTGTAATTACCCCAAACCTTGGGGGTTGTTTTCATAATTATCCCTAATACATGTCATGAAACTATTGTGCATGTACAATTCAGTTTATCATCTAGAAATTAAAGGGAAAATTACAAAAACTACCCCTAAGGTTTGGGGTAATTACCAAAAAAAAAAAACAGACATGTTTCAAAATTACAAAAATTATCCCTGAGGTTTGATTATGTCTTAATTTTAGGGGGTTAACCGTAATATTTCTATAAATGTAAGGGGGGCTTTTGGAAAAAAAATTCTTATGAAGGGAAAAAAGTTAAGATGGAATTAAACCTTAAGGATTTTTTTTTTTTTTTTGTAATTTTGAAACTTATCTGGGGTTTTTTTGTAATTACCCCAAACCTTGGGGGTAGTTTTCGTAATTATCCCTAATACATATCAAGAAACTATTGTGCATGTGCAGTTCAATTTATCATCTAGAAATTACAAAAACTGAGGATTTATATGTGCAACTGTACTACAGGGTTGCTTTTTCCGGCACATGTTTAGGTCGGTTCGCAGAGCTGATTACTTGACTCTACGGCACGGATTCATCTCAGTGAGTTCTTTTAAGTTACATTAATGTTAGGTATAATTACAAAAAACTCCCTGAGGTTCAGGCTAATTACAAAAAAAAAACCCATAAATTTTGAAAATTACGAAAAACCCCTGTTTTACATTTTCCCCCTTCATAAACAAAAAAAGATTTCGAAAACCCCCCTGATACTTACACAAATATTACAATTACCCTCTTAAATTTAAGACAAAAGCAAACTTGAGGGGGCTTTTTGTAATTAGTCCAAACCTCAGGGAGCTTTTTGTAATTATCCCTTAATGTTAGCAAAAAATGACAATGTCTCCAAAAATGTGATGCTAAGGTAAGATAAACTTCTTTATAAGGTCCATTTGGCTCCTGGAACTAAGTTTAACTTTCAGAAGTACATCAAAAGGTCCTTGGAAGATGACTTCAAAGAGATTGTGGGAATCCAGTATGACTTTCTCTTCCTCATTAAATTAGTTATCGATTCGATTAAAAATAAGACGAACGTTTTATCGTCCGTTTGATGTATAACTAACTTCTTGGTGATACTCTCAGCCCACTGTTATGGTTTGCTGCTGTGATATATCTGCTTGTGAATGTTAAAGGTGCTTCTTGTCTTGTTCTCTATTACTTTAAGGGATATATACAAAAACCACCCTGAGGTTTGGGCTAATTACAAAAAAATCCAGAGATGTTTTAAAATTACAAAAAGCCTAAGGGGTACTTGTATTTCTATATCTGAAGGGGGACATGTAAGAAGGAATCAAACCTCAGGTTTTTTCGTAATTTTCAAAAACCTCGGGAGTTTTTTGTAATTAGCCTGAACCTCAGGTTTTCCCTAATTACAAAAAAACTCAGAGGTTTTTGAAAATTGCAATACACCCGTTGAAGTTTGATTGTCTTACATTCTCCCTCATTCATAAGAAAAAAGCATTTCAAACCTTCTCTGATATTTCAAGAAATATTACAGTTTGTTTTTTTTTAAAATTATCCCTAATCTAAAATACTGCCCTGAGGTTTAGTCAAATTACTAAAAAATTCAGTTATATTTCAACATTATTTTACAAACTTCAATAGTGCACCTATTGAAGGAATGTATTTGTATAACAAACACAAACCTCAAGGGGGTAATTCGTAATTTCAAAAGATAACTGGGTGTTTTTGGAATTACACCAAATATCCAACTCTTTTAAAGTGATTAAAAACACCATCTTGTCTTGCAGGTTTTAGAATAACTGCTCTTTTACTGAACCTGCCTCCTTCTTTTCAGGATGGCAAGCCATGTTTTGGTTGTCGATAATGCCCCTACTGGTAAGACTTGTCTTTATAACACAATAGGGTTAATTACAAAAAGTACCCTTGAGGTTTAACCTAATTACAAAAAAACCCAGCTAACTTTCAAAATTACAAAAAATACCCCTGAGGTTTTATTTTGTCTAACATTTACCCCCTTCATAATCAAAAAATATTTCAAAATCCCCCCTCATATTTATAAAAATGTTACGGTTTGCTCCTTTATTTTAACACTGAATCAAACCTCATAATTTTGAAAGTTAGCTGGGTTTTTTGTAATTACGTCAAACCTTATGGGTACTTTTTGTAGTTATCCCTAACAAAATATCCTTCTTCGTTGACAAAGTATATGGTGAAAAAAAGAAGTAAAAACAAAGATCACTGATATACTTGATTGGCTAAAGATAATTTTAGCAGTTGGCACGAAGCTACAATCGATCATAACTAGGATGGCTATCGAAATCCAAGAAAAGCACGTTATCGTTCAAGGTATCCCACTCGTGCAAGTATCCGACAGTCATTTCTGGTTTCACTGGCCTGAGTTCATTCTTCATCTAATCCATCTTACGCTCTTCCAGGTCGGATTCGCTACCTCCATTCCCCCGTTTTTCGGAGATTTTTACGTTTACATTTTTAGTAAACTGCATTCTCATTCGTGTTTTTCTTGTTTGTCTTACTGATTTCCAGAATGCGTTTGAGATAACGTACTTCATTTGGATAACGGTAACGAAACTCTCATCTCCGTTTTCCTTGTATTTTATTTTTGGTATAATTACAAAAACTACCTCCGGGGTTTGGTGTAATTACAAAAGAACCCATAGAAGTTTCAAAATTATTCAAAATTATATACAGAACCTTGAGGGGGTAATTGTAATATTTTTACAAATGTAACGGGGGTGTTTGAAATGTTTTTGCTTATGAAGGGGGTAAAGTGTAATATAAAATCAAATATCAAAGGTAGTTTTGTAATTTTCAAAAAAATCTGGGTTTTTTTTGTAAGTACCCCAAACCTCAGAGGGAATGTTTGTAATTATTCCTTTATTTTTTGGTTATTCAACTAACTAATTGTTGAGAAATGATGTGTTGTTTTGCAGTATGAATTTGGGTTACATTCTTGCTTTCACAGATATTTCATTCTTGCTGTTATCAGAATGTGTATTGGGTAAGTCTTATAATGTTTTTACATGTTTTCTAGGGATATTTACAAAAACCTCCCTCAGGTTCAGGCTAATTACAAAAAACCCAGAAATTGACTCTGTCTTACATTTTTCCCTTCTATAAACAAAATACATTTCAAAAAACACCATGATAGTTATAGAAATATTACAGTTACCCCCTTAAATTTACGACAAAAGCAAACTTGAGGGGGCTTTTGTAATTTTGAAACATCTTCGGATCTTTTTGTAATTAGACAAGACTTCAGGGAGTTTATTGTAAATACTCCTGTTTTCTAACATAATTCCATATTCTGGTTTCACTTTTCAAAACATTTATTCTTATGAGGTTTTAAGTTCAACCTATATTATATATTTTCAAAGCTAAAAAGTCATTATATTTTCATGTGCAGGATAGGAGTTCAGTTTTTGTGCAGTTATATTACTCTTCCACTTTATGCACTTGTTACACAGGTAATTATAATTTTGAGTTTTGAGTTTTTTCTACTTAATCTTCATATGCTACTATTTCATAATTGTGTTCTTAAAATTTCCGGATAATTACAAAAAGTACCCTGAGGTTTGAGGTAATCACAAATAAACCCAGGGAAGTTTCAGAAACATAAATCTCTTGAGGTACGATTTTGTTTTTACATTTTACCTCAACCGTTAGTTGACCTGACGAAATTTGCATATATGATCTAACACTTTACAATTACATCCCTTGAGTTTTCTAAACATTGCAAATAGTCCCAAGTTTTTGTTTGACTATTTGTATTATATATAAAAGTTGAGAAATGTAATTATCAAATGTAAGATGAAAAGTTGGGTTATTTGTACTATCTAGAAAAGTTGAAGAGTGCAATTGTAAAATATATGATGAAGTAAGTGGGACAAAAATGTACGACGAAATCAAACCCCAAGGGGGTTTCTGTAATTTTGAAACTTCTCTGGGTTTTTCTCTGTAATTATCCCAAACTTCAGGGTATTTTTTGTAATTATCCCTAAAATCTATCTGATCTTCGGTTCTTATGTGGATTTTTTTTCTCCAGATGGGATCACATATGAAAAAAGCCATATTTGATGAACAAACCAAAAGGGCATTAAAGAAATGGCACAAACAAGTAAAGAAAAGAAAAGAGAAAGAGAGCGTTAAATCGAAAAAACCAGGAGGATCCAATGAAGACAATTCAGTGAAGACATCTCCAGACACAGAAGCTGCTGAAATAAGCATCAAAATGGCCGATACGCTGTCGAAAAACGTCGCGTTCCAGGAGAAAATATAGCTCCCAATGATCAACCTGGACCAAAAAAAATGACTTGTTAACGAAAAAAAGACTGTAAAAGTCTGTAACGATTTTCGTCGTTGTGGCAATGAGATTTCTGTAACAATTTTCATTGTTGTGGGAATGAAATTTTCAAGACTAACATGATTAAGACAACCTCAAGACAATCACAAACACAAATTCATGGCCAAACTCGAATAAAACAGTCCTTAAACTCATTCGGGCATTTCATCGAACACCTAGCATATATATGGTTTACTGATTATCATGACCCAAACAGTGTTATCATATATTGGAAATATTTTGCTTAGACTT
This sequence comes from Rehmannia glutinosa, assembly GCA_016081115.2. NCBI lineage: Eukaryota > Viridiplantae > Streptophyta > Magnoliopsida > Lamiales > Orobanchaceae > Rehmannia > Rehmannia glutinosa. The sequence goes on from JABTTQ020003482.1 coordinate 84,244, forward strand.
TTGTGTGAACGATTAAATGTGTTTAGACTACTTAGGAGTGAAATATGCTGATTTTATAAGATTGAATATAATATTTAGGGATAATTACAAAAACACCCCTGAGGTTTGCGATAATTACAAAAAAAAACAGATATGTTTCAAACTTACAAAAAAACCCACTAGATTTCGTTTTGTCTTAAAATTTAGGGGTGCAAATGCCATGGGGTGTTTTGAAATATTTTTGAAAATCACCGGGAAATATCTAAGACGGAATCAAACATCAAGGGTTTTTGTAATTTTTAAAGAACACTGGTTTTTTTTTATAATTAGCCCAAACCTTAGGAGTGTTTTTGTAATGATCTCTAATATTTACGGAGAGTTGATTGTAGATGAGTTGGTAAAGCATATGTAACTCAAGCTATTGACTCCAGTCAGCTAGGCTAACGGAACGTGTCAAAAGCGAGTAAAATAAGAAACGTGAGGTACTAATAATTAAATGTTTAAAGACACTGGTACCAAAAGTAAAAAATGGTCATATTTTAGGTATCTAAAAGTAAAATTATCCCTTTACTTTATTACAATCTTATTAGTCATTGCTCACTTTTTCAAAATTATTTAGGGATAATTACAAGAAGTACCTAAGGTTCAAGCTAATTAAAAAAAAATTCAGGGGTTTTATAAATGACAAAAAAACCCTTTAGATTTGATATGTCTTACATTTTTCCCCTTCACATGCAAAACACATTCCAAAAGCTTCTCTTACGTTTATCGTAATTAAAAAATTACAGTTGCCTCACACTATCAAACCTCAAGGTTTTTTTTTATTTTAAAAATATTTTGTTTTTTTTTTGTAATCAGCCCAAACATTATGGGTCTTGTTTGTAATTATCCCAATTATTTATGAATTTCATATTTTCGAGGGTATAAGAAAATTATTATTTAATTTGTTAATATATTTTAATTTTAAATTTAATAAAATATCCTATTATGTATTATCTTTTGACAAACTTTGACTTTAAAAGAAATGTTCATAAAATGAAAAAAAAAAATAGATTTTTTGCTGGGAAAAAAGGGTTATTACTTATTAGATAAACTTATATGGTTACACTTTAACTATTTAAAATAATTTTATGTTTCTGAAAATACCCAGGGAGATTATTCAGCCTCAATTTTGAAAATTATATGGGTCAATACGCAATTTCAAAAAACGCGGGGGTTATAAAACCCATTTAAAACCCTTGTAATTCCCATTCTTATACTTTCTTGAGCTCTCCCATTCCCAATTCCTAGGGTTTCTCAAAACCCTATTCCCCTTCATCAGTTCACTACGCTCAACTTTTTTCTTCATCGCCATGTACTTATACAGTCTAACCCTTCAACAAGCCACCGGCATACTTTGCGCCATCAACGGCAGCTTTTCCGGTGGAAAACTCCAAGAAATTGTCGTGGCCCGTGGCAAAGTCCTTGACCTCCTCCGCCCCGACGACAATGGTAAGCTCCAATCACTTTTATCTGTTGAAATATTCGGAGCTATTCGATCTTTAGCTCAGTTTCGCCTCACTGGCGCGCAGAAAGATTACATTGTTGTTGGCTCGGATTCCGGACGCATTGTTATCCTCGAATACAATAAAGAAAAGAACACGTTTGAAAAAATTCACCAGGAAACATTTGGGAAATCGGGATGCCGTAGAATTGTCCCTGGCCAGTACTTGGCTGTTGACCCTAAGGGTAGAGCTGTTATGGTTGGTGCTTGCGAAAAGCAAAAGCTTGTTTATGTTTTGAATAGGGATACTGCAGCTAGGTTGACTATTTCATCGCCTCTAGAGGCACATAAGAGCCACACGATAGTTTATTCGATTTGCGGGGTGGATTGTGGTTTTGATAACCCAATATTTGCAGCTATTGAATTGGATTATTCCGAGGCTGATCAGGATCCCACTGGCCAGGCTGCCAACGAGGCACAGAAGCATTTGACGTTTTATGAATTGGATTTAGGTCTTAACCATGTTTCAAGGAAATGGTCTGAGCAGGTTGATAATGGTGCTAATTTGCTTGTGACTGTGCCGGGTGGTGGGGATGGACCTAGTGGTGTGCTCGTGTGTGCAGAAAATTTTGTAATATATAAGAATCAGGGGCATCCTGATGTGAGGGCGGTTATTCCGAGACGTGAGGACTTGCCAGCTGAGAGGGGGGTCTTGATTGTCTCAGCTGCTATGCATAAGCAGAAAACTATGTTTTTCTTCCTTTTGCAAACTGAATATGGGGATATTTTTAGAGTGACCTTGGATCATGATAATGAGAGAGTGAAGGAGTTGAAGATTAAGTATTTTGATACTATTCCTGTGACTTCTTCATTGTGTGTGATGAAGTCAGGGTTCCTGTTTTGCGGCGTCAGAGTTTGGGAATCATGCCTTGTATCAGTTTCAGGCTATAGGTGATGATCCAGATGTAGAAGCCTCATCAGCTACGCTGATGGAAACTGAAGAAGGTTTTCAGCCTGTTTTTTTCCAGCCTAGGAAGCTGAAGAATCTAGTTAGGATTGACCAAGTTGAGAGCTTGATGCCAATCATGGATATGAAAGTGAGTAACCTTTTTGAAGAAGAAACGCCTCAGATATTTTCACTTTGTGGACGGGGTCCTCGTTCGTCTCTGCGAATATTGAGGCCAGGTTTGGCTATTAGTGAAATGGCGGTGTCACAGTTACCTGGTGTTCCAAGTGCCGTGTGGACTGTGAAAAAGAATGTCAATGATGAATTTGATGCATATATTGTTGTTTCTTTTGCAAATGCCACTCGTGCTTTCTATTGGTGAGACTGTTGAAGAAGTTAGTGATAGTGGATTTCTTGATACAACACCTTCTCTTGCTGTTTCTTTGATTGGGGATGACTCTCTTATGCAAGTCCATCCAAGCGGTATTAGGCATATCAGAGAAGATGGGCGTATTAATGAGTGGAGAACTCCTGGGAAGAGAACAATTGTTAAGGTTGGGTCTAATCGACTACAGGTTGTCATTGCTCTAAGTGGAGGGGAGCTTATATATTTTGAAGTTGATATGACTGGGCAGCTGATGGAGGTTGAGAAGCATGAAATGTCAGGAGATGTTGCCTGTTTGGATATTGCCCCTGTCCCTGAAGGAAGACAGAGATCACGCTTCCTTGCTGTTGGATCTTATGACAACACTATCCGCATCTTATCTCTGGATCCCGATGATTGTATGCAGATTCTAAGTCTGCAAAGTGTTTCATCTCCTCCAGAGTCTCTCCTCTTTCTTGAAGTCCAGGCTTCTATTGGAGGGGAGGATGGAGCTGATCACCCTGCTAGCCTCTTTCTAAATGCTGGTCTACAGAATGGAGTTTTATTCAGGACAGTAGTGGATATGGTGACTGGCCAGCTTTCAGATGCCCGCTCTCGATTCTTAGGACTCGAGCACCAAAACTCTTTTCTATTATTGTGAGAGGACGGAGAGCTATGCTTTGCTTGTCAAGTAGACCTTGGCTCGGTTATATACACCAAGGACACTTCCTCCTGACCCCTCTGTCATATGAGACTCTTGAATATGCTGCTTCATTTTCATCAGATCAGTGTGCAGAAGGTGTTGTTGCTGTAGCTGGGGATGCTTTGAGGGTTTTCACCATTGAGAGACTGGGAGAATCATTTAATGAAACTGCCATACCTTTGAGGTATACCCCAAGAAAGTTTGTAATTCAGCCCAAACGGAAGCTGTTGGTAACAATTGAGAGTGATCAGGGGGCGTTCACTGCAGAAGAGCGTGAAGCTGCGAAAAAGGAGTCATTTGAGGCAGCTGGAATGGGGGAAAATGGAAACACGGATCAGGTGGAGAATGGTGATGATGAGGAGAGCACTGATCCGCTTTCCGATGAGCAGTATGGTTACCCAAAGGCAGAGTCTGGTAAGTGGGTTTCTTGCATCAGAGTTCTGGATCCAAGGACAACACAAACGACCTGTTTACTTGAGCTTCAGGACAATGAAGCTGCATTCAGCATGTGCACAGTGAATTTCCATGATAAGGAGTATGGAACTCTTTTAGCAGTGGGTACTGCAAAGGGCCTACAGTTTTGGCCCAAAAGATCCTTTGAGGCTGGATTTATTCACATATATAGGTTTAAGGAAGAGGGGAAGGTCCTTGAACTTTTGCATAAGACACAAGTGGAAGGCGTTCCTCTCGCATTGTGCCAGTTCCAAGGCAGACTGCTGGCTGGGATAGGATCCATACTTAGATTATATGATTTGGGAAAAAGGAGATTGCTCAGGAAGTGTGAGAATAAGTTGTTTCCTAACAGCATCACATCTATTCAGACTTACCGTGATCGGATTTACGTTGGTGACATGCAAGAGGTATGTTCTCTGAGCATCAAGCTTATTATTTATGTTATTAGTAATGGTTTTACCACTTTTTCCTTTTTCACTTTTACCTATGTTAACATGGTTTAATGTTTTTTTACATTGATTTGAACTGTCATGAAATAATGGAATTTGAGAATGAAATGTTGGAAACAGTTAATTTGTTTGCATATGTTGACATGATTTGAAGTTCTAGAAACTTTCCTTTTGGGTATGAAATGTTGGGTGAAACTACTTATGTGTTACAGAGTGTGCTGTCCAAACATTGGAAGTAAACTAAGTATCGAGAAGTTTTTGTGGAGACATTAACCTACCAACTAAAGACCTGAGAAGTGTTATGCTGATGGCCATTTGGTTTACCTGATGTTGCATGGTGTTTGTTGAGAATGCCACCTGTATAGACAAAAAAATTTGATTTTAGAATTTCTGGTTTGTTAAAGAAGCTTTTGGTTCTACCCAATTTGCCATAAGATGCTCAAATAATTAATTTTTCTCTATCCAATGGAAGCCCCTATCTACAGGAATAACTAGGATAGTACCTGTAAAGTTGTTATAACGGATGAGGAAGTTGTTAGCAAAGTAACTGCAAAACTCTTCAGTTGTATAATATGATTGTAGAAATGATATACTGATCTATGTTATATTATCCATGGTGTTGTCTTTTAATCAGATTGTTCAAAATATAAGAGCTTTACCTAGGAAGTTGGTGATTCCAAATGTAGTGTGCAATGTTTTAACATCAGCTGATATTACTTCTATGGAGTTTTGCAATCTATTATTCTAACAGTTATGTAAACTGGCTTTGTTTATTTGGCACAGTCGTTTCACTATTGCAAGTACAGACGTGATGAAAATCAGCTCTACATATTTGCGGACGACACTGTTCCAAGATGGCTTACTGCAGCACACCACGTAGATTTTGACACCATGGCAGGTGCAGACAAGTTTGGAAATGTTTACTTTGTGCGGTTACCACAGGATGTATCAGATGAGATTGAAGAAGATCCAACTGGTGGTAAGATAAAGTGGGAGCAAGGGAAGCTGAATGGGGCCCCCAACAAAGTAGAGGAGATAGTCCAATTCCACGTTGGTGATGTCGTCACTTGCTTGAACAAGGCATCTCTGATTCCAGGCGGTGGAGAGTGCATTATCTACGGGACTGTAATGGGAAGTTTGGGGGCATTTCTTCCCTTCACATCACGTGATGATGTTGACTTTTTCTCTCACTTGGAGATGCACATGCGGCAGGAGCACCCACCTTTGTGTGGTAGAGACCACATGGCCTACAGATCGTCCTACTTCCCGGTGAAGGTGAGTAACACATTGGTTCATTCATATTTGACATAATCAGGATAATTGTTGCTTGCTCATTATTGAGAATCATGGATAATTAGTTTAATGCATTGAATGCTGATATTCATATCTGCCCATTGTTATTTGTTACTTAATACACACTTTCTTTGTTGGGTTTTTCGGGGGGTGCTGGCGGGAGAAGGGCTTTTGTTATTAAATACAGGAAATAAAGCGGGAGAAGCACTATGGAAACTGATTCTGATTGACTATGTTGCCAACATACCTTGATGTTCCATTTTTTTAGGCTAGGCTGGTGTTTTGCTAGACTAGAGCAGGACTATGATTCAAGTGAGCCACATTGGTCATGCCATGTGCGGTGGCTCATTTCTGGATCTTGTCTACTCCCCCATTGTGCTATTTTTCAATTCAGATGTGGGGGTGGATCACGTTAGGCTTTAGGAAAACATTATTATTTGTATCCACCAATGCAAAATTTGAATATGCAGCTTTAATGAATCTCGACTTTCACCACAATTACTAAATTAAAAATATCTGAAGTTGAGTTGCTTGTCATGGTGGATGCAACCTCTAAAGTTTCTTTTTTTTTTTTTTTTTTTTTTTTTGTTTTTGGCTTACCTCTTCCTTTGTCTCTTTCCCAAGTAAGCTGTCTCAATGGCTGATGAAGCTTTGCAAAATATTGCAGGATGTCATTGACGGAGATTTGTGCGAACAGTTCCCAACTTTACCTATGGACATGCAACGTAAAATTGCGGATGAGCTGGATAGAACTCCAGGGGAGATTTTGAAAAAACTTGAGGAAATAAGGAATAAAATAATTTGAGGTAAAGCTCTGTTCAATGGAAAAATCTGCAAAACCTTAGAATTTCTATATCTTTGGCTTTATTTATTATTTGTAAATGCCTTGTCTTCTTCTTGTTATTGGGTTAGAATTTTTTTTTTTTTTTTGTGTGTTCACCTTCTCTAACAGTATAAATAGTTCGCTGTCAGCTTTCTGTCCTCTTTCTGCATGACATTTAGTTGAAATATCATTTGATATAGGTTATATCAGACTTGTGCTTCTGTTCATTGATCTGAAACGGTCTGCAGAAAAGCTTTATAGCCTACTATGGCTTATGTGAACCAATCAGATAATTAAGATGTATTAAGAGGGTGTTTGGCTGAGCTTATTTAAAAGATCTTGTCTGGTCCTACATCTTATAAGATGTTTTTAGAGTTTATAAGATGTTATATCTTATTTTGAAAATAAGTTGTTGAAGTGTTTGGATAAGAATAAGATGATATCTTAAAAGATGTTAGTCATGACAATTTTGTAATTAAAATGGTCAAAATCGAAGGAGGTTGTTACAATAAGATCTTATTTTGAAGATAAGTTGGGGTCCGTCACCTCCACCTCTTTTTAAAATAGCTTATAAGCTCCTCACATTTTATTTTGGAAGTTTATGACATCCTCTTTTATAAAAAAATACCAAGCAGTTTTAAGGAGCTTATAAGCTCTTCTGTTTTTGCATGACATTTAGTTGAAATATCATTTGATACAGTTAATATCAGACTTGTGTTTCTGTTCACTGATCTGATATTCTGATACGGTATGCGGGAAAAATTACAGCCTTATGTGAACCAATCAGATACGTAAGACATATTTAGTATAACTGAACTAAGTTAACAGTTGAAGAAAGATTTAAATGAATGCTTCAGATGAGTTTGAGAAGAGCAAAACCTGGCAGCGTAACGTAGATGCCCACCTCTGTTGAGATTGCTGTACTAGTCTTAGAAGCTGAAATGCCTTCTACGTTCCTATCTGTGTGTGTGTGTGTGTTTGTTTTTAAGGGTTGAGATATTTGTGGTGTTTATAGTTGATTCATCTTTCTTTAATTTACGATATATCTCGATATTAATCTACCACTAAAGAGAATTGGAGTTGTCTTTATGACAATCGTGGTGGGATTTGCTGATTGGATTTTATGTGCACAGGTATTTGCTTGGGCGTTTTCATTCCAAGTAGGCGAGTTGGGTGCCAATCTTGGTAGTCGAACAGCTCGTTAAATGATCATCACATCACGTTCGTAAAAATCTTGTTCGATGGTGAGTGCCACTAAGACCATATATCCTTGGCTCAAATGGATGTGTTGAAAAGAGACCATTGTGTGACGAGGAAAATGAAGTGAATTTTGTTTCTCCCAAGTTGTTGCTCCTAACTTAGCTTATGTTGTAATTATATTGCGTGACAGATTTTATGTATCTTTGCTTTACTGTAAACTTAATGTAGGATTGCTCTGTATGTTTATGGTTCTAAACTTACTTTTTATCCTCATAACTTTCAGAAATATGATTTTTGCCCAACAGAAAACTCCAATATCATATTCTGGCATATTATCATATTATGTGGTGATGCGCATAATTTTTAGCCTTACAAAAGATTTCAGTTATTTTTCAAAATTACAAATATCCCTTTATGGTATTGCAAACACCCCTCTTGAGGGTTTGTATATTTTAAGAAATATTTACCTTGTGAGGGTGCAATTCGCAAAATTGAAACAAATTCAAAGGGGTATTGTAATTTTGAAAGATAGTTGGGTTTTTCTTTTTTTTATTGCTTAACCTCCCCTCATCTCCTTTTGATTTTCCAATTAGATATGTATCTGTACCTTTATTAGATATATGAAGTTTTGGGTTCATATATAACTAAATGTATGGAATATTGGTCTCTGGTTTAAGCATTATTATTTCATATTCATTATAATAATTGGTTTTAGAAATTAAATCAAACTGGTTTCTTGATGTAATAATTATTAATTGGTTTTGCAAATTTTGAAAACTATATAGATGTGAAAATTGTTGGTAAAAACTAGGTAAAAAACAAACTTGAGTTCAGATTTTGGAAAGTGTAAAATTGAAAAGATGTCTTTGAAATGAAATACGAGATAACCCTACGGGTTGGCTTGGTAGCTGAAGGGTTGCAATTGCAATCCTTGAGATCCTAGGTTCGAATTCATGCGAAGGACGACTGTCCCATAGTTCGAAAAAGTGTGTAATTTGTGACCTCGGCTGGCGTGGGGCTCCTTTAGGTTACCAAGAAAAGGGAAATACGAGGCCTTTGTGCCGAAAAAGTCCGCAAATTTTTTAGGGTCAACTCCAACTTAATCAATGAAAAATACTCATGAAATGACTCCCTAATTTCATGTCAAACTTGGCCAGTTTTTTTTAGGCTTACGAAATTACATTAAAGTCCGATCCTATCATCGGGCCGGTCGGGCCGAACTAAGTGATAATATCTTCTAGGGCATAAAGATAAAGCCAAGAAATTTGGGAAATAGAAAACACGGACAAAGGGCATGAATGCCGACTTTATCTAATGGATAAGATAATAACAGAAAGAGATAAGTCTGGAGAAAGGGGCTCAAGTTTCTGAAAAGTATACTGTACGGATCATAAATCAATTTTGTGTTTTATTATGGTTATTTTTTTTGTTTTATTTATTTGCTCTTTCCGTCTGTTATGGATCTTTAATGGAAATAGATTCTATATAAAAATAAACTAAATTAAAGAAAAGTAATTTGAAATACAAAACAAGAAAAGTGTTTAATTGAGGGCATTTGATTTGTGCTACCCATTAGTTGTTATAAATGTGTGAAATTATTACATTTTACCATTAAACTATATCGTTTTTAGAGATTACCATGTAAACTTTTCCAATTTGCACTTGACTCTTTGAAGTCCAAGAATTTTGCAGTGTGCCACTAGTGGCCACCATCGGTAGAATATTCTCGAAATAATCAATTTTGTGCTTTGCATGTGAGGGCAAAATAGTCTTTGTTTCAAGTATTTACTAAAAAATGTTACATTTTGCCATCTAAATTTTGTCCTTAACTTTGCGTGGTTTCACTTTGCCATATTTCGATTTTGCAGTGTGTCACATAGTGCTGAACTTTGCGTGGTTTCACTTTGCCATCAATCATGCCCCTTATTTGTTAAGTACGATATTTTTATTATAGATAATTTGTTCTATCTGATTTTGTGTAGTATGTGATTTTATTTCAAATAATTAATATAAAAACACTTTAGTACCATAGTATTACCGATTCTCAAATTAATAAGAAAAAAAAAGAAGAAAAATCCACTTTAATTTCACGCGTAATCAATTCTCTTAGGTTGATATCAATATCCACTTCATTTTTCCCAATTGAATATGACAAGACGATCTAATGTGAAGGTAACATAAATACTAGTGGCTTGGTTGCTCATTGTTTTCTATATTTTTCACGTGCTTAATGCTTCTTTTATTTCAAAGGTCGGTGAATGGATAAAGGATAAATCCCCACCTTAAAATTAAGACATAAAAATGTATGATTTTTTAATTACCAAATGGTTGATAAAAAAAACTAATTGAATGTAACCACCTAGTGTGTGGGAAAAGAAAAGGTTGAACCCCATTCCTAGGGTCCCACTGTCCCGCCCTTAGAATTTCGTGGAGGAAGTAAATCGCGCGATATGCTTCAACGAACTAGGATCCTGAGCTGGTGAGTCACCACACAAGAATCATCCCCCAACATGTTACCATGCGGATTTGAACCCCCACATTACGGGCAAGGACGGATCCATCAATTTTTTACGAGGAGGCACAAAATAAGGCGAAAACTTGTATAAGACGGTCAGTGTACAACGAAGAAAAAATCAATACTTTTATGTATAAAAAATAATATTTTTAGGGTACAAGTAATAATATGTCTGAATATACTATTTTAGTTATATAGACAATCGATTAGTTATTACACTAAAAATATCATTACTTACATTAAGAAATATTGCTTTTGTTTCTGTTAGGTGCGACCATCTCACAAGAAACCTACTCATAAAACAAATACGATAATAAACTACATTAAAAATAAAATAGGTACAATTATAAATTACATACAAAAAGTTAATATGAGCATGATTAGTTATATTATCCTAATTAATATATTTTAAAAATAAAAAATGAAAAATTTTAAAAAAAATTATGTAGTGGAGGTTGTGCATCCGTCTATGATTACGGATTCCAGCAAAACGAACATCACATTAATTAGGTCTTTTGCACAATTGAGTTATGTCCCCGACACTACCAATTACCAAATGGTTGTTAAAAAAAAACTAATTGAATGTTTTTTTAAATAAGTTGGGAATACTGGTTGGAGGGGATGAACTAAATTTCAAAGAAACTGAAAGATACATAGTTCGAACCCTAGTTAATACCCTTATAAAAGATGAGTGATACCACTTGAGCTACAAGCTAGTGATGAAAAACTCATTGAATGTAACCACCTAATATGTGGGGAAAACAAAATTTGAACCCCATCCCTAGGGCAACCTCTGTCTCACTTAGAGTTTTGTGTAGGAAGTGAATCGCGTGATATATATGCACAAACGAGCTAGAGTCCTGAGCTGGTGAGTCACCACACAAGAAATCATATATCTTCCAACCTGTTACCAGACATATTCGAATTGCCCATATTGCAGGTGCCAGTGAAGCAGACATGAGATTACTCGGGTCTTTTGCACTGTTGAGCTATGCCCTAGGCACCACCTAGTATGTGAAGACTTCAATTTTTTTTGTAGGCACACATCAACCCCCTTTTAAGTGTTTTCATTGCAGTGTCAACCTTCCTACTTTTCATGGAAAATGGATGAATTGATAAGAAACCCAAAAAGGGAAAAAGAGAGGCCAAATTGGCTTGAATCAGATCTTTATTTTATTGAAATAAACTCTCCTAAGTTATTTGCAATCTTATTAATTTTTGTATATAATAGCTGGTTGTCCCACTTTGTTTTGTATATTCGGTTTCTTCTTTATTTGGTAGGCTATGGTCATGTAAGGTAAGTGACAATCAATTTTGGATTACATTGATTTCACAAATATGAGTTGATTAAAAGTTAAAAGTTCCCTAGAAAAGTTGGTTACTTTTTGGTTTTTATTACTATAGTAACAAATTAACACTTTTAATGACTAATCATACTTTTGGGTAGTCTAAGTAGAGATGTACGCAACTGATTGCATTACTCTTGGATCCACATCACGTGGGTTGTTTTAACGGTGATACACTCAGTTGAGTACGTGTACACTTAGATGGCTAGGAATAAACTCACTTATATAGAGATTAATGCCATAAATTCTCACTTGAACCAATATCTTTAAACTCAGACCAGACAAACTTGGGCAAATAAATTCGGTCTGAGTTTAAAAGCATTGGCTTGATTATGTTGCAATTTTGTACTATATGTTGAATTGCATCACATAATACTATCAATTTTTGATATATATATATATATATATATATATATGTGATGTGCTAGTATGTGTAAATATACAATCCAAAATGCAAATAATAAAATTACACTATTACAGTAAGAAAACCAAGCATTCTTTGGGTCTTTAAATCCAACTTCTACTAAAGTTATCAGTATAATTTCGTATTAATTTTATATAAAGTCTTTTGGATATAATTAATCCTTAATACTTTTTTTATAATTAATTCTTATACTTAAATTTAATAGTCCTGAAAATAGTTTTACGATATCTGATATATTTAAATTTAATCGTTGCACAAAGAAAGTATATGTGGAACATAATAAGGTTAGGCATCACTACTCGAAATATCATGAATTTTGTCTAACTAAAAGTCATTTCTCATAAAGATGAAATTAATTTGATCCCAAATTTCTTGTGCCTAGGGTGCATCTATTGCATTGGAATTCAAACAAGAAAAGTGGATATTGTTGAACTACTTGTAGGAATGACAACGGGACTCATTTGGTAGGGTTTCATTCAATTTGAGACCCGACGTCAGGAAAAGTGAACTTGACATGACATGACCCGACACATCTCGATAGAGGACCCGATGCCACACCCAAAGTCTGGCGGGTTAAATCCGCTACTTCGATTTTTATTTTATTTGTATTAATTTATATCCATAAAATATAGTTATTCACATATTTAAAAATGACAAACTAAATTGCAATATCAATAAAATATATAATATGCACTGATGGGGAGGGATATATCCCACATCAATTGAGAATTCAGGTGGGTCTCATAAAAGTGGGCAATACTGTTTGGGCGAACGCGAAACACCCCATGCCACATATTTACATTGTCTGTGGGAATTTCCTACCAAATCTGGGTGTCTGGGGAATACATCCCACATCAATTGAGATGCAGGTGGTTTGTGGCTTATATCCCCGAGCTAAGTCCGCCTCCCCCAAAAGGACGTGTACAAGCCACCCCGTACCACATCACACAATAAAATTCATATATTAGTATATCAAATTAAAAGATTAATATGAATTATAAAATACTGCAATATGAGAAAGTCTATATTTGAAATTACAAATAGCAATTTTAAGAAATACAAATGGTAAAATATCATAATAAATTAAGTATTTAAAATAAAAAATATAAATAATCGGGCTGGTTTGGGCAAATCTAATAGAACCCATTACCTGCCCCGAGATCCATTTCAAGACATGTTTAATCGGGTTTAGACTCGCCCCATTATAGATCTGAGTTTGAACCCTTACTATCACATTTTCTAAAAGCTTTCATAAACACCCCAATAAATTGCCTTATTTACAAAAAAAAAAAAAAAAGGCATTGAAAATGTCAGTTAAACAGTTACTTTTCTAACTAATCCTCCCTTTTATAAGTAACATCGACACCATAAACACGATTCCGCCCCCACAGCTTAAGCTCACCATAAACCACGCATCACATTTTCTCTCTCTACATGACTGCCCGCTCACGCCTCCTCGGCGGCGCAACCTCGCCGCCGCCGCTCCAATCGACGTCCTCTCCGCCGACGGTCGAGTCTCTCGACTCCGATTTCGTAGTGATCCTCGCCGCTCTCCTCTGCGCCCTAATCTGCGTGCTCGGACTCGCCGTCGTCGCGCGCTGCGCCTGGATCCGCCGCATCGTCGGCAGAGACTCGACCGATCTCCCTTCCTCCGCCGCGTCCACGCCGCCGGCCGCCAACAAAGGCCTGAAGAAGAAGGTACTGAAATCGCTGCCGAAGCTGACCTACGGCGAATTAGACGGCGAACAGGCCGCGAGATTCTCCGATTGCGCTATCTGTCTGGCGGATTTCGCCGCCGGCGAGGAGATTCGAGTTTTGCCTCAGTGCGGCCATGGATTCCACGTGGTGTGCATTGACACGTGGCTAGGGTGTCACTCGTCGTGTCCGTCGTGCCGCCAGATTTTGGAGGTGGCGCGGTGTCAGAAGTGCGGCCGCTTGCCGACAACCACCTGCTCGGCCGCCGGAGCACAGACGGAGGCACGAGATAACCGTGTGAATAGGTTTTTGCCTTAATTAATTAGTTTAATTGCTGAATTGATTTCGTAGTATGGATTCAATTACAGAGGAATTAGGTTAGAACTTAGGGGATCGATTTTTAATTTTGTACAAATGTTAGGGTGAAGTTTCTAAATTCAGAAAATTCAACTTACATTTATCAATACAAAATTTCCAAAAGTTCCACTTGCTGAAATGTTGTCTTATATTGGACCAATATTATTCACTCTCAAATTTACCGATATAGAAAAACTCGGTTCGAGATCGATCATTAAAAGTTTATTTGAGCTTGATTCAATAACATAACAAACCAAGCTAAAACACATTTTTTCGTTTGATAAGATGTAAAGTTCGGTCCGAGCTCGACTCAATTAGTAAAAAATAAAAGAAATATAAAAAAAATATCATGTTTGGGTCGACTATGACTCAATTAGTAAAAAATAAAAGAAATATAGAAAAATATCGTGTTTGGGTCGACTAATGCTCGTTCGAGCTCTATTCAATTAATAATTAAACCAAACTAAAATAGTATGAAAAATACTATGTTATGCTCGACCCAACTCATTTTCGCCATATATAAATTTCAAATTGAATTGTCACTTGCATTGATAAGCCATAGCATTATTGAGATTTATTAGTATTTAGATTTTAGTCCCGAGTTTTGGACTTAATTAACTTTTAGTTGTACTCTTAACATTAATCATTGGTAGAGAATTGTCAATTTTGTTGTACCCAATATTTCAGCTCGATAATATAATAAAATCCAGTGTGTGTATATGTTTCACACTTTTTATTCAACTTTTAGTTAGTTTTGTTGTGTAGTGGCTTGCTCCCTAGTGACAGTTTTTGACTTATTATTCCACCACATCACACCACACACGAGATCTCTATTGTCTATGAAATTTTATTTGCAAAAAGAACTCTCTTACGGGTCTAAATCTGTAAGACGGATCTATACCCAAAATTTGCGGATAATTTTTTTTTAAAATTTTAGGCGATGTCATTTTGTATATTAGGAGGTGAAATATCACTATTAAGGCGCAATGACATTTTTGTAATATTAGAGTGGCGGCGGAATAATATCTCTAGGTAAGGTGACATTTTTGTAATATTGTGTAGTGACAAAGTATCACTTTCAACTCAAAAAGTATCATGTTTTATTAAAAAAATATCACTATTTACTCTTAAAAGTATACATTTTCAAAGTAAGTGACAATTTTGTATTATTTGACGGTGACATATTACCACTTTAGACTCGAAAATATTATTTTTTATTAAAAAATTAATATTTTTACTCTAAAAAATATATGTTTTCAAAACCTGATTATTACTTGGAAAGTAATATACAATATGTTTAATAATATAAATTTTTATTAAAATAAAGTATCATTTTTACTATATAATGTATATGTTTTCAAAGTAATAAAATTACATTATTAGTTCTATTAATATAGTATCACTTTAAACTCGAAAAGTATCACAATTTATTAAAAAAAAGTACACTTTTATTCTGAAAATTATATGCTTTCAAAATAACAAAACTGATTATTTACTTACAAAGTTATGTACAACCTTGTTTAATAGTAACACTTTTTATTAGAAAAAATATCACTTTTACTCTACTGACACGATGATAGGGTCGGGTCGAGTTGTGGTTTTGTAAGCCCAAAAAGTATCGGGCCTATCTTGCCCGGGCTATTAGGCCCGAAATGTCGGACTGGCCCGGTCAACCTGACTTTCCATGTGCCTTTTTATAGATTGGATTAGGCATGGGCCTCAAAAATGGCGGTTCAGTGGAAATTTGGTACAGCCCGACTCGATCCGATTTTTGCTTTGGCCCTGTGGGCTCAGGGACGGACACCGGGGGGTGGGGGGGCTGGTGGTGGCAACCGCCCCCCTCATCTTGCGATTGAACCCCTATACTATATTATTTAATAAATTAATATAGTATATATAAATATAAACCAAAATATCTTGCCCCCTCCCCCAATTTCCATGCAATATAGTTATAAAAACTTGTATGTTTTTTTTATTTATATTAGATTTGATTTTGCTAGGTTCGGTCCAATGTTTCGAGGGGCCTAGAGCAAAAAATAATATATATATATATATATACAATCGCGGAGATAGAGAGAGGCCAACCCAGGCCCCGGCATCCTCTTTTTCTAAAAAAAATTGAGGTATTTTTTTTAAAATAGTTAATATTTATGTGTATTTTTTTAGTTTTTTTTGAAATAAATATTAACTTAAATTTTTTTTTTTGAAAATACAAATAAATATTAACTTATTTTTTTTTTTGAAAAATTTACCTAGTAAAACTTTTATTTTCAAAAAGGGGGGGCTGGCGCCCGAGTTGTCCCCTATCTCCGTCATTGATTGTATATATACATATAAAAAAAATTCAGGGGCTCTCGCCGGAGGGCCTCCTGTGCGGCGACACTATCTGCGCCGCCCCAAAGCCGTACCTAGATTTTGCTCCCCCGAAGAATAAATTTCTGCGTCCGTCCCTGCGTGGGCTAGCACCAGGCCAACCCTAGTCATCCCATTTGACAGTTCTAGGGAAGAGGAAAATAAGGATAAGTGAGCTAGAGAGCAGCGAACAACTGTAAACATTTTGATCTTGTTTTTTTCTTTTTTTGTTTAAAAATGAACTTGCTCTATTTTATATGTATTTTAATTCGTCAAGTGAATATCATGTGTGTAAGTTGATGCCATGCATTCACTTAATGTATTTAACATCAAATAAAAACACCATAAAAAATATAAGAGATATGAACTACATATCTATGCCAATTAGTAAATATGAAATTTCTTGAAAGAAAAAAAAAAGGAAGAAATAAGCAAAAACATAAAATGCAACTAATTGATAAAATATTTTAGTCTTACAAGGAGTAATTTACTGTATTACCCTCGTGATAGTAATAGAAGAGTTGGTGGTATAGAAATAGAGAGCAATTGTGGCGATTTTGTATTAGCCTAGCAATAAAGTAGAGATTAAATCATAACCATAAAAAGGTAATTTCATTAATAAAGAGTATTTGGATTGATTCCCTGTCAACTTAATTATAATTGTAGAAGAGAGATATATATGAAATTTGTTCTTTATTTTATCGAAAAATATTAAATAATAATGTGTTTTAAGTTCTTGGAGGCGTAAATTCGAATTTTAATAGTATTGTATACATAATTCCTACTAATTTAAAGTTTTATGAATTTAGAAACTTTGTCCCTTATTATTCCGTCCCTAGAAGATAATGAAGACCAAACTTTTCTTTAGTCACAATTATCAAAAAAATACTTTTAACTTTTAATTAAGGTGGCTATTCGTGTTATTGAGTCGTGTTCGTTTTTAGTTTCAAATTAATTTCGGGTTATGTTCAAAATACATGAAAAATTAAATAAAATATAAGATAGACAAGTTAACATCATGTCAGGTTCGGGTTTGGGTTTCTCTCAATAACTTCGGGTCGGGTTTGTCTAGGGTCAATGGCGGAGGTAGGGGGCCAACCCGGATCCCCCCTTTTAAAAAAAAATAATTACTAGGTAAAATATTTTTTTTTAAAAAAAATAGTTAATATTTATGTGTAGTTTTTATGTGGCCCACCCCGTAATAATCCCTTGCTACGCCATTATCTAGGATTATCGTATCGTGTCAGGGAAACTCCTACTTGTTTTATATAACTAGGGACGATTAATTCCGTGTGAGCTTGGTAATAGTAGGCTTGGTAGAAGACACTAGAATTTAATTTCTTCTTAAATCACAATCAAGAAAATAATATTAATGGGAGTTAGTTAGAATAAAACGATCGCTTTCATGCATCTACTACTAGTCCAATTTAGGAGAAAAGGACACATCTTCCTCTTTTGTTAGGTATTATTTAATTATTATGGAGACATGGACATCTTCATATATACCTTGTTAGGCTTAATTTTTTTTTTTATTATTTAAGGTTGATTGATGGCATGATGGTTTCGTTGTTATTAGGCGACTAAAATTTGGTAATGATGATCTAAGATTGAAATTTAAATTATAATTTTGATTGTTAATATAAAATATTGGTGTGGTATCATGAGTTATAATCACATATGCTAGCACTCTTGTTGAATTCAATTTTTGAGTATGTCAATACCTGCATTGCAAAATGTATTAGAGGTGTCGAGAGTTTACCCGACGAAAACTCTTTGATGCTCAAATCAGTTCCAGAGTGAGTATGATTCGTATGAATAATCCATAAATTAAAACTTGAAAGTTGAAAATTGCATAATGAATTGTGTCCTTTTCAACAATGACAAGTGAGAGTAGTTATAGGCAAATAGGTGGATTTTCATGAACTTTTCGGTTTTAGGGTCTTAATGGGCTTAATTGATGTTTGGGTTATTGATTTTTAAGTATCTGGTCTATAGCCACTTTGTTAGTTTGGTACCTGACATTTTCAAGTTATAAATTTAGTACTCATACTTCACATTTTTTTTATAAATTGATACCTATTCACTTTTAAGGACGAAAATGCTCCCAAGAAACATAAGTATACTCAAAATAAATTTTTTCAGTATGCTTATTTAAATTATAAAACCAACTATAATTAATTTAATTAATCAAAAATAAAAATAAGTTTCTAAATATATTAATGAATTTTTAGAAAACAATAAAATTTATTACATTAAATTAGTAAATTAATAAACAAAAATTAAAATTTAATTAGATATTGTCATTAATCATTATAATATGAATAACCAAGGGTGGAGCCAGGAATAAATTTGTGATGGGCCGATACACGAAAATAGAATAGACAGATACACAAAAATCATATAAATTATAATTAACTTTTTTTAGAAAAATATCCTAGTTTTTTTTTTAAAAAGATGGGTCCCGGCCCCGAGTGCCCCCTCGCTCCGCCCTTGCCACTAACAATTCAATATCCATATATGCCATAAACGGCATGTAAACATATTGCATGAAATGCAACGGAATTTTGGTGATCCATGCCAGTCGTGCGCATGAATCAAAGCACAATTACAATAAATATTGACTTTTTTTTTTTTGCAATAGGTAGCAATAAGAATCATGCATATTGGCATATCTATATATAAAACTACTAATGGTTCAAGAAGCCTCTCTTTGGTTATAATTATAATAATAATAATAATAATAGCCTCTTTGGTTGCATGAAATTATAAGAAATTCTATTTTGTTAGGAAATGGAAAGTGACAAACAACAACAATTTATTTTTAAACGAAAAATAATTTCATTAATTAATTCAAACTAGCATCACATCGATAGAAGATAAAAACAAATTGTTAATTAAAAATTATAAAAGACGGGACTATGAAAAGATTAATAGCGCATCTAAGTTAATAACACAAATCAGTTTAAACCCTACAACTTTGAAAAATCTATAGTGCCTAGAACACTTACAATTCCAGATTTGCAATTGTAACATATTGAAGACACAATCTGATCTATCTCGGTCGGATCGAAAACTTGCTACAAACAACAATAGTTGGTAAACCAAAAAAAGTAACTATTCAATATACATTTTTTGGGGTATGTAATGTGAAGGATATTATTAAATATAAGTGGTAAATGTCACCCATCGAAGTAAGTTCCCATTGAAACAACCACCAACTTTTCATCTACTAATAAAAAGTTCCCAACTTCTAACCTATATTAGGATAACGTTAGCCCAACCTAATGGTAAATTGCAATAATTTTATTATGGGCACCATTTTTATTCCCTTTTAATGGCAGCCGTTCAACCAATTCAACCACCCAAGATGGAGGGCCCTCCTTATAAGTTCCACTACCACCCCCCACTAAAAACGAATTGAAAAGTTGATTAGTGTTGACATTAGGAACAAAGATATATTATTATATTTAGAGAATTTTTTTTGCATTTTTTTTATATTAAGATCTCGATGCAATTAATCATGTCATATCATGCCCATAAATACCATAATTTATTGATTGTGGGGTGGTCAACAATTCCATTCACCCCTAAGGAATTTTTGCTTTATATAATTTGAAGCCAAATAGTTTAATTATAATTTATTGAATTTTTTTGAGACTGTATATATTATATTGTAGCTATCATAAATATAAGTTTTCCTTGTGATTGAAAAAAAATGAACAATTCATATCAGGAGTGACAATTTTGACCCGACCCAGAGACACGTCCGTGATTCGTGGTGGGGTGGGACGGGCCTAGATATCACTTCCGCTTTGTTCATTTCTTTAATATATTTCAATACAAGAAAAAACCAGTTTACCTACAGATTCTGTATGTAGTTACTAAGAAAATTGTACATTATAGGTAAAATATTACCCACATGATCTAAAATTATTGGTAATACATACAAAAAATATGTCGGTAAATTGAAAAACTATCGGTATAATTTGGGGGAATATAATAGTTTTTATTTTGTAGGTATTCTATAGGTGACTGTGAAATTTAGTGACAAAATTATTTTTGTCGGTAAATTTTATCATTAAACTGGAATTTTCTTATAGTGTTTATTTTGCATATATAATATATATTATAATATAATTGTCATCCCTAATTCATCTTCGATAACGCCAAAAAAAAATGCTTTACATAAATTACACGCAAATTACAAGGTTTCATGTTACCAAATACCGACACCTACATCTCAATTACCAAATGAAATAAAATAAAAATAAAATTTGTCACGCTCTTGATAAACTTTAGTGAACAATCAATATATTTGTTGAATTAATTCAAATTGGTCAAATCAAATGTCCATGAGTGATAAAAAGAACGAGTTAGGCTTCATGCTATTGCTATATAGATCTTATCCCTTGATCAGATAGTGTTCGGCAATGATTATTTAAGAGATATTATAAACATCTATATCTTATAAGACATTGTAGAGCCTATATGATCAGTGGCAAGGCAAATCTTAGAGTAGAGATGTTAAATGGGAACATACTTCTAGTTAAACGGTCTTGGGGCTAAACGAGTCGGCAATGTTAAAACCTAATTTTCACAGCTTTGGGATGAACATGTCACTTTTGGGCTACAAGTCAAAAAATAAAAATATATATATTTAAATCTAAAATTTAAACTCGCACATATGTAATATTTAAGTTTAACATTTTAAGTTTCATTATAAAAACAAGTTATGCATAGTTTATACTTACATTGCACTAATAAAATTATAAAATTTAAATATTTTATGATCAAAATTTCAAATATAAAACTATAATAATAATAGCTTAGCATTATATACCCATATAAATCAATAATATATTTTTCTAAAATCACTCATATGGCTATAAATCAAAATTTTCAAAAATTATATATTTAAATATAAAATTTTAAACTTGAACATATATAACGTTCAAAGTTGATCTATTCATTATTAAAAAAATGTCTGCATAGTATATAATTACATTGCATTAAAAATTTATAAATTAAATTTAGCATACCATTTAGAAATATAATTTATATTCAGCATAATCTAATCAAATTAGCGATATTTTTATTATTTATAATAAAAATATGAAAGCTAAATTAAGTAATACATAAAACAAATAACAAAAATCTTGTCGAGAAAGATAGGCTGATGGCTCAAAAGCTACCTTTAAAACCGTAGGCAAGTGCACCTATCGTTTTATAGTATAGATTATTGAGTACCGAGTGTCATTCCCACGAGGATTGTAAGTACTAATAATTACCGTCTTTTTGTTATTTAATCTAACAATTTTCAGAGTTTTTGTTTGATGAAAAATGAAAACAAATTATAAATTGTAAAAATGAAGGAAGATTTGTAAAATAAGAAATCAAGAGATAGAAATGTGTTTGAATGTAAATCCTCTAGAATGTTTTTGTGATTTGACAAGTTAAAAATACAACCGTAAGCCCTTAAGCAAAAACCAACCTCTTTTAATAAAATCTCATGTCTTGTGGACCGTAGAAATTCTCAATTTAAGTTAAACCCTTTCTCAAGGCGAAAAACTTCTAATCTCAAGTTGATTAATCGAAATCTCTTTCTAGTTAAAACCCCAAGACAACATTATAACGATTTGTGAATTCCCATATTAGGTTTGACCCTAATCCGGAAGATTTATGTCGTCCCTATATCTAGGATTGCATGCAACTCTTTTCACTTATATAGGTTCTATTTCACCATGAATCTCTCGATTTCCGGATGAAAAATAAACTTCAAATCAATATTGCGCATATATCAATTCGAATGAACGAAGCATAATATAAGTGAATCACACAAAATATGAAGATTTTATTAAAAACATACACACCTTAATCACAAATCCATTCTAGAGTTCATTACATTCAAACACTAGGAGTTTAGCTACACATGATTTTGACCAAAGAATAAATTACACAAGAAGATTTAAGTATTGTAGACATGGTGTACTTATCTTTCTCAAAATCTCAATTGACTTCTTTCTTGATTGATGATGTTGCTCCAAGCCTTCTTCTCCAATATTGCCCCAAGCTTTCTCCTCCAAGACCCCTTGATCCCAATTCTACTTAATGAAATGAATACAATGAATATTTTATGAGTATCTAATGAATTTCTCTCCCAACTTCAACCATTGGCTTTTATAGCAACCAATACATTGATAAGACTCTCTTTTGTTAAACAATTGCTTCCATTTTCATTGTTGGTTGGTGAATTCTTGTACTCAATTGATGATTGAGGGAATATGGGGACATGTTGCAGCAAAATTGGGTGTTAAAGGTGTATAAAAGTGGTCAAAAAGCTTGGTAGGTGAGTTTTCCATAATTTTCGCATGGAAAAGTTGCAGAAAAGTGCCCCGGACACGCCCGTGTCGCCCCAGTAACGGCCGGGCCGTCTTGTTTTATCACACAGGGACTCGGGAAACATGGCCATGCTCCCCAACACGGCCAGGCCGTGTCTCTCGACACTGGCCAGTGTTGGGAACACGGCCTGGCCGTGTCGGAGGTCTGTTTTGCGAAAAAAATCGAGTTTTTAGCTCCGCGGAACACGGCCGTGTTGCCCGACACCCCCTGCCCGTGTTGGACCAAAAAGGCCCCGAAATGACGCGTTTGGCTAGGAATTTCGAGCGTTTTTGCATCCTTAAACTCCCCGGTATGTTTTGACATGAATCCATGGTCCGAAATTCACCAAAATTAGCCCCGAATGGTCAATCTACATCAATAAAAGCACCTCGGAGTAATACGAACTATGTACAATCAAAAATTTACAAAACTAACAATAAAATAACTCGAATTTTACTCAAATATACACATAAAACATGCATAAAAAGACCCTTATCAAACCACCTCCAACTTTGAACTTTGCTTGTCCTCAAGCAAACATTATATCAAAAAGAGGGATTCAATAAATCACAACATACAAAGATGATTTTTTTTTTCAACATATTGAACATAAGTAGTCAAGTTCTTGGCCTTCTCAACCCGAATTAACCATTAAGGAAAAACATAGTTTTGTAAAACGATCGACTGTCAAGAAAAACTGTAATATCGGCAGGCATTATTCAGACTTGAAATCATCACTCCACAAATACTGATAGTTATGAACAACTTCAATTCAATAAAGCCATGAAAATACAAGAATTCAATAGATCATTGTAGTTAGCTTTACTAGTCATATAACCAAGCTTCTTGAACTTTATTGGAATGAGAAGTCAAGGAGTATTCATTCTCCTCTTTTTTTTTCGTTCTTTTTTTTTTTAGGACCTTTCGAAGCATGCTTCCACTAGGTTTAAATTTTGAATTTCTGTTCAAACCATCCTAGGGTGGTTTCCCATACTCATATTTGTGTCGCCGTTTTACGTAAAAGACAAACATGGGGCTCATGAATGCTCCTAGTTACTAAGCAACAACAAATAGAGGAGTATAACCTCGATTGGTCCATTTTTTTCTTCTTTTTCTTTTCTTTTTTTCATTTTTCTCCTTCTCTTTTTTTTTATTCGCAAGCTTGGTTTAACAACTAGTTAACCACTACTAAATCACGAGTTCTCAGCGTTCATAGCG
Organism: Rehmannia glutinosa; assembly: GCA_016081115.2. Classification (NCBI taxonomy): domain Eukaryota; kingdom Viridiplantae; phylum Streptophyta; class Magnoliopsida; order Lamiales; family Orobanchaceae; genus Rehmannia; species Rehmannia glutinosa. The sequence continues at coordinate 108,222 of JABTTQ020003482.1, forward strand.
CTAGGTATCGTCGTATATGCCTTAACACATCAAGTATTTATGGTGTTAGAGATCTCATCAAAATTTTGCCTGCATCCACGTCAATCTATCCTAGACAATCAATTGTTTTACATTGAAAACACAAATTAACAAGTTAATGTAGGTATAATTGGGCCAAGTTATTGACTAGCAAACATTCAATTTGTAAAAAAAAATTAAAATCACATCTCTCACAAACAAGCATACAAGCATTCCGAAAATGTTATTGTACCCACCTCCAACTTTTAATATTCACATTGTCCTCAATGTGAAAGAAAGAAATGGACAAACACACACCAAACACTCAAAAAGCAAAGAAATTAGAATGATATAAAAGAGGTGAAAAAAGAAAAATACGACCTTACTACAATAGTGGAATCGGTGTTGAGCGATCATTGGGTTGTTTTGGTACGGGACCTTCAACGGCATCTTCATACCTAATCAAAGTTAAGCAACACACAACTCGAATACCGTGAAATCTCAAACATTCCCAATTAGGACAACCAAGAAGAAGCTCAAGAGTTTTTTTTTTTTTTTTATGATTTGAAAATGACTCTAAGGACTTATGATTATTTTGAAAGAAAATAAAATAAAAAAATAAAAATAAATGGAAACAATTGCACACAAACATCGGGTTGCCTCCCGGTTAGCGCTTCTTTAACGTCGTATAGCTGGACCATTTCACCTAAATGTGAAGATTTAATCGGGCGGAGCTTGAACTTATGAAAAATTTTATCTCTTTGAACAACATCGCCACCGTATCGATTTTCGAACAATTGACCTTCATGGTCCTATTTTTCGCATGTTATTCTCAAAATGGGATTTATCTGTGGAAACTTTTGCACATTGAACATCACATACTTTCAAGGATTTATTAGAAGACATATCAAGCAAAGAATCATTTATCCTTGTCTCAATCAAGTTTATAGGAAAACAAGTATCATTTATAGGATTTTTCAAGGGAATTTTAAAGATAACTTGTTCACTCCCTACTCTCAAAATAAGTTTTCCATCATGCACATCAATGAGAGATTTTGCGGTAGCCAAAAATGGACGCCCTAGAATTAAGGGAACTTTATATTATCATGCATGTCAAGAATAACGAAATCGATTCGAAACACGAATTTATCAATCTTGACTAACACATCATGAATAATACCTCTAGGATGTTTAATCGATTTATCGGCTAATGAATGTCCATCCTAATAGGTTTAAGTTCACTTAATCCCGCATGCTTAAATGTTTCATAAGACATCACATTGATACTAGCTCCCAAGTCGGCTAGTGCCCTATCAACAGGTAAACCATCAATTGTGCAAGGGATAATAAAGCTTCCTGGATCATTAAATTTTTGTGGTAGTTCATTGGAAGGACATTTATCATTCAATTGCACATTTGATAATTTGTTGCTTATTTTCACTAGGAATGATGTCATTAAGATCCCTAACATGCTTTGAAGGAGGGTCAACAAATGGAATATTGGCATGTAATTGTTTGAAAGAATCAAGGTACTTACCAAATTTGTCCTCCCTTCTATCTTCTTCGGTTAGACTTCGGTAAGGGATCTTGGGCTTGTGTTCTGCAACCTCCTTTTTCATGAGCTTTTCTTTGGGCATGTCATCCTCCACGTATTTCTGCATGGCGGCATTGGCATAATCATGCTCATGTGGAAAAATGATGGTGATTGCCTTTACGTGTTCCCTGGGTTTGGCTCAAGATTACCCTAAGAACGGCGCTGCCTTGTGGCCTTTCGGAAATCATCTTCGCAATCTGGCCTATTTGGTTTTCCAGATTATGGATAGATGCCTCTTGATTTCTCAAGGATGTTTCCACCGCCTGGAATCGGGTATCTGTTGATTGCACAAACTTTGTTATAAGATCTTCCAAGTTAGGTTTACCTTGATTTGGCTGAAATCCGGGAGACGTGTGTAGATCAGGATTGGGATTAGGTCGTGGTTGGCCTTGATTTCCCCAACCAAAATTAGGATGTTGTCGCCACCCAGGATTATATGTGTTGCTGTAAGGATTACTTGGGTAATTTCTGCCTTGATTCCCAACGTAATTAGCATGTTCAGCGTGAGGTATTGTGTGTGGGCAATCCTGATGATTATGCAATCCTCCGCAAGTTTCACAAGATAAAACATGCGGTGGCGGTGGTTTAGGAGCTGCTAGATCGTCGATCTTTTGGGTCAAAGCTTCGACCTGTGCGGCTAGTGTAACCACTGCATGTGCATTATAAACACCCATTGTTATGTTAGGTTTACCTCGTACGGATTGCCATTGATAGCCATTCATGGCCATTCCTTCTATGAGATCTTGGGCGGCTTCGGGTGTTTTATTGTTCAACGTCCCCCCCGCCGCCGCATCAATCATTTGCCTCGTCGATGAGAGTAGCCCATTGTAAAATGTTTGGACTTGCATCCAAATGGGAAGGCCATGATGTGGGCATTTCCACAGCAATTCCTTGAATCTCTCCCAAGTGTCGTACAAGGTCTCATCGTCCTCTTGAGTGAATGAAGAGATCTCATTCCTCAATCGTGCGGTTTTGGCGGGTGGAAAATACTTCAGAAGGAACTTTTCTGCCATAATGCTCCACGTTGTGATTGTTCCCTTCGGTAAAGTGTTTAGCCATTGTTTAGCCCGTCCTCGGAGAGTAAATGGGAACAGCGAACGGATGGCATCGTCGGAGACTCCATTAATTTTGAAGGTATCGCAAATTTCGAGGAAATTCGTGATATGATTATTTGGATCTTCGTCCAGGTGAGGCCATCGAATTGAACAAATTGTTGCACCATTTGAATGACATTCGGTTTGATTTAAATTATTGGGCGCAATAGCGGGCCTTATGATACTAGGCGATGTGTCGTCCATGGACGACTTGGCATAGTCGTACATGGTTCTTTGTTGTTCATCCGCCATATCAAGATCCTTGCCTTCGTTAATATCCTCCTCGTGGTCAGTATTAATACTTTCCTCTCGTGTTGCTACGCGGCGTGTGTCGTGCTTCCAAATTCGCGACGAAGTAGGCATGCACTGCGGTAAATAAAGAGGATAAGTGTAATCCAAGACTTACAAAGATAGATAAAAATAAAGACAAATGATGAAAGAAAAAAAAAAAATGATTAAATTAACAAAAATAAGGTGTTCTTAATATTACAATCACAACAAGAACGGCAAAAACTTGATGGCTCAAAAGCTACCTTTAAAACCGTAGGCAAGTGCACCTATCGTTTTATAGTATAGATTATTGAGTACCGAGTGTCATTCCCACGAGGATTGTAAGTACTAATAATTACCGTCTTTTTGTTATTTAATCTAACAATTTTCAGAGTTTTTGTTTGATGAATAATGAAAACAAATTATAAATTGTAAAAATGAAGGAAGATTTGTAAAATAAGAAATCAAGAGATAGAAATGTGTTTGAATGTAAATCCTCTAGAATGTTTTGTGATTTGACAAGTTAAAAATACAACCGTAAGCCCTTAAGCAAAAACCAACCTCTTTTAATAAAATCTCATGTCTTGTGGACCGTAGAAATTCCCAATTTAAGTTAAACCCTTTCTCAAGGCGAAAAACTTCTAATCTCAAGTTGATTAACTGAAATCTATTTCTAGTTAAAACCCCCAAGACAACATTATAACGATTTGTGAATTCCCATATTAGGTTTGACCCTAATCCAGAAGATTTATGTCGTCCTATATCTAGGATTGCATGCAACTCTTTTCACTTATATAGGTTCTATTTCACCATGAATCTCTCGATTTCCGGATGAAAAATAAACTTCAAATCAATATTGCGCATATATCAATTCGAATGAACGAAGCATAATATAAGTGAATCACACAAAATATGAAGATTTTATTAAAAACATACACACCTTAATCACAAATCCATTCTAGAGTTCATTACATTCAAACACTAGGAGTTTAGCTACACATGATTTTGACCAAAGAATAAATTACACAAGAAGATTTAAGTATTGTAGACATGGTGTACTTATCTTTCTCAAAATCTCAATTGACTTCTTTCTTGATTGATGATGTTGCTCCAAGCCTTCTTCTCCAATATTGCCCCAAGCTTTCTCCTCCAAGACCCCTTGATCCCAATTCTACTTAATGAAATGAATACAATGAATATTTTATGAGTATCTAATGAATTTCTCTCCCAACTTCAACCATTGGCTTTTATAGGCAACCAATACATTGATAGTACTCTCTTTTGTTAAACAATTGCCTCCATTTTCATTGTTGGTTGGTGAATTCTTGTACTCAATTGATGATTGAGGGAATATGAGGACATGTTGCAGCAAAATTGGGTGTTAAAGGTGTATAAAAGTGGTCAAAAAGCTTGGTAGGTGAGTTTTCCATAATTTTCGCATGGAAAAGTTGCAGAAAAGTGCCCCGGACACGCCCGTGTCGCCCAGAACGGCCGGCCGTGCTTTGTTTTATCACACGGGGACTCGGGAAACATGGTCGTGCTCCCAACACGGCCGGCCGCGTCTCTCGGACACGGCCGTGTTGGGAACACGGCCTGGCCGTGTCGGAGGTCATTTTGTGCGAAAAAATCGAGTTTTTAGCTCCCGGAACACGGCCGTGTTGCCCGACACACCCCGCCCGTGTTGGACCAAAAAGGCCCCGAAATGACGCGTTTGGCTAGGAATTTCGAGCGTTTTTGCATCCTTAAACTCCCCGGTATGTTTTGACATGAATCCATGGTCCGAAATTCACCAAAATTAGCCCCGAATGGTCAATCTACATCAATAAAAGCACCTCGGAGTAATACGAACTATGTACAATCAAAAATTTACAAAACTAACAATAAAATAACTCGAATTTTACTCAAATATACACATAAAACATGCATAAAAAGACCCTTATCATAGGCCTTGTTTGTTTATGTTCCCAATGACTTCTTTCCAGTTTCCAACTATACATAAAAGTGGAATCATGTTTGTTCATAAAATTTCCAATGGAAATCATCTTTTTCATTTTCTATTTTTCACATAAAACAACATCTCACCCTTCAAAAAAAAAAAAATAAAACAACATCTCAAACCTATAATTTATATTTTCAAACCTATACACTACCCTACATCACTCATCATTACTTATCAATCACTATTTTCATATTTTAACCCAATTATATATGTGGGACCCATCATTATCAATTTTACCTACTTAAAATATTACTATTTTTAAATTATAATTATTTAATGGGACCCACCAACTATAATCTTACAAATATAATATTATATATTCAAATTAAAATATTGAAGTGGACCCCACCACTACCAACTTTTCAATTATTATATACATAAAATAATATTTCAAAACTACTCAAACCAAACACAATCTCATTTCCAACCCTACATAAAACACATTTCAATTCATTCATCCAAACACAATCCCAATTTTCACACAAAAACCAATAAATTCTCAAAATTTTATTTCCAACTCCAGAAACTGGAAATGAACCACGGAAACATAAACAAACAGGCCATATAGTTTGTTGGTTAAAGTTAAAGACTTAAAGATGAGGGGGACACATATTTGAAATAATATTTACTAGTAATATGTAATAGGTAATAAAATAGATATAAAATATTGAAATTATAATTATTTTTTTAAAAAAACAAAATGGTCGTCGAGCGAGCTAACACTAAAAGGCTTCGGGCTAAATGGCCCGGGTTTACATGGTCAACATAATTCGGCTCTAATACTCTTTTTTCTCAGTTTAAATAGTTTGGGCCTAGTGTCTTTTTTTTTCTGTTGATAGATTTTCTATTGGAAATGGTAAAAGAGAGTAAGAAAAGGAATGTCGCAGCTAGGGACGATCATGTAGATGTGAGTAATAAGGAGGTGGGGAAGAATAAGAGAAAAAAAGTGGTAAATGGTACTAAGGGTGTTGAAGAGTCTGAATATCCCAGGTTGTCTACGAGGGCAACGTTGAGGAAGTTTGCTAAAGTAATTGGAAAATTGAACCCTGAAGAGAGGGTTGCGGTTAATGAGATTGGGTTCGGCGGACTATTACACTTGAAGATTGTTGAAATACCACCACAGTTAACTTACTGGTTGGTTGACAGTTTCAATCCAATGAGCTGTGAATTGGTGATTCACATCGACGCTACAGATGTTGAACGAGTTTTGGAAATACCAAACGTGAAAGTGAATATTGATCGGAGAAACAAAGCGGGGGGCTGTTATCTTCTTAAAGAATGGCAGCGGATTTTTAACGAGGCTAACAACCAAATTATGGCTAAAAATATATGCACGGAGATATTAAAACGCGCGGACGGAGGGGACTGTTTTAAAAGACATTGTTGCCTTGGGGGACTGCATGGTTATTAGGAATAACCTTTGTAGTTATGTTAATTCTCTTATGATGGACAACTTGGAGGATGTTCGGAAATTCGCAACCTTGGTTGTTGCGAGTATACGATTAACACGTTGATTACCAACAGGGCACGTAGGGGGACAATAAGAAAAGTATGTTCAATGGGCTTTTCTAATTTTATCAGTAAGTTTTCACTGATTATTGCTTCTCTTCTCTGTTTTTCTATTTTGTGGACTTTCTAATTTTTTTTATTTTAGGTTTTGTATTTGGATATGGTTATTTTTTACACTCGGGACGTGGTTAGAAAACTCCCCAATGTTAGATTTTGGACTAAATGGGCCGCAACTCATTTAACATCTCTAGCTATAAGAGCCACGTTCCAACCATTATTTTCTTTAATAGCTTATTTAACTAAGAAATAAAAAATTAAGTTAGGATTTATATTATTGTTTTTTGAGTTTTCTATCTGGTTTACCCCACTTCGTGTGACGGTTCCATCATTTTATATGATGTTAGATAATAGCGGAGCTAGCACATGAAAATTGAGTGAGTTGGATGTAAAACTAAAAAAAAAAAATCATGTTATATAACTATTTTTTTTCATTTCTTAACTCTGGGTCCGGCCCCAATGTGACACTTCCTTGTCTCTTTTTACTTATTTTGGAGAAAAAAAAATTGTTGAAGTGTTTAGATAAAATAAAATGTTAGTAATGGTGATTTTGTAATTAAAATGTGCAAAATCAAGAGATTATTAAAATAATACACTATTTTGAAGTAAGCGGATCCCCATCTTTTTTAAAAATAAATTATAGGAAGTTATGAGTTATAATTTTTTTTTAAAAAAAATTTATCAAATACTTTTTTTTTCCCTGAGCAAAATTACTTTCAAAGAGCTAACATTCTATAAAATGTTTTGAAGAGCTTAAATGTCAAACAACTTTTCAAAAGTGTGGCAAGTCCGATTAGTTAGTTTTTGGGCCAACCCAGCCCAATGCTACTCCTACTTTGAGAATTTATTAGAATTGGACCTCTATTTAATGGAATTTTGGGTCATTATGTTTAATGAATGAAGCTTCATTGAATACCAAATTCCTCTTTATATTCTTCCGTTTTAGGGTAGCTATTGTGACACTGTAATAAAAATCTCCGGCTAATCTTGATTAGTCTATGCTTAGGCATTAGACTTCCCTCGTTCGCCTATGTTTTTGGATTAGGCTCCGCCTAACCACGCTCAGGTCCCGTCTAACCTCGTCGAGGCTCTACCTGGGCTAGACCACAGTCTGACGCTCGACTAGCGCCAAGCGCTTCTTTTTAGAACATTGGTTGTGACACAACTGTTCTGCTCCAAAACTCTATTAGTTTTTTAATTAGGTATTAATTTTATAATTTGTCCTTTCTAAAAAAAAAATGAAATACTCCTTAATTATTGTTTTTAAGAAAATAAAATCTCGCCCTTGATAATTGTTTTCTGGCCTGCTTCCAAGAATTACAATACATAGACGAAAAAAATCCATTGGGCTGTTTCCAAGAAGGCCCATAGACTAAAAAAAAAAATCTAAGTGCCTATATAATATATCATATATGTGCCTCAATTCAGCTCAAATTCGCCCAAATTTTCCCCCAATTTTGCAAGAATGATTTCCCATTTTCCGTTCCAGCAATAACAGAAAGAACAGATATGGCTTCAATTTGGACTGTACACATTCGCACGGCGTCATTCCTTCCTGTAAGTCAACACTGGGGTGTGTTCTATGGTTTTTCTTCAACAATTCCACCTTTTTATATTTCCATGTGTTCTCTTTTTTTTTTTGATACAGGTTCGAAGTTTGACGGATGAACTTCAATCTCCGTCGGCATTGGGAGCGAATTGTAATTGTACGAGCTGGAATCGAAGAGTTACTTACAGAAAGTTGATGGTGAAAGCAGTGGATTCCGATGACGACAGGCGCCTCCAGAACGACGCCGTTGTTGTTGGGAAGTTGGAGAAAGATAATGCTGAGATACCCCAGCGAAATGTAGTTGCTAAATTGCAAGAATCAATTGGCTCTCTCCCTGTGCTTGTCTTCTCGGTACTAATTGGGTGCTTGCCTAAAGCTTTATTTTGTTCTTTTATACCTGGAGTAGTTTAGAGCTTGGAGATGAGGCTTGTGCGTCTGAATTTGAAAAGATTCCTTTTCAAAGTGAAAATAACTTTTTACAAATATCTACGAAACACAGCCTTATAGTTTTGGCATCTGGGATTAATATTCTGTATCTCCATAGTGCTCTAAGACAAAAAAACTCAGTGCTGCAGTTAGAGATGGTGAAACTCTTAAAAGGTGACTGCTATGCATATATAGCATAGTTATTTAATGACAGGTCCTCCTATAGTATTTAAGTTGAACAATTGAGGTCTGTGAATTTAGTGAATTTCGGTTGATGTTCCAGTATAAGTATATTAGACATAGAAGGTTATGATTATTTTTCCTGCTCCATTATTTTGAGTTAAATACCCGATTTTGAATTAGCACCATCTGCATTGATAAATTCAATGAGCGTTCCGAAAATTCTTTAAGTGCACTATGTTCTGTAATACTTTGCATTATGTTTATATTTCCTCGAAAAGGATTGCCACCTAAAGAGTTTTGCCTGTTACTTCAGATAAGAGAAAACAATTTCAGTTTTCAAGAATAGGAAAAGGAAATGGTTCGGTTGATGGATACTGTTGTTTTGGATACATTGGCTGCTCTTTTGTGACAAAATATTCTTTGAATAAAACTCTTGTTTTTGTCCTCAACTTTTGAAGACTATTCAATGATTAAGTTTCAGTTCAGCCCCCTTGCTTGCCATGCATAGGAGATCCTCACTGGAAATTTACTCTCCATTTTTTCTGTTTTGGCAGACTGGAAAACCTTCTGGTATAAACTTCACGATTGGATTATGCATTGTGGCGACCATGTTAGCTGTTGTAGTGAGAGGTTACGTAACAAGGAAGACAAGTAACAGTCGTCCGGGCTCTGTGGCTGATCTTGTCCGCCGTGGACAGCTTAGATCAGATAGAAGAGGCATGTATGATTCTAATTTGCACTCATTGAGCTCTAGGGTTTTACATATTTATGGGCAATATTCAAGTGTAAAAGCTTTCGTGAATCATGCTGTTGCATATGGTTATGAACGGCATAAAAGTTTAAGTCTAGTGCTTCACGGTCCTTTTTTTATTTTATTGTCTTGTCTGATAATGTCAAAGGTTTTTGTTGGATTCTTGCAGAGATTTTCAGTTTTCTTACTTACTGAAGTCCGGGATATTTTTCCCAATGCTTGCTCATGCCATGTGTTGATATACCTTGTCATTGTTTCTTCGCAGCTCCACACCTCTCAAGTATGAAGACCCATTCAATAACCCTATGGTGAAGGTCAGCAAAACCAATTCAACAGTTGAGATGTGTGGAAAAGTGTACCGTTTAGCTCCAGTGACTCTTACAGATGAGATACAAACAATACATCAAAGACGAAGATCCCAGGCATATCAGTGGAAGAGACCAACAATATTTCTCAAGGAAGGGGAATCAGTACCTCCTGATGTAGACCCTGATACCGTCAGGTGGATTCCCGCTAATCATCCTTTTGCAACAACTTCTAGTGATATTGATGAAGGTTTGGCTCAAAACAATGTGTACCAGAAGCATGGTGTTCCATTTCGTATCCAGGCAGAGCATGAAGCACTGCAGAGAAAGCTTGAGGCACTGCAAAATGTAAGTTGATCTGACAAAAAATATGAACATTTCTCATTGCTAATTTTCCTTGCTTGAGTTCCATGATCGATTTGATAGACAATCACTATTTGCTTGTCTAGGTTTGTGTGTGCCCCTCGCATGCGCATTAGATTTGCCTGCTGTACTGGTCATAAGACCTATTATCTGTTGATACCTTGTGTTTTACTACCATGCATGCATATGAATATATGGGGTGCGAATACTATCCGAGCACACATGATTTGTTAATTCTAAAAAGATGTAGGATGTGATATGGGTTGGATACAACTATATATATATATATATGTGTGTCTGTGCATCTGTGTATTATAAATATACATAATTATATATGTGTTTGTGTGCTCACACATATATCAAGAGGAATGACTTTGACATAATATAACTCACCAATATCAGTAGTTCAAGTTTAATTGGTTCTACTTTAACCATGTCTGGTTTCTTTGTTATATAGCAACATGTTATAGTTTTTTAAATATTGTTGAAGTCAAAACTGATTTATTCATCTAAATATTAATAAACACGTACATATATTTATATTTTTATTTGTTTGTGTGAAGATAGAGAAACTGTTTGGATGAATGAATGAGAATGAAACTTTATATAGGTTTAGAAATGAGAATATGTTTGGTTTAGAAAGTTTTGAATGCGAAAGTACCTAATAAAAATGAATTTTTGTTTTGTATATGTTTCGTTGAGTGTGTATTTTCAATTTTGTGTATGTAATAATTTGAAAAGCTGAGAGTGATGGGCTCCACTTTCAGTATTTAATTTGTATGTTAGATATTATATTTGTAAGTTTTATCGGTGGTGAATCCCATTAGATTGATTTAGTTTAAAAATAGTAATATGTTAAGTAGATATAGGGGGTGGTGATGGATCCCACTAGGTTGATTTGAATGAAAAGATGAGAATAATGTTTATATTAGTGTATGTATAGGGTCAAGAATTGGAACTATAGGCTTGGAATGTTATTTTATGTGAAAATTGGAAGACGAATAGGTTGATTTCCAATGGAAAATTTTGATGAACAAACTTGAGTCTATTTTATTAAATAGTTGGAAAATAGAAATGGGTTTTTGGAAACGTAGCCACACATCACCGAAGATTTATAAATATAGTCCACAAAATTTGGGATAGTTTTAAGTTTTTTATTTTTTATTTTTTCTAACTTCGACCCCAGATCCGTTTTATTCAAAACATACAGGATGCTCCTATTTTCATACATGATATCGTATCTACATTTCCCTTTTTTATTTTTTTCCTTTTATTTATGGATATTCCAGAAATTGTATCCACCTATATTCTACCCGTATCCTGTGGGGAATATCCAACTCTGCACGGGACCAATTTTAGGATTGCCATGCATCATAGGTGTTTTATTATGAATTATTCAGCGCTAGCTGTCTGTGATTTCTGATTGATAAACCCTCGTATTATTTATGCATGTTTAATAGGCAATACGATCTGCATTTCGCTTGTTTTGACGGTGAGTGTTGCAGGATCAAAAACTCAACAAATTAGTGATAGATCCTGCTGCAGCCAGAGACTTTGAGAGGCCTTTGAAGTCGCATATGAAGTCGGAAAATCAAGTCGACCACAGCAGCCCCAATTCTAAATCGAGCTCTAATCCTTCTCCATCCGATCAAATTAATCATCCTTTTGGGAGCAATCCGCCGTCCGAGGAGATGCCGAACCCTTAAAGTTCCATTGCCTATTTCAAGATCTGAAATTTTGGTTTGCCAACTTAGATGATGAGCAGTTGAAATATTGATCTAATGTAAATAGGATTCTGTTGTTTTGACAACCTTTGCAGATTGTTGTGTATTTTTGTCTCTAGTCAGTAGTCCCTATGACAATCTTATAGTATTTCAATAGTCTGTATATGACTACTGTTGAAACACATTTTGCACTGGTGGGGTGTCAATTCGGGTCATCGGGTCGGGTTCAAGTTTGGTTTCGGTTTAATTTTTGGTTATCCTTAAAATACATCGAAAATTAATGAAAATTTAAAATTACTACGTTTTAGACAAATCGATAACATCGAGTCGGGTTCGTGTTAATTGTGTTTGGGTTCGGGTTTCTCGTGTTCAGGTTTCTCGTGTTCGGGTTTTTCTCAGTAACTTCGGGTCGGGTTCATGTCGTGTTTGTCTGGTGCATGACCATTTGTAGGGATAATTATAAAAACTACCCTTGAAGTTTAGCCTAATTACAAAAAACTCTAATTACCTTAAAGTGTCACAGTCACCCCCTTGAGGTTTGTAATTATGTAACACAACTGGGTATTTTTTGAAATTAGGCTAAACCTGAAGAGTAGTTTTTGTAATTATTCCTATCTTGTATTTGTATGCTACTATTTCCAAGCATGCTATATGCTCTTCTTTGATTATAAAAATTTTCGTATTTCTTTATATGAAATAGAAACCTTTATATGAAATATTGCGAAATTCTTGTTCCAATTTCTTTATTCTTTTGTCATTTTTGGGTTTGTAATTCTAAGGGAATCTACTCTTGGGGACCCCGACAATTATAAACATTTACACGATGGAACACAAAAAATCCTATTATATATTAGTGTTCTAAAAAGCGTTAGGCGCTAGTCGGCAGAAGTGGGGCCTAGCGCCTGTTAACCACAGGTGGGATTAAGACCGAGTGGAATTAGATGTGGTTTAATTAGAAAAAAAGACCAGGCGGACAAGGGGAGCCTAGTGCCTGCAAAGTGAAAGAATGTGGCTGGCGAGGATTTTTAGAACAATTTTGTATATAGACCATTATGTTCGTCCTGAAAGAAAATTTGAAAATTTCACCCCTCCCAAGACCTTGTACTTAGAAAAATAAAAAAAGCCAGTTGGAAAAATTGTCGGACAAGTGATCAGAACGTGGATTTTTCCAACAAATTTTTTAATTTTCAATTGAAAAAAAAGGAAATTTTTTTTAGTAATACGTTTTTTGTGCAAAACATGATTATTTAGGGAATCAATTTAGCCAACCAAATTTGCAATTTTGCCTTGTTGAGATATAGCCCGTGTGGTCAAAGAGCATGTTACTAGGCATTCTTGCCAGGTTCGAATCTCATTCCCTCCGCTCCAGGACATCTCATTTCCCCTTTCCCCCTCGGGAAAAAAGATAAAAACAAATAATTAGCTCTGTGATGATCATATCACTAAATTTGAAAATTACTCCAACTTAAATATACCATATCATAGCAAAAATGTAGAAACTAATTCTCAACAGAGTTACATTTGCAGAAACCTGCAAGATTTGCACTTATCATCTTCATGCCAAAAGCTTTCATGCTCACTCATCTCTGGCAACAACACCCTGTTTGGCTCCGACGGCAAATAACTCGGTAATGACTTCCAGCGGCATGCCTTTCGTCTCCGGAACCCTCAAGAATACGAAAACAAACGAGATCACACAAACGACAGCATAGATCCCAAATATGCCAGCTAACCCAATCGAACTAAGCATCACGGGGAGCGTGTACGTTACAATAACGTCGCCTATCCAGAAAGCCAGGGCGCATATGGCGATGCATATGCCACGAACTCTTGTTGGAAAGATCTCCGAGCAGAGGATGCCTGGGATCGGCCCGTAGCCCATCACAAAGGTGCAGAGGTAGATCACCACACAGACGGTTGAGATTATAGCATGAGCTAAAGCGCTGAAATGAACGACGTTTCCGATTACCAGGAACATGAGCGATAGTATCAGGACGGGGATCGTCGCTAGCAATAACAACCTGAATAGATATGGGACACAACAAGGGGATTATTAGATCTAAAAGTGAAAATTAAAGATGTATTATTTAAATTAAGGGTAAGCTACAAAAACTACCCTGAATAGATATGTCAAGTTGCCTAATAATGTTAAGGTCGCCGAGAGAAAATCAATATCCGTATATCGTAAAAATCTTACTAGCATTAAAGATTCGAAGTAAAGTTATTAATTGAACATAACAGTGTTTTCGCTCTTTCGGCCTGCATGCACAGGTAGGGGTTCGGAGCTGTTGCAATGCAATTAGGGCTCCTATACTTGACTTTAACCGAAAGAAGTATACAAAAAAAAAAAAATGGTAGCGCAAGAAATATGAACTCTAATTCAAGAAAAGTCGAGTCAGAGGTTTACAAGTTAAAAATGAATGTTCGTTACCTTCGACCAGCAACATCCATGAACCTCATAGCAACAGCGATACTAGGAAGCATCAAGAAATTCGTGAATGCACTAATGAGGAAAGATGCAGAGTCCGATCCGATGCCAAGGTTGGAAAGAAGAACGTCAACGCCTGCCTGCTGAAGAATTTGAGGAGTGTAGTACAAAACCCCGTTGATACCAGAAAACTGAACCAAAAACACGAAAAGGAAAATGAGGGGATGATTCGAAAATTTTCTATCAGATAAATTATGTATCAGCCTAGTTCACTTTGACAAATGTAAAACACATCCTTTTACGATTTCCACGAATAGAAAACAGTTGCATTACGAGGAAATAGTAAAATTCGAAAACCCAATCTTAGCATTGTTTCTACAAAAAAAAAGCACTAGCAGTACCTGCTGCAGCATCTGAATCCCAATTCCAACAATTAACGCTCGCTTAACCCCTGGTTCAAGAAGAGCAGCCAGGCTCGGCCCTTTCGAAGCATTCTGCGATGGGTGCGCCATTGCGGGTCCCGCGTGACGCTGATCCACAAGTTCCTTCGAATAAAGAGCTGGCTGGCTCACTAGAGCCGCAGCATGGATAAACTCGCCGTCTTCGTGAATATCACCACCACCAGGGACCGAAACAAGAGAGCCACGTCTCGAACCATGGGCACCCTCCTCGTGCAAGTAAATCCTCTTAAACCCTCCTTCCTTTGTTCCATCTTCGCCTTCTCTTTCGGACCATTTCCACGCTAGTTGCCAACCGCCACCGATCCCCAAATTACCTACCATTTCGCGGCATTTCCTCGCATGAGACTACTATGCCGTCTCATGCTCAACATGGTTCCATGGGACTGAGGAGGGATCAATTCCTTCTCCATGCTCGTAGTTTGACGCGAAATTAACGGGGTATGGATATTTTCGTCAGAATCGGTACCTCCGCCCTCCGATGGGTAATCGTCCCCATCTTCTCTCTGCAAACTCTCTTCGTCCCACTCTTCGTTTTTTTGAGGCTCGGCGGTACCGAACATGCTGCCAAAGTTGGGGAACAACATGCTTCGCATACTCCCCGTCTCGGGAAGCTTCTCGTGGACACTGCCGAAGAGTGTCACGAGAGGATCCATAAGAGGAATGCTTTGATTCACCATGGTTCCTTGCCGGGAGACTAGGCTTACACGACTTTGTCCAGTGACTGGTTTTGCAATCCATGAAAGGCCCTCTTCGGGTCCGTACAACTTGATATAGTCGTTATCGCCGGATGGTTCTTGATCCTCATCGAGGTCATCTGCTGGGCCGATGATGTACTCTTCTAATGAAGTTTCACCACCAACGGCTAGACCTTCAACTAGTAAAGCCATCTCAGCTGCAGAGAAAAGTGACAACGGGGTGATCCGCGTGAGAATTTGAATTGAATAAACAATTGGATCAGAAAAATAAAAATTCGAGATGGTTCTGTTATTTAAAGTAAGTTTTCATAGTTCCATGAACGATGCGTATTGTTATCTCCATGCAAAGAAAGTAGAAGAAACCGTTATACACGTGCTAAGTAGACTGCGTCATTAATATATTGGAAGACTCTGTTAGCTAAAATCTTATAAGCTTTTTATAAGATTTCATCTTAATGTATTATCTAGTTAGGAATAGTAATAAGCACAGAAGTTAGGATAGAAAAAGTATAGAAAAATGACATGTTCAATCATCTAACCGAACGCTTTCAGCCAGTCGAGCTCCAACAAAATAAACTGAGTGAACATATGATGAGCAGAACTGCATGCATATCTAAACAAGACAGTTAGATTTTGGAAGGGCCCGGGACTTGTGGGTCGGGATAATTGTTATTGCAGTAATATCTCAACCATAAGATTTTAAGCTGAAAAACTAAATACCTCCATTGCACTAAATAATGTTACGACTACGATCAGATTTGCCCATGTTAACATTCTTGGTTCTATGACTTTTTGCAGAAAACAGAAAGCAAAGAAATAGAAAAACGAGGTAGTTTCATCACTCCCTCATCTGTTTTTCGAGTCATCTAGCCAAAGAAACCAAAACCAAAAGATAACTAAAAACACACATAATAGAGGAAACATAAAAAATGAAAGAGCTTGTTGCTAGAAAAGGTAGTCTATTCAGGCCGAAAACATGGTTACTCGTAAGTACGCTCTATTGGACTAGCTAAATAGAAAGGTAAGATACGCAAAATCATAAATATAGCAAAAGACAGAAGAAAATAATGAAAGACTATGGTTCAGAAGTTTAGACTTGTCGAGAAGAGTAATATTTCCATTCACTCTCAGGAGGTAGTGAATATCGCGAATTCAAAATTTGACTCCACAGGAAAAACATTTTGAGTTCAATAAACAGGGATTTTCTTGAAGCACACTAGATTTAGGGCAAGCATGCATCCATTGATCAAAAACAAAACAGCTATCTGAGTTAAAATTACATGCCAAGAGTTTCAATAATTGCAGAAAATCGGCAAGTAATAACAGCTCAGCGGTGTTCCAACTCAATCTAGATTCTGTTACTCTATATTATAAATTTAAGAAAGAAAAAATAGGACACATGTCAAAACCAATCAAATCAAATCCAGCACACTTTTAGGATATATCGTAAATGTGAGATCATCCAAATAAATAGGTAAATTTTGTCCCGAAACCAATGAATCATGTCGAGATGCGCATATTTGGCTTTTAGAAAACTTCAGCTCATACACAATAATTCAATTTTTTTCCAAATGAAACATAAACTTAATCTATGACAATCTGCAATGATAAAGTACTTTATCATATCAGCTAATAAGGATCAGCCAATCAAGCAGAAGCCATAAGATAGATAGAGATGTACCAGAAACATCCTCCCTGCCACGCAGTTTTTGCAAAACCCGTTTTGCCTCGAGCATCTTTCCTTTACTTACTAACCATCGAGGAGTTTCAGGTAAATAAAATATGGTTAACGCAAAATATAGAAGAGAGGGAATGGAAAGAACTCCTAGCATCAATCGCCAGCTGGGTGATGGCTGTAAAGACATTCCGAATATCATACAATATGCCAAAAACATTCCACCAGTGCCGGTGAACTGAGGAAGAGTACTTAACAAGCCTCGTATCTCTGAAGGGGCAGTCTCGGATATATAGAGGGGATTTAGAGTACCAGCAAGTCCGACACCAAACCCATCTAACAGCCTTGCTAGAAGTAAGACGTAGACATTAGGAGACCATAACATTATCAAACCACTAAGAAAATAAAACACGGATGACAGGATAAGCATTGGACGTCGACCAATCCAGTCTGATACCATCCCTGAACAAGATGTGATAACTGTGGCTCCAATGAGTGACATTGCCACAACAAGCCCTTCTAAGGCAGCTCCTAATTCCATCTCTTTCTTAATGTAAACAACAGCTCCTGGACAAAATATAAATCACAAATATTCATATTTATATGCCGAATAAGAGCAAAAGTATGCATCAATCCTAATAAAATCTCCTTATTTCCCCTTTTCTTCAAAAAAAAGAGAAATAATTAAAAACATAAAGACACAAGAAGCGATTTGTTGTAGTAAAAGTAAAAGGCAGTTGAGAATCAGAAGTTGGTAGTGTTTGCAAACAAAAGCTCAAAGTTGATTAAATTAATATCGAGTCTTTGGTGAATAGGTTGTAAAAGTGGTTTTACATATTTCAAACTAAAACCAAAAGCAGAATCAGAAATCAAAACATCCTCTCCCCTTGCTTTTAGATTCTAATTAGATTATATAGAATCATAAACAAAAGTTGACATTTAAAAAACACTACAAAACTAATTTTGTTTCCAATCAAAAGCTATCAATCACTCCCTTATTCATTCACAAACTTGAACATTCAAGTGATTTACCTAGAATCCCAAAAACAAAACAACAACAACAACAACAAACTAAGCCTTAATCCCACTATGTGAGGTCGGCTATACAGATCATATTGTGTCATCGTTTACGGTCATAAGCCATATTTTCATTTATTTCTAGATACCCAAAAACCAAAAAATGAAAAAATTAGGAGAAGAGAGAACAAAAACCTGCAATAGTTGCATTATCCCAACCCTGCAAGAAGTTGCCAATTGTGGCAGCAATGGCTACCAGTGCAGCCCCGTTCATCTTTTTCACCGAGCAATCAAACTCCAAACCTATCTACTAGCCTGCCACCAAAGAGCAACCAAAACTAATAAGATATATTAACAATCAAGTATCCCAATACATAACCCAGATCTTACTTTACTACACAAATCCTCAAAATTCTGCATTATAAACGCCAAAATGAAAAGGGTGTGAAAGGGAGAAAAAAAAAACTCAGAGATCTAAGAATAAGAGAGAGATTGCTTACCTTTTTTCGAAAGGGCACAAATGAGAGTAGCAATCCGAGTAAAAACAAAGTAAAAGGGACCCTTTGCTGAATAGTATATAACGAAAGGTTGAAAAACATAACCGGTTTAAGTACAGCTATACAAAATCACTTTCCTTTTTAGAGCATTTCACATAATTATCAAAGAAACCCAGAAAAATTCTTGAAGAGAAATAGAATCTTCACAGCGTAATGATAAAATTAAATGCCTCAAAAGGGTTTTCTGAAGAGACAAAAAAGACTTTGGAGTATCTGAAACTGAACCCTTTTAAACAAACAAAAATTTCAGTTCAGTTAGAGATATCCCCTTTATAAAAACAGAAGCCTTAAAAATAGGAATAAATGAGAAGTGCCCAGATGTTCAAAACTGAGAAAGAATCATGGGCATCTGTAAAAATTGAATTTTTACTACTCGGGAGTGAAAAATTGCGAAACAAATAAATGGAGGGACTCGAGAAAATGAGAGATATTACGAATTAACAGATGGGATTGGATGAAAACTGAATTAATTTTCACAGTGGCAGAAGATGACCGAGGAAGGAGACAAGAAAACAACTAAGCGGCCTAGGGTTTTTCTTTTAGTCTAACAATTTGATGATCCAGCGCTTATCATGGCCATAGAATATGCATTCTCCTCTGTTTTCTCTCTTTTTAGTTTTTTCATCTTTCATCATTTACTAATCTTTTGATTCTCTGTAAACAGTCAGTAGTTGTTGTACACTGTAGACCCTTTATTGCTTAAAGTTAATATTTTATTTGGGTAAATTGTGATTTTAGTACTATACTACTATAATGTGTGGCGTGGGGCCGAAAAGGACACGGAGTGATTGTCATTGCCAAGTAAAGGCGTGGCAATAAGGTGCTTTTGTCAGGCTTCTTGGTAGAGGGGACATTAATGAATTGATCCTACATCCGAAGAAAATGAGATTCTAAAATTGTGCATATATGGATTGTGTGAGGTTGAAATAGAAAGTAAAAAGTTTTGATAGATATTATTCATACCAACAAAATGCGTCTTTTTTTTTCTGGTGTTCATCATATATAATCTTCGAAATTAAGTGTACTCTTAGAGAGCACATAATCATTGAGGACAAACTGCAGAAAAACTCGTGATGGTTTGTGGGAAAGTCATCGATCTGGAAGGCATGTAGTTACAAATGGTATTAAAGCAAGACCTCTCCAAGTAAGGGATGGCTTGGGGACGAACCAAGCAAAAGTTGGTGAGCATGTGACTCTTAGGGCCAGAGAGGGCGAAGTGTTGGTTTGTGGAGACAATAGTCTATCTAGAAGAGGGATGTCACAGATCTATAGTAGGACCTCTCCTTGAACGATGTGGTTTTGGGATGAACCAAGCGAAAGTTGGTGGATATGTGATGCTCGGGGGTTAAGATGGTGGGAAGTGATCATCAGAGCAAAGGAAGGCACCGACAACAAGCGACTCTTGGCATGCTTTTAGGAGAGGGGAACATAATGAACCAATCCCACAGGTCACATCTGGATAAGATGAGGTTCTAAGAATGTGCATGTATAAGACTGTCTATTTAGTTGAAAATAGCTTAAAATGATTTGATATGTATTACTCGTACTAACAAGTTGCATCATTTTTTTTAGTGTTCGTCACATAGAACGCTCTGAAGTTACACGTGCTTGACCAGAAATAATGATATGACGGGTGACCCCCTAGTAAGCTATTCCCAATGAGCGCGTGAGTAGTGACAAACGTGGCAAAATTGATCTCTTTTAAAATTCATTTGACAAAACCACTGTTGGGATTTGGTCCAGCATCCTGCCTGCAATGGGCTTTAAAAGAGGCGCCCGCGATTCGAAACTCGTGATTTGGATTACATAGTTAAAGGATAGCTTAAAGGATATGATTTGGACTACTTATACCAACAGATGCATCTTCTTTTCTGGTGCCCATTACATAGAAACTCTCAGGTAAAGCGTGCTTGGTCTAGAGTAGACATGGGATGGGTGACCCCCTGGGAAGTAACTCTCAGATTTATTTTTCAATTCACTGAAAGTGTCATACTTATATTCGCCGAAACTCTAAGGGAGTGATTTCTTGATCTTTCGTTCTGCTCATTTTACTTTTAGAGAAAATAGTATGAAAATTTTATTTTATAAAAATGAGAATGGATTTTGAGAGTGTGATTTGATATAAGATGAAAATGTGATGATGGTAGTTTTTTTAGTATAATAGCGATTAGATGTGTTGGTGATTTGAAAAATAAGGAGAGTGAATAGTGTATTTGAGATGACCCCCTGGGAAGTAACTCTCAGATTTATTTTTCAATTCACTGAAAGTGTCATACTTATATTCGCCGAAACTCTAAGGGAGTGATTTCTTGATCTTTCGTTCTGCTCATTTTACTTTTAGAGAAAATAGTATGAAAATTTTATTTTATAAAAATGAGAATGGATTTTGAGAGTGTGATTTGATATAATATGAAAATGTGATGATGATAGTTGATGTGATAGTTTTTTTAGTATAATAGCGATTAGATGTGTTGGTGATTTGAAAAATAAGGAGAGTGAATAGTGTATTTGAGATATGATTGTATAATAATGATAGTTGATAAGACATCTTTTTGTTTAAATTATAAGTGGATGTGATTGATGATTTGAAAAATGAAAAAGTCAATAGATTATTTTTTGAAAATTTTTACAATCAATCAAATATTTTACAAAAAAATTTCTAAAAAATGGAAGAAGTGAAAAAAAAAAAATATATCACAGCCAAGCCCTCCCTAAACGTTTTTGCAAAATATTCGAAAATCCTCAATTTTTTTAGTTCACATGAGATTGGAAAGTGGAAACAGTTTTGAAATCGCGGTACTGAGAAGTGTATATGAGTTTTAAAATTGTCAAATGATATTTAGAAAAATGACAAATTTTTTCATACCCCGTAATTACGTGACTAAAGTTGCAATTTATCCTATTTTATTTCTTCAGTTATGTATTTTTCTTACGTATGAGATGAGATAAGATCTTTTAATCAATTGTCATGTTCCCCACTTATTGGTTACTCAACAAAGGTCGAGGTGCCTGACAATAATTGGATCGTACAACTTGGAAAAGTATTTGATGTTTATTTATTTATTTATTTTTTTGAGAAATATTTATTTTTAATTGTTAGATGTTTGGGAAACTTGTTTTGGAGAAAAGAATTTGGGAATAAAACAATATTTACTTTGATTACAACAACAACAACAACAAACTAAGCTTTAATCCCACTACGTGGGGTCGGCTATACGGATCATATCGCGCCATCGTTTACGGTCATAAGCCATATTTTCATTTATTTAGGTATAACATGTCATGTTTAATACCTTCTTTCCAAGTCTTTTAGGCCTACCTCTCCTCTTTTGATTTGTGTGAGTGATTCTCTACCTTCTAAACGTCGCACAGGTGCATCTAAAGGTCTCCTATAAACATGTCCAAACCATCTTAATCGTGTTTCTCTAATTTTCTCGTCTATTGGTGCTACTCCCACTTTGTTTCTAATGTGTTCATTTCTTATTCTATCTAATCTAGTGTGTCCGCACATCCATCTTAGCATTCTCATCTCTCGCTACCCTCATTTTTTGTTTGTGTTCATATTTAGTCGCCCAACATTCTCGCTCCATAAAGCATTGCGGGCCTTATGGCCGTTTTATAAAATTTTCCTTTCAATTTTAATGGTATTTTATTACAAAGGATAGAAGATGCACTCCTCCATTTATTCCAACCCGTCTGGATCCTATGTGTGACATCTTTATTGATTTCTCCGTTCTCTTCAATTATAGATCCTAAGTATTTAAAACTCTTTGTTATACTCACTTCATGTCCATCAATTTTAACATTCGTCTCATTGTTCATGTTGTTTTTACTAAAGTGGCATTCCATGTATTATGTTTTAGCCTACTTTACTTATAGTAAAACCTTTTGATTCTAGTGCTTCTCTCCAAACTTCCAATTTTGCATTTACTCCTTCCCTTGTTTCATCAATTAAAACTATATCGTCAAATAATATACATTCAGGGATGGATTTTTTTGTAAGTGTTTAGTGATTTCATCTATTATTAGGATAAAAAGGTGCGGGCTTAGAGCGGATCCTCGATGCAAACCTATAGTGTTTGGGAATTCACTAGATATTCCGTTGGTGTCCGATACATGTTGTTATACCATCATACATATCTTTTATGGCATCTATGTAGGCTATTTTTATTCCTCTTTTTTCCAATACGCGCCACATTATATCACGGTTGACTCTATCGTATGCATTTTCAAGATCAATAAAAACCATATGTAAATCTTGTTTTCTCTCATTATATTGTTCACATAATCGTCTAATTAAGTGTATAGCTTCAATTGTGGATCTTCCTGGCATGAAGCCAAATTGATTATCTAATAATATTTCCAAACTCTTTAATTTTAAGTGCTCATAAACTTAGGAGTGTCTCTTTAATATTAGATGATATTTTTTTAATTTAAAATAAAAATGATAGATTTTTATAATAATATATTGGTACCTGTAGATTTTTCTTTTTTGTTGAGAATCATTAAAAATTTGGAGGAAAAAGAAGATAATGTGTTCTTATTGTATGGAAAGAAAATGACAAATATGCCTAAGTTTATATATGTTGTTCTTTTATCTATCTATCTATTTATCTATATCTATATCTATCTATATATATAATGATCTGCGATTATTGAATTATAAAATTAAAAATTCCTTTACACGGAGCTGAGATTATTTCTTTTTTTTTTTTAATTTTCGTCAAAGTGAAAAAAAGGAATCAGACGTGTATTACAATCCTAGGTTTATTATATTTTTTAATATAATTTTTATACAGGTTCCAATATATTACATCAAAACTCCTCATCCGAGCTAAATATCTTTTGGAATGAAACGATTAATAATATTATAATAGTATTTTTTTCTACATAGTGTAAAACGAAAGTTTTTTTTTTTCATTCAATTATCACACTAAATAGCGGTCAAACTTATTATTATTTTTTTCCGAACAAATGAATTTGTATTTGTGAGAGTACATGTTACAACTTACAAATATGTCATAACCTATTATATAACAATCGAATCAATACCCAAATCCAAGACGTGGCACTTTTTCACGAGACCAAACCAATATTAGAAATCAACTCACACCGTAGAAAACCTAAACACATGCTATCATTTAGGGGTGTTTAATTAATCGATTTTTTTTCGATTAATCGTTAACTGAATCAATTCGGTTAATTCGGTCGGTAACTGAATTATTTCGGTTCGGTAAATAGTTAAAGATTTTGAAGAATTTCGGTTATCAATTAATTCGGTTCGAAAATTCAAAATTAATCGAATTAACCGATTTACCGAAATATTATGTTAAACATATATTATATATAATTATAATTATATATAATATATATCATATATATTTATTTATATCATATGTTATATATATAAAATTATACTTTTTATTTTAAATAAATTTTTGTGAAATATATTTATTTATTTATATCATATATTATATATACAACATATATTTTAGTATTTTAAAGAAATTTTGGTTAATTCGGTTAATCGACCGAATTAACCGAAATATAATTTGGTTCAGTTAATTCATTAAATATAATTTCGGTTCGTTTAATGGTTTTACCAATTAGCAAATTCAGTTAAATCGGTTTTCAACATTTCGGTTAATGGCAAGGTTGCAGAAATCGCTAGGCGCTAGTCGGGCGGCAGCCGGGCGCCTAGAAAAACTCAAGTTTTTCTTTTTTTTTTCATTTTTTGGTATTTTTGTCGATTTTGCCGATTTTTGGCCGATTTTTTCCGACTAGACCGTCTAGGCCGACTTTTTTCCCGATTTTGCCGATTTTTTGGCCGCCTAGGCGCCCGCCTAGACCGCCTAGGCGGGCGCCTAGGCCGATTTTTGCCCGGACCGATTTTTTTGGCCGATTTTGGGAAAATCGGGTCGGCCTAGGGGCGCCTAGCGCTTAGGCGGCCGCCTAGGCCGATTTTTACAACACTGATTAATGGTTAACCGAATGAACAACCCTACTATCATTGAGAATTAAATATAGAGTGGGTTTATTTTTTTAGCCTTTTAGGCCAATTAAAAATATTTGTTAGTCATTTTTTTCAAACACATCTTTTTTAGCCATTTTGGGAGTGAAATTCCAAACTTGCCCTTTAGTAGTTCAAAAGCCCTTTTCAAGTCTAACATTACCAACTACACCAAAAATTCGAAAAAGCCACAGTGACCGACCCACAAAACTTTCAAAACCGGCTACATTGATGGCGAAGAAGAAGATGGAGACCGCATCGACCTCTAACCCATTTTCTACCTTTGTGTAATTTCATGGATTTTTGTTGATTTAGATTATTTGTACTTGTTCTAGGTAGGATTTGTTGTAGGTTTTGTAGAAATTCTAAGGTTTAGATGGGATAGTTAGTTTTTGTGAAGCTTCAGATGTTGTTAATAGCGCAAAGGGGCTGGGCGAAAAAGATGATGGGTAACTCAAAATCGACACATCTTTAAAGATTAAAAATCGAGTGTTTGATGGGCGAATACGATGATGGATAACTCGAAATCGACACATTTTTAAAGATTAAAAATTGAGTGTTAGAAAAATAAAAGGTGACTCGAGTACTGTAGACCGAGTTAGTGTAACTCGACACTGTAACAGTACTATAGTGTCGAGTTACTATAGCTCGAGTTAGCGTAACTCGACACTATAGCATCGAGTTACAGTGACTCGAGATCCACTTCTCTCATTTATTATAACCCAGATATTTTATTTTTCTCCAAAAAACTTTGAATTCAAATAATTCTTTTTTTTTTTAAATTCGTTTTGCATTTATAATATATCAAATTAATCCTCTTTTCGATATCTATAATTCAACACCCATATTGCATATTTAAAAACGAAAAATACAGATTCAATTTTTAAAAACAAAACTTGAAAAAAAGAGTAAGATGATACATAGAGATAAGTGAAAACAGAGGTATATGACCATTAATATGCATAAAGGGTATGAATGTTATTTCACACTCCAAAATGGCTAAAAAAGATGTGTTTGAAAAAATTGGCTATTTTTAATCTTTACAATTTGATAATGGCTATTTTGAACCATTTCCACTTAAATATATATAAGACCAAGGCTCGCCCTGATGGTTATCCCTAACCCAATTTTTTTTCCTAGTTCAACTATTTTTTCCTTAAAATATATATATTATATTTTTTCCCATAAAAAAAATAAGACAAAAAGAAAATTTTGGGGTGCGCGAGGAGCCCCTACGCCTCTATATAAGATCAATAGAACTAGTGCAGGGCTCCGTCTTACCACTAGAGTAAGATTTCATCGGCTAGTTAACCTTATTTGACAACCTTTTTTCAACCTTATTTTAGGTTGTCGTGAAATTAATATTTTTACATAGTAAGTAATATAAAATATTTCCCATGATTTTTTTTTCCAACAGAGATATTTCACATACTTAATTACACAATTGTCCATACTGCATTTTAAACATCTATGAGACTGTCGCTACACTAGTAATGAAACTAATTTTCTGCAAAGGTGGACCACCCCAAATCCACACTCTACAATAGTTTATGAATCAAACTCGGGATCTACAAAGGCAATTATTGGCACATGGAAGGTTGGAGTAAGGGATTAATAAAGTGGAATGATTTGAGTTTAATGCAACACAATTTTTTTATTCAAAAATCAAAAGTAGATCCCACAATAAAGTTTAATTTTCTTGTTTCCTATTTTAATTCAAAATTTAATTAGACAAATAATACACGTTTCAATCCTATTTTGGGTTAGTTTAATATTATATCTTATTGGTGTTTGCCGCATGCATTACAACAAAGATCAATTTTATTATATAAATAATTGTTAAGAGGAAAAAAGAGAAAAAAAAATTACGCGTTCACCATTTTTGTTTAAAAATTTTATATTAATTGAAATATTGATATCGTATTAATTTTACCTAATTTTTAGAAAATTAGTAGTTGATTATACATATATAATCAAAATGGTGGATCCCAAATAATTGTAAGATTACACATATTCATATTTAAGATATTTCACATGAAACCAGACATTTTATTTACACTAATAAATATATAGCATAAGAATTAATTTTGTTAAATAATACAATTTCAATATGAAACCAGACAGTTTATTTAATTTTCAGCACATCATTTTGTGCAGAAATTTACAAGAAATTATATATTGAACTAAACATATTCGATGTATTTCGATTTAGCCGTGAAAAATTCTAAATCCTTTGCATATTTTCATGGATTTAAATACACTTTAATTTAGTATTTAATTTTTTTATTAATTTAATAATTATTATGAGCATTTTGGCGATTCAACTTAACACCCACTGTTCTAAAAATCCCCGCTTAGCCCCGATTAGTCCCCGCCTAGGCGCTAGGCTCCCTTTGTCACCCTAGCTACGTTATTCTTCCGATTAGGCCCCGCCTAACCCAGTCCAGGTTTCGCCAAACCTCGATTAGTCCCCGCCCAAGTCTCGCCTAACCCCGATTAGTCCCCGCCTAGGCGCTAGCCCCAGTCTGCCGCCCGACTAGCGCCTAACGCTTTTTAGAACATTGTTAACACCTAAAGCCTGTGACATCAGATATTTAAATTTTTGAAAAATTAAACTCCTCTAAACAAAACTTTTACATTTGAAAAATCTTATGAAATAATTTTCAAATTCAAAAAACTTGTTAAACCGACTATTCATTTATATATATATATATATATAATTTTATATATATATATATATATATATTTCCTAAGGGATCAAAAAATATATATATATATATATATATAAAAAAATTATATATATACACACAAATATGTTATCATTTGGCTCTTTTAGATATAAAAAATATATTTTAGAGGGTTTAATTTACACTTTATATATTGACAAAAAGAAACCATCTAATTTAACTTATTCTGTATATATAGCCATCATGTGAATATTAAATTAAGTTTTAGACTGTTAATTAACTTTTGGCATCTAAATTCTAAAGGATTGAGCTAATTAAGCTAAAAGTTTATTGGACTGTACGTGGCAATTCTCAATCTCAAGACTCAAATCATGGAATTGTATATGATATCATTGGAGATATATAATGATTTGGTTGTCATAATTTATATATGAAAAGGACATATATATATGTCAAATAATTTTCAGGCACCTAGCAATTAAGTAACAATACGTGGACTATGATAGCTAGGGGTGTTTACTTTTCGAATTGATTATAAATTCGACTCGAATTCAATTTTAGTTTCGAAGATTTCAAATTTTTTTAATCGATTTTTGAGTCGACTTGAACATCGAATATGAATATGTGTATATGATAAAGACTAAAATAGTTCGATCTCAGGGTAAATGGGATGGAAAATTTGATGGATTTGTGAGTTGGATCGACCTATTCTAGAAAGACCGAAGTACAATTCTTATGGAATAAATACAAAATTGAGTTGGAAAAATAAGGGATATGTTGGGATTACAATCAAAATCAGAGGGATACAGCGGGGGATAATTTGAACTAACAATCGTCTATTACAAACAAAACGAAAAGAAAGCAGTAAAGCAAGTCGAGGCGAGCGAACTATTTCTTTAAGACTCTTGTTGCCCCGTCACGATGCTCACGGTTGCAGGCAACGAGTCTCCCAAAATACAACGACTTTGGTAAAGGATAGGAGCACCACAAATCTTTCTACCCGGCGAATTGAGATAAGTGAGGCCTGAGGTGACACCACACTTCTACGTAACACTTCTGGTGTAATGCAGAATTTTGAGTGACAGACTATGAAAGTGAATGCACGAATTTTCTTTGTGTTTGTGATGTATGATGCACGAAAATCAACTGAAAGGGGGCCTCCAATATATAGGGAAATCATAGGGAATCCTCCAAAGGAAAGCCCTAAAGATTTGGACTCAAAAATGTCCATCAATCCTCAATCAAATCCTTCATATTTTAGATTGATTTTAGCCAAGTCAAACCTTCCAATTGTGGCCTCAATCGGTTTAGGAATGATTTGATGCAATCAATCTTGTTACCATAAATTGGTGATTTAGGTCAAAGTTTCCTATTTAACGGATAAAATCAAGTAACTTACCAAACACCGGATTTGACCAATCTACCAACTTCCATATAAGTTGGATACATTTCCCACAAATATATCTTTCCAAGTGTACCATTTGTGCATCGATTTCTCACTCACCCATAAATGATTTTGTGAAAATAATTGCACCACTCGTTTCCAAAATTAACGAGTTCACACACTTAGAATTTCGGCTTAACAAAACAGATTCTTCCAACAATCTCCCACATGAGTGGAAACGATGCATGAATGCATGCAGACTCAGTCACTCAGCCCCTGGAAACATTATTGCATCAGGACGGGTAGTTTGTGGCTTTGAACCTTCCTTAGTAAGATACTATCGGATATATCCGCGGCTTAGTGGACACGATGCCTTGAACTACTCCGCTTACGAATATACCAAGACAATGTGATTTACACAACAACACTTCGCTTATCTCAAGTTCTCTGGTTGTGTCCGTTTTGGCCATAGATCACACTTGGGATTCATAAGTGTTTCATTGAGGCGGCCCGTCCTCACACTTACATAGGTGACCTTGCCTATCAGAGGTACCCTAAAATACCTCACCTTATTAGGTATAGGACGTCATTAAAAGTCTGTAGGACTTAACCTCACCACAGTCAACAGGTTCAATCACTTGGTGGTGCTCTCTAGGGAATGGTTAGCTTGAAGCTAGGTACCAAGTGTTATGACTGAACAGTTTAAAGTTTCCCATTGAACCAAGTTCTTGTGATCTCCAGTCATCATGGTTGTGTTTCCACTAGAAACTGTTCTTTATGTTGTGGATTTTACACCAATTCCCTCTAGCAATTTACAATTGATCTCCACTTCAATCAAATTTGCGCGCAAGATTGAGATCAATTTCTTTACATATTTGAGCACATAGTCTCTGAGCATATGTAACCACTTGAATTGACATAAGTGCCACCAGTGGACTTTCAAGCCCTTCAATGCCAATGTGGCTTTATAACACATTAAGTTCGTACAGACTATTCTCAATATGTTATCTCTTTTTAGAGAGATATTCGTTTGACTTTATTATTTGTCAAACTTGTCATTATTCATTCAATGACTTAATGTTGTATATGTTCCCAACAAATTCGGGTACAACAATCTGTCAGGGTCTACCTTGATAAGGTTAGCCTTTAAGGCCTTTTTCTGCACCTTATCTTGGTACCTCAATGGGTGCAATATTGCAACACTCAAGAGTACACTAAAAGATGCACATCTATAAGAGAAATCACAGGTGACCCCTGTTAGCTATCAACTAGCATTGTTAATGTCAATTGACCCACATCCTCATTTCTAAGGATACCTCTCAAAGAAACTTGTATTTCTTTTACTCCGGTCATTGGGGTCAATCTTTGTCCAGACTGAGGTAAATTTATATTTACCCAACACCCCCATATTTGTGGCATAACTCATCCACCCCACATTGTGCAATAATGTCAACTTTGAGAATTATCAATTAAACAATTGTTATTTCTCACAAGTTCAACCGTGATTGGATCGCCAACTGAAAAATAATCCAATTGCCTAGGCAAAATTTCAAAGAATTTCCCGGAAGGGCTAGAAGACTCAGTTGCATCCATTCACCAATTTTTGGGTAGAGTTAACTTGCCATGTGCTCCCTCACAAGGGGACGCTAAATCATATACCTCTCACAAGGGCATTTAGTTTTATCTATGCCTTAATTGACATGTTTAGCTACGTGTTATGACACCCAAGATATCATAGCACTCAATTTGGCACTTTGTGCCATGCCCATAGCTATTTGGCTATCGCAGTATCACAACATAAAATTCCACGTTTATATTGTGAGTCCAATTTAACATTTGGTAATAATTTCATATTCACCAATTTCTTTATGGCATTCATGTTGACATGCAAAGTCTAACATGCCATAAATCATAACTTAATCATATAAGAGGAAGAAACAACAGTTTTATTAGCATCATTGATGCGGCGCACAACCATTACATTCAACTTGAAGAATCCCTTTTCAAGGTGTACCAAGGTTCCTTCAAGGTCTTTTCATGCTTGGCATACGATTGTCTATTGCCTTCTTCAATGCGCAATTTCACAATCAAATCCTCCAAGCCCCATTTGCTTCCTCTTATGCTTGAGATAGTTTTTGAAATCTCTCCAACTAGGCGACGACTTTTCAATAATTGCAGCCACTTGGAAGGTTCACACAACTGCATCCCTTCAAAGATGGATCTTTGTGCAAAATCAATGCAATTCTTGGAGTTGACTCATGCCGATCTTGGTGTCAACCATCACATACTCCAAGAATTTGCCGACAATGCACTTCTTGGTGCCGGCATCCTCCGTTCTGTACCTTTTATCTAACGAGATCCATAGTCCCTTGGCAGTACCTTTGAGCGAGGCATACACACTGTACAACGCATTATCCAACCCATTAAGGATGTAATGCTTGCACAAGTAGTCCCCTTGACCCCATGTATCAGCGGCAGCCTACGATCCATATTGGTATCGTGGGCAACAACATGAGGGTCCTCTTTAAGGAACCTCACCAAGCTTAGGGTTGTCGGATAAAAGAACATCTTTTTCGCCACGTGTTAAAATTAAGTCCGGTAAACTTTTTAGGTCTTTCAAAGATGTGCGACCCACATCGCCGAACAGGTGTGATCGAAGGTGTTGTCAACATCGACGAACACCTACGCAGAGGCGGAACCATGAGAAGCCTGAAGTGAGGCCACAAGTGTGGTCACACCGAAGGCCACACTCGCTGGAACATCATAAAACTGGGGTGTGCCAGAAGGTGTGGTAACACCATAGGCCACACTCGCTGAAACATCAGAATTATTCTGGGGTGTGCCAGAAGGTGTGGTCACACCCCCCACAAACACTAGAGCATATCCGAGCAGAGGTGCTGTAACACTTCCCACAGCCGCTGGAACGTTCGGAAACAGAGGTGTGACAGAAGGTGTGGTCACACCCCCACAGTCATCGAAACAGAAGCAGAAACAGGTGTTGGCAGAGGTGTTGTCACACCCGAGGCCACACCTACAAAATCGGTGGTCATCGCGTTGCTTGAAGACGCCATCAGTCCAAATTACAAACAAGAGTCTTAAAATTGTTGGGATTACAACCAAAATCAGAGGGATACATCGGGGGATAATTTGAACTAACAATCGTCTATTACAAACAAAACGAAAAGAAAGCAGTAAAGCAAGTCGAGGCGAGTGAACTCTTTCTTTAAGACTCTTGTTGCCCCGTCACGATGCTCACGGTTGCAGGCAACGAGTCTCCCAAAATACAACGACTTTGGTAAATGATAGGAGCACCACAAATCCTTCTACCCGGCGAACTGAGATAAGTGAGGCCTGAGGTGACACCACACTTCTACGTAACACTTCTGGTGTAATGCAGAATTTTGAGTGACAGACTATGAAAGTGAATGCACGAATTTTCTCTGTGTTTGTGATGTATGATGCACGAAAATCCACTGAAAGGGGGCCTCCAATATATAGGGAAATCATAGGGAATCCTCCAAAGGAAAGCCCTAAAGATTTGGACTAAAAAATGTCCATCAATCCTCAATCAAATCCTTCATATTTTAGATTGATTTTTGCCAAGTCAAACCTTCCAATTGTTGTTAGTCCAAGTGGCTACGATAATCTAGAGGGGGGGGTGAATAGATTATCTAGGTTTTTCAGATTTTGCCCTCTTTTTCGAATAATCAACCAAAGACGAGAATGTAAATGCGGAAATAAAACAACACTCGTCGATTTAAAGAGGTTCAACCCACCTAGGGCCTAATCCTCTACCACCCCAGTATCTCCGGGATGGATTTCAAAAAGAAAGAAAAGATTTTATTAATTTACCAAAAATTAATACAACACCTTGAGGATTACCACAATCCTCTTACACCACCTTGAGGATTACCACAACCCTCTTACAACACCTTGAGGATTACCACAACCCTCTTACAACACCTTTGAAGATTACCACAACCTTCAAACACCTATCACCTAGATCACCCAAGTGTATTCTTACCACAAGAATACTCACAAGGATGTCTTGTGTTGAATGATGACCAAAATCAAGATTACAACTCAATAATGATTGATACAATATGAGTACAAGTGTAATCAAGAATTGAGAGCCTAGACCTCAAATTTGTGCAAGTGAAAGTGCTTAGGCTAATACAACAAGATATATGAAAGTGTTTGCTTTGTATGCTCTTTTGCTTGTATATTGTGTTGTGTCTTGTTGCTTGAATGAAGCCTCTATTTATAGGAGAGGTCTTGGCTTTGATTTCAGACATTGGCTCCTGGGGAGTGATTTCTTTGCAAAAGAAACCATTTAAAATCATCAATATAGCATTTGTTAGAAATCAATCCCACAAAATAGGAAAAGGCAAAAACGCAACGGATAGTTCTTTGTCAAACATGGGGTTCGACCGTCGCTTGAGAGATAAGATTGAAATTGAATTCTGCGAATTTTTACACGGGGGACCGGTCGAAGGGGTGCGACCGGTCGCCTCACCGTGTGCCGTTCCGACGCGTTTTTACGAAAAAGAGAAGTCCGGAACAAAAATCCAACTTGCGGTGCAATTCGCTCACCGGTCGGCCGGTCGGCCGACCACACGTCGCCCACCAGTCGGTCGGTCGTCGCCCGCTTACTTTTTTCTTACGTCCCATTTTCTGTTTCAAAACTCAACTCAGTGCGGGTTGCCCTATAGGGCGTGACCATTCTGGTCGAACTGAAACAAAAGTGTTGTCCAATTTTAAATCGAAAATAAACTTCAAGAAATACTCCAAAAAATAGTAAAAACATTTTAGATCGATTGGAAGTGTTAGGACAACATTTAGGGACATTGTTTTGGTATAAAAACTCTTTAGAACAAAATCATCAAAATCATGATAAAAACATTTATCTAACAAACTCCCCTTTTTGATGATTACAAACCAAAACAATTTTCAAGAGGGCGATTTGAAAAGCAAAATAATTTTCCGGTTTAAGTAAGTAAACTATCCGTTTAAAAACATTTTACAAACGCTCCCCTATCAACAAGCACATTAAGAAGAATTATTGCATAAGCTAGAAGCACAAGCTTTTACAAAAATAAACAATAACTTCATGAGCTTAGAAGCTCCCCTGTCACAAATACTTAATGTCCATGCAAACAAGTCCATAAAGTCCATAAAACAACCATTGGACTAAGTTTTCTTCACAACTTATGGCCTTAAAAAGCCATAGCTTGTAGCTTTATTATGAGCTTTTATTGGCTTCTTTGAGCTAACGAGCCAATTTCTGTTTCTCCCCCTTTGGAATCATCAAAAGAATGTTAGGATGATAGAAACATCATAGATATATCAAAGTGCGCCAAAGAGACGATTTATCAACCATTGAGCAATTTTAGGCTTAAAAACCAAGGAAAATGGGAGAAATGCATCATGAAGAGTTCATACGCCGTTTTATTTCCCAAAACATGATCTCAAAGAGTATAGAAGACTTTTGGAGCGAGAGAATCATGTAGAAGTTGAAATTTTCATTGAAACATTTCATCGAACACATTGTGGCGTGAAAAATAAAAAGAGTTGTATATAGCCCTTGTAAATGATCCAAGCCAAAAAAATTTCATCACCAAATCATACCAATTATCATACAAAAAAAGACATAACAACTAAGCTCATCATGATCATAAAATAATTTCATCAAGTAATATCAAGAAAGGCCATAAACTCGAGGTTCAACCCAATTGAGCAAAGTAAGGAAAAATCTTACCATTTAATCGGAAAGGATGAGCAATGATGATGATAAACATGCTATATACGGTCCAAGATATAAATGGAATGCATAAAAATCAATTTTGAGTGACAATAGTGTGCATTTGGCAAAGGGACGAAAAATGGCCAAAATGAGTGAAAAAGACTAATGCTTTCAAGGCGAGCGATTTTAAACCAAAAATGGCTTAGGCGGCCGGTCGTGGTTGAGGGCGCCGTCGTCGTTGAGGGCGACGGTTGCCCTCAACCTCTTCGACCATTTGTTTTGCAAATTTTCCAAAATCCGAATTTTCAACCGAAAATCCGATTTTAAGCCCCTAAGTTTTAAAAGTGCAAAATACAAACGTGAATTTCATTCAATATGCATTATGCCTAACCGAGCTCGTATCGGCCTTAAAAGTCTCGGAAGTTAGCGGTTTTGTGAAAATATCCGCTAATTGATCTTGAGATGGAACAAAAGATATCTCAATTTTTCGTTTTGAGACACAATCCCTTAGAAAATGATGTCGAATCTCAATATGTTTAGTACGGTTATGATGAACCGGGTTTTGAGCAATATTTATAGCGGATACATTATCACAAAAGATAGATGCGTTTTCAAAAGAGCATTTGTAATCCGCTAAGGTTTGTTTCATCCAAAGAAGTTGAGTACAACAAAATGCGGCGGAAATATATTCGGCCGCCGTTGAAAAGAAAACACAGTTTTTGCTTCTTTGAAAACCAAGAAACTAGGCAATCGCCTAAAAATTGACATGATCAGGAAGTACTTTTCCGATCATCAATATTTCCGCATAGTCGAATCACTATAACCTTTAAGAGAGAAATTTTCATTCTTTGGATAAAATAAGCCATATTGAATGGTGCCTTTCAAATATCGAAAAATCCTTTTAACGGCACTCATATGAGATTCTTTGGGATTGCTTTGAAAACGAGCACATAGGCATACGGCATGAAGAATGTCCGGTCTCTAGCGGTTAAATAAAGTAAACTACCAATCATACCTCGATACTTGGATTCATCAACCGACTTGCCTTTTTCATCTTTGTCAATTTTGACATTGGTTGCCATAAGTCGAGGCGGTTCTTCCTTCTTCAATGCCGAACTTCTTCAAAAGTTCTTTTGTATACTTTGATTGCGAAATATAAATACCTTCTTGGCATTGCTTAATTTGAAGTCAAGGAAGAAGTTTAGCTCCCCATCATACTCATCTCGAATTCACCTTGCATTAACTTGGAGAATTTCTTGCACAAAGATTCATTAGTAGCACCAAATATAATATCATCAACATAAATTTGCACAAGTAAACAATCTTGCCCTTTTTCAAAAACAAAGAGTGTAGTATCAACTTTACCTCTTGTAAAACCATTTTGCAAAAGAAAAGAGCTAAGTCATCATACCATGCACGGGGTGCTTGTTTTAAACCATACAAAGCCTTTTTAAGTTTATAAACATCATTAGGCTAGAAAAATTTTCAAACCCGGAGGTTGTTTTACATAGACTTCTTCTTGAATAATACCATTTAAGAAAGCGGATTTAACATCCATTTGGTAAAGTTTGAAATTTTTGAAACAAGAATAGGCAAGTAAAAATACGAATAGCTTCTAAACGTGCTACGGTGCAAAAGTTTCATCATAGTCAATACCTTCTTTGACAATACCCTTGAGCTACTAACCTTGCCTTATTTGAACAATGTTGCCTTGATCATCAAGTTTGTTCAGGAATACCCATTTTGTACCAA
This sequence comes from Rehmannia glutinosa, assembly GCA_016081115.2. Classification (NCBI taxonomy): domain Eukaryota; kingdom Viridiplantae; phylum Streptophyta; class Magnoliopsida; order Lamiales; family Orobanchaceae; genus Rehmannia; species Rehmannia glutinosa. The sequence goes on from JABTTQ020003482.1 coordinate 144,452, forward strand.
TGATTGTTTGAGATGGAGGACAAGGTACTAATTCCCATACATCATTTCTTTCAAATTGATTCAACTCCTCTTGCATTTCCAAAACCAATCTTCATCCTCAATAGCTTCCTTAGCATTTTTAGGCTCTTTTTGAGATATAAGAGCTTTCTCGGCAAAATTCCTTGAGTCATTACTTTATCAAGGGGATCACCAATAATAAGATCTTTTGGGTGATCTCCTTAAATTTCAATGCTACGGGAAGATTGAGTATCACCCCTATCTTCTTGAGGAACATTTGAACTTGAAGGTTGATCATTATGAGCATCACTTTGAACAATAGGTTCAACAATATCCTCTTCATCACTATCGTCATTCGGTATTCTTTCAACACCCGAGGCTTCATTAAATTTGACATGAATGGATTCTTCAACAACCATGCTAGTCTTGTTGTAAACCCGATATGCTTTGCTCTTGGTTGAATACCCATAAATATACCTTTCTTGGCCTTAGGATCAAGTTTGTCCAATTGATCCTTAGTATTCAAAATAAAGCACTTACATCCAAATATTTTGAAATAACTAATATTTGGAGTTCTTCCTTTCCAAAGCTCATATGGAGTTTTATTCATATTAGGACGAATATAAACTCGGTTAATGACATAGCAAGCGGTACTTACGGCTTGGCCCAAAAATACTTTGGAAGTGAAAATTCATTGAGCATGGATCGACTCATTTCTTGTAATGTTCGATTTTTCCGTTCGGCTACTCCATTTTGTTGAGGTGTCCTTGGAGCCAGAAATTATGAGCATATCCTTTGGTTTCACAAAATACTCTAAATTCACCGTCAAATTCTCCACCTCGATCGCTTGAATAGACTTGATAGTATCTTCTTTTTCATTCTCAATAAGTCTACACAACTTAACAAACTCATTAACGGCATCGTTTTTATTTGTAAGAAAAAGAGCCCAAGTATATCTCGAAAAATCATCGACTATAACAAAAGTGTAATGTTTTCCACTTAGACTAGCCGTACCAATATCCCCATACAAATCAAGGTGAAGCAATTGTAGGGGTTTGGTAGTGGAAATTTCATTTTGGGTTTAAAACTACTCTTAACTAATTTGTTCTTTTTGACAAGTGTCACATAAGCCAAGATTTTCAAAATTCAATTTGGGTAGTCCTTTTACATGTTGGTTTTGTAAATATTTTTCAAATTCTTGTATCCAACATGTCCGAGTCGCCTATGCCATAAACTTGTTAAATCATTATTGGCGACAAGACAAGAAACATTTTGACTAACCAAATCACTAGTACAAATTTTGTAAAGATTGCCTTTTCTATTTGCTTCACAAATAATATTACCATTTTTAAGAATAAGGCATTTTCTTTATTAAAAGAAACATCATAATTTGAATCACAAAGTTGGCTAACACTTATCAAATTAAACTTAAGCCCTTCTACTAAAAGAACATTACAAAGAGAGAAAGAAGAGTTACCAATTTCTCCATTTCCAAGAATTTTTCCTTTGCCATTCCGAACATGACCATACCCTCTTCTTGGAGCTTGATGTTGGTAAAAAGCTCTCTCCTCCCGGTCATATGGCGTGAACATCCGCTGTCCCACGAGCCATTTCGAATCCTCCATGGTTGTTATAGCCCCTATTACCTACAAAATCATTTCTTTTAGGTACCCTATAATTTTGGGGTCCATGGGGGTTAGTCTTGAGACCTTTGGGTCTCCAAACATGTCTTGAGCTATTTCTCAATTTGCAATTATTAGCATAATGTCCAACTTTGCCACAATAAAAACAAGTAGGAGTATTATAATTATTGCACGTACAAAAGTCGGACCTTGGTTATTTTTCTTAAAAACACTTTGAAATGGCTTATAACCAAGTCCCGATTTGGAATGCTCACCTCTTTGTGCATCTAAAATTTTTGTGACTTTATCCGTACTTATGTTGAAACGATGCACGTCATTTTCAAACATTCAATATCTTTTGTGAGCGATTCCTTTTCGGTTTCAAGAGAATGAATTCTAGTAAGAGTAAGAGCATGAGCTTTGTCTAAAGATTCATAAGAGGTAAATAATTTTTCCTTTTCAACCTTAATCTCCTTATGCTCCTTTTTCAAATTTTTGTATTTAACGATTAAATTTTGAAACTCAATTTGCAATTCATCAAAATCACATTGCAAGTCATCAACTATGGAGGAAGTAGAAGAATTTGAGTGTACCTCATTGTTTTCGTCGTCTATAGCCATGAGACCGTGTTCGGTTTCTCCTTCCTCATCGGTTGTTTCGAGTAGTTCATCCCATGTTTTGACTTCCGCATTTAGAGCCTTTTTTTTGTAAAAGGCTTCCTTTTCTTTTGCTCCTCTTCATCGAGCTTTGGGCAATCGGCAATGAAGTGCCGGGTTTTCCGCATTTAAAGCAAGCATTATCTCTTGGTTTTTTCTTGCTTTATTTTTATTCACAAATTTTGCAAATTTTTCGAACAAGTGCGGCCGTCTCCTCATCATCATCATCATTATCATAGTATGCATTATTAGAAGAGGAAGCAAGACCTTTAGGAATATTTTGCATACCCGATTGATTGATGGTTGGTTTGGTATTTTTCCTCTCCTTGAGATAGACTTCATAGATGAGGAGGTTCCCGATGAGCTCGTCAAACTTGAGTGTCTCAAGATTTTGTGCTTCCGTGATTGCCGTCACCTTTTTAGGACCATGAGCCGGGAAGAGCATTCAATACCTTAGTCACTTTGTCTTCTTCGGAGATGACTTTACCGAGGGCCACAAAGAGGATTGACAATGTTGTCAAGCTTCCTTTCCACCATCTTGGAGATGCTTTCACCATCATCCATGTTAAAGTTTTCAAAGTCTTTAACAAGCATGGTCTTTCTAGCTTGCTTGACCTTCTTTGTCCCTTCATATATAGTCTCCAATTTTTCCCAAACCTCATGTGCCGACCTTATGCCTCGTATGCGATTGTACTCGGTGGCGGTAAGTGAGCAATGCAAAATATTTAAGGCCTTACCATTTTAGAGAAAGCCTTCTTATCATTTTCATCGAACTCCTTGAAAGGTTTAGGAGTCGAGGTGCCATCCTCCATTTTTTTGTTGGTTGATCAACTCCTTCAATAACCACATTCCATATGTCAAATCCGCGACCTTGAGAAAGCACTCCATACGGTCTTTCCAAAATGCGTAGTTGTTGGCGTCGAACAATGGTGGCTTGTTGGTGGAGCGCCGGTGGTGAGATAAGCGTCATTCGTAGCCATGGATCTTTCCTCTTTACTCGGAACGAGCTAGCCAAAGAGTTTGGCTTTGATACCACTTGTTAGTCAGTGGCTACGATAATCTAGAGGGGGTGAATAGATTATCTAGGTTTTTCAGATTTTGCCCTCTTTTTGAATAATCAACCAAAGACGAGAATGTAAATGCGGAAATAAAACAACACTGCGTCGATTTAAAGAGGTTCAACCCACCTAGGGCCTAATCCTCTACCACCCCAAAGATCTCAGGGATGGATTTCAAAAAGAAAGAAAAGATTTTATTAATTTACCAAAAATTAATACAACACCTTGAGGATTACCACAATCCTCTTACACCACCTTGAGGATTACCACAACCCTCTTACAACACCTCGAGGATTACCACAACCCTCTTACAACACCTTTGAAGATTACCACAACCTTCAAACACCTATCACCTAGATCACCCAAGTGTATTCTTACCACAAGAATACTCACAAGGATGTCTTGTGTTGAATGATGACCAAAATCAAGATTACAACTCAATAATGATTGATACAATATGAGTACAAGTGTAATCAAGAATTGAGAGCCTAGACCTCAAATTTGTGCAAGTGAAAGTGCTTGAAGCTAATACAACAAGATATATGAAAGTGTTTGCTTTGTATGCTCTTTGCTTGTATATTGTGTTGTGTCTTGTTGCTTGAATGAAGCCTCTATTTATAGGAGAGGTCTTGGCTTTGATTTCCAGACATTGGCTCCTCCTCGGGAGTGATTTGCACGCAAAAAGAAACCATTTAAAATCATCAATATAGTGTTAGAAATCAATCCCACAAAATAGGGAAAAGTCATGCAAAACGCAAGCGGATAGTTTCTTTGTCAAACATGGGGTTCGACCGGTCGTATGCAGAGATAAGATTGAAATTGAATTCTCGCGAATTTTTACACAGGGGGACGGTCGAAGGGGTGCGTGCGACGGTCGCCGCCTCGTATGGACCGAGTTGCCCTTGGCGTTTTTAAACAAAGAAGTCCTGGAACAAAATCCAACTTGCAGTGCTGTGTCGCTCATCGGTCGGCCGATCACACCACCGATCGCCCACCTGGTCGGCCGGCCGCCGCTCTGCCCTTTTTTTTCTTACGCCCCATTTTTTGTTTCAAAACTCAACTCAGTGCGGGTTGCCCTATAGGCGACCGGCCGAGCTGAAACAAAAGTGTTGTCCAATTTTAAATCGAAAATAAACTTCAAGAAATACTCCAAAAAATAGTAAAAACATTTTAGATCGATTGGAAGTGTTAGGACAACATTTAGGGACATTGTTTTGGTATAAAAACTCTTTAGAACAAAATCATCAAAATCATGATAAAAACATTTATCTAACAATTGTGGCCTCAATCGGTTTAGGAATGATTTGATGCAATCAATCTTGTTACCATAAATTGGTGATTTAGGTCAAAGTTGCCTATTTAACGGATAAAATCAAGTAACTTACCAAACACCGGATTTGACCAATCTACCAACTTCCATATAAGTTGGATACATTTCCCACAAATACATCTTTCCAAGTGTACCATTTGTGCATCGATTTCCCACTCACCCATAAATGGTTTTGTGAAAATAATTGCACCACTCGTTTCCAAAATTAACGAGTTCCCACACTTAGAATTTCGGCTTAACAAAACCGATTTTTCCAACAGGATCCCGAGTCGATCTCTTAGAACCCCGAAGGATTGACTTACGCCTCGAAAATAAGGCTAGAGAGTTCAGAGGTCTGATACAGGAGAAATACATGGGTTGAGAAGATGCTTTTAGAAAGCCAATTTATCTCGAGGTCCGAGTTGTTCATTAGGCTAATCTCTAATGAAAGCCGAGCTAATATTAACCAGATTATGTCATAATCATGGCATACCTATAAATATCGTTTTACATGTACATTATAACTGGACTCTTTTCACTCAATATCATTTTCATATTATTCCTCTTTGAATATCTTCTGACTTGATTGTCGGATAGGGTATGCAGGAGGGTTGTTCCTGCCCCCCTTTGTTGTAGGTAACAACGGAGTTCAAACGGAAGATGTGTTCAATGAGGCAGAGTGATTTTGGGACCGGCCAATATCGAATAATGAATTGGGTTTTTTTTTCGTATTTGACTTGAAAATCTTAATTTGAAGTGAAATTCAAGTAAATTCAATTTTTATATTGATTCTAATTCGATTATAATTTGAATTCTATATGTAGTTTATATTATATAGATTGTATAAATATAAATTCTATTATACAGTTACAATCTATATAATAAATCAAACTCCAAAAGTTTAAATAAATATATATATATATATATATATATATATATATATATAGATAGATAGATAGATAGATAGATAGATAGATAGATAGATAGATAGATAGATAGAGAGAGAGAGAGAGAGAGATTTTTCCTTTTGTTTTTTATTTTTTGATTCATAGAATGATACTTAATTGCTAACTTATTCACAGTAGCCATCATTACAGACTTAATTAAATTAAGTAATTTAGACTGTTAAGTTTTGGCAGTAGTAGCAATATCTTTGGGATGGAGCTAATAATTTATTGAACTATGGCAATTGTCAATCCCATATCTTGGAATATATTGCATATGACATCATTGAAGATAATAATGATTTACTAATTTGTATATGAAAAAGACACATGTCAAATAATTTTCAGGCACCTAGCAATTAAGTAAGAATAAGTGGGCTATGTATAATGATTAGGGATTTTAAACTTCAACTCGACTCGACTCGATTCAAATTATGATTCGAATTGATTTTCGAATCAACTTGAATTTTAAACATGAATATTTATATCGAATAATGAATTGGGGGGAGCTGGGGAGGGGGTCTTCTTGTCATATTCGACTCAAAAATCTCATTTTGAGGTGATCAAATTCAAGTCAATTCAATATTCGTTTTTCGAATTCATATTTCAATTCAATTTGTATAATTAATTAATGAGGTAAATTTACTTTGTCCCCAAACTATACATGTTTTTCTACTTTATCCCTTTAATTTTTTGTTCAATTTTACTCTATGAACTTTGTAAATTATTTCACTTTTGAATAATTTCTAAAATTTTAAACTAATTGAATCAAAACTCAAATTAAAATTAGAATTTTGATTTCATTTACTAGACGAACTATATTAAAGCTTAATAATAATGATCTAAAAATAAAGCAGTTAATTTTGGCTCGGTCTGGTAAAATGACCAAGACGGGGTGTAGTTTTTTAGACCCGAAATAAGCCATTTTTTTTGCCTGACTCATTAGACTCGAAAAACATGACCGACCCAGTTGCTCATTTTTCTTTGTATTTTCGTGGATTGGTTCGAGATGGGCTACAAAAATAATGCCATACTCACCATCTGTCCGACCTGCCCATTTTTATCTAGTCCCCACGATACGCCCCATTTAACAGCTCTATCTAAAACTGAATATGGTTTCTACTTGGGCCCAAAACCCCACCCATGTCTAACTGTTACCATCCTCAATATATTAGCACGTCGGCTACCAAACAAAGCCCAAGACAGGTGTAAAAAAGCCCATTAACATTGGGCCTGCTAAGTAACCGGGTTCGGATCTTTTCTCAGTTCGATTCCATTGTTATCAAGGTCGTAGCTTCTCGAGCAGCAGGGGATTGGGGGTTTCTGATTTTTCTCCGACAATTTTCTCAGAAAACAGTGCAAAAAAGGGCAAGAAAAAATTCGAGGCAATGGTCGTGGGAAGGCTTATGAAAGGTGAACCGCTGGTGACGAAGCTGGCGGCGGTGGCGAAGTACGGCGTGCTTCCGGGAGCCATGATCGCCGCCCTTATCTACTCGCCACCCGATTATGCTTTGTCCAAAAAACCAGCTGATTCAGGATCCTCAAGCTCTTCGCATTAGACAGAAAGGTGGTATTTCGTTGTTAGCTTTCTCTTTGGTGTTTTTGGGGGTAGGGTTTTGTCTATTTGGTGGATCTAATGTGAGATTTTGTTTTGTTACCTTTAATTCAATGACGTTTGGTTGTCAATGTCATTGTTTTGGTATGAGTATCTATCTGGATTTGAAGAATGGTGAATCTTGCAGAATTATATTCTATGCTGATATTGAACTTGTAAATATTTGGGAAATTGTGGTAATGATGTTATGGACGAGCTGTGGGGAAGAAATATTTATTAGTTAATATTAATTTACAAAATGGAGTTTTGAGAACCTACTTTCTGGAAATGATTATCTGAACTAGTTGAGGGATATGAGGAGGAAGAAGATAAGGACATAGGAAAAGATGGTGAATCTTAGAGAATTGTATTTTATGCTGATATTGAACTTGTAAATATTTGCAAAATTGTGGTAATGGTGTTATGGACGAGCTGACCGAGGAAGAAATATTTACTAGTTAATATGAATTTTACAAAATGGAGTTTGAGAACCTACTTTCTGGAAAAGATTATCTGAACTAGTTGAGGGATATGGAGAGGAAGAAGATAAGGACATAGAAAAGATGGTGATTTTTTTTTTCTGGATAAACTTTGATTCAGCTAAACAAATTTCAATTGTTGAGTTCTTCTACTTGTCCTTTCGGTTTCATTCCTTGGGTTTGCCATCTTAAATTTTATGTACAATCGTTCTTTTTGCTTTTTTACTCTTTTTTATTCTCAATTTGTATATTGTTGCTTCTTACTTTGGCTATTGCTATAAGCTTGCCAAAGAAAAACAAAGCATTTGTGAACTGATAAGATTTTCAAACGAATGGCCTTCTGTCTATTTTTCGGATTATTCTTTTAGTTCATATTTCGTCCTGAAATATTGTTTCCGAAACTTTCATTTTGAGGTGTACCAAATGACTAAATTCATCAGCTAATACTGAAAAATGGAAACTTTTCTGGTTATGAAGATTTGAATGTCACTATGATGCAAAACTGACTTGTTATTTTTTTTTTGATGCAGCTCTATTTCGGTTAATCATGCATCTTTTGGTTGGACTCGTGATATGTTGGATGAATATGGTATGTAATAATTGCAATGGCGCTTTGCTGCTGTAAAACCGTTGTAGACATCGAGGATTATTTAAAGTCTCTTGAAGAAATTGTGTTTCTGGATTTAGTGCACAATGATTTTGGTTAAGCTTTGGTTTTCCTGAGTGTTCTGGATTTCTTTCGCTCTATGTTCTTTAATTTGATCGCCTGGTAAAAAACTAAATGTTGCCTCAATTTTCCACATCATGTCAGGTTAATTTAACACTTCATTGGCTCAATTTCCTGACTTTATGGTTTTTCTTGGACCCTATGCTTACCTTCTGGAGAAAATGTACAATCTTGGTATATGTTGTTTAATCTCTATTTTGATTCGTGTTGGCAATAGACATTGTGTTTTTGGTCCCCTCCGTGAAGTTTTCGTAGTGTGTGCAAGTTCTTATCCCAAATCCCAAGGTCCTGTTTGTATTAGTATGAGTATACAATTATCCCATGGATGATATTTAGGTTGTGTTTCTAAAGCCACATAATTATCTAGGTATTGCAAAGCACTAGATGTATTCTTATGTTGCTCGATTGAGAAGCTTTTATTAAGACGGGGTTCGGTTCTTTGGTGCACTCCCTGATATTCAAGGTGCCACCGTATGCGTGGTAAAATAACTGGAGTATTTACATAGATGAAGGATTGGTCTTCAAGAATGACTTGAAAGTTTATTGGGGTGAGTTTTTGAGAATAGTGGTGACCAGGGTTTGTATGATGGGTTTGAAACCTTTACACATCCTAGGTTGCCAATGCAGAAGAAGCTTAGGAAAATGATTTATTGCCGCAGAAGCAGCAAGTAGAGTCGATAATCACAAGTTGTTAGTGTTTGCAAATAGAAACTAAAAATTGATTAAGTCAAGAGAGAGTGTTTGGTGAATAAGTTGTAAAGTGTTCTATTTGTGTGTAAGCAGAATCAAAAATCCAAAACACCCTTCCTGTTATTTTTAGATTTTGATTAAATGAAACAGAAGTTGACATTTTAAATACTACAAAGTGATTTTTTTTTTCAATTGAAAGTTAGGGAATCACTTTTTTTAAGTATTTTTTTTGACTACTTCCGGACTAGAATTGTTAGTGTAGAAATGATCTGTGTTTGTGTGTGTGTGTGTGTGTGCGATGGGATGTCTTACCTGTTTTTTTTTTTTTTTTGAAAGCACCTGTAAATTATTTTGATTACATTATTGTGCACCATTAACATGTAGGGAGTGTTTGCAAAAACACGCTTTTAGAAGAAGTGATTTATTATAAGCAGTAGTAAGTAGTTGAGAATCGAGAAGTTGGTAATGTTTGAAAATAGAATTAAAAGTTGAGAATGAGAAGTTGAGAGTGTTTGGTGAAAAAAATAGTAAAAGTACTTATTTATTTGTAAAATTCAAACTAAAAGCGAACGAGAATCTAAAGACCCATCTCCTCTTTTAGATTCCGATTAAACGAAGTAGAATTAGAAGCGAGTAAATTGGTATATGCAAACACTAAAACTGCTTTTTTTAAGCAAAAAACTGAAAAATACTTATTTTTAGTGTTTGCAAACACTCCGTAGTCTATGTAGACACTTTGGCGGAGAGAGCACGGGCAGGCCGATCACGGGCCCTGGCCCAGCCCCATTTTTTTAAAAAAAAATTTAGTGAGGATTTTTTTAAAAAAAAAAAATTTAGTTATAATTTGTATTAATTTTTTTTGGATTTTCTATCCTACCACCCCATTTTCGTGATCTACCACCCCAGAAAGCGTCTCCGACTTTCCCGTCCTTGTATGTAGACACCATGGACTGCAAACACTATGGCCCCAACTATGAATGACTTTGCTAAAGTCAAACTAGGCCCATCAAGCCTAAAATCAATTGTGATATTTGGATTCAATTCATCCAGGCTAAAGTAACTGGACCTCCCAACCTCGGCCCATTTATTTGAATTGGGTTTTATCCAATTTAAAATTGATACGACAACCTTTTTATTTTCTTATTGTTCAAGAAGTTATTTTACTTGTTTTTTTTTTTTTTTCTAAATAATTTACATGTCTGAAATGGTAAATATTCGTGCCCATCCATTTCCAGTGAAGTCAAAGGAGGTTTCATGTATTTCGTTAACAATCACATGTTGAGACAAAAACCAAGAACAAAAGGTTACATGTTCAAGATGAAGTTAAAATGGGTTATTTGAATTAAGCTCTACTTATGTATACGTGTATTTGTTCATTTTGACAGTTTTTTCCCCTTTAAAGTTGATGCATTGTTTTCTTTATTATTATTATTATTATTATTATTATTATTATTATTATTATTTGTATTTGTGGGTTTTCATATTTTGATATAATAGAAAAAAGCCATCCTAAATAATAATTATAAGTTGGTTAGAGTGCTTGCAAATTCCTAAAAAATTGATTCTCCGCTTCTATTTATTTTTTCCACCTAAAAAGTAAAAACAGATGATCACACACTTTTTTCTTTTTCTTTTTTTTTTTATTTGAGTTTGCAAACAATCCTTTAGCTTAACGGGGGTCAATTTCATCTTAACCAAAACATTTCAACTATTTTTCCCAAAGTTGATAATTTTTGTTTACAGTTTGCAAGTACTCCCGTAGCATAACTTGGGGTAATTCACTCAAGAACGGAAATCACTCCCTATATAGTCCGGAAGGAAAAGAGTGAACGTACCCAGTACGTACCCGAAACATTTCATTTATGAGCTAATTGCAATAAACGTTAAACTTAAAAAATCATGGACCTCGAAAGTCGGAACTAGAGACGTCAATAAGGGTTGCCTCGTTCTGATCCTGCCCTTACTTGCTTACCCTAAAAGGCTTCTAGCCCTTACGGGTTAGGGCTAAAAACCCCGTAGTTATAAGGGCTTAAAAAATCTAGGTCCAACCCTAGCTCTACATGGTTAGAGTCGGGTCAGGACTAACCCTATATATATATTTTTATTATTTTTGATAAAGTCATACCCTTGTAAATTTAATATTTCTAACCAAATAAAATACTTATATAACATAATCTAATAAAATATAAATAACAATAAATGAAGTTTCTTCTAAATAATTTTATGAATATAAAGTAACATCTACAATCTAATGTTATAATAATAGAATTATGGATCATAATATCATGTCCTTTCATTTAAAAAAATAATTAATAAACGAGATCTAAATTTAAATTTGATAGTATTATGGTTATAAATCTAAATATAAATCTATAAAAACAAAAAAATATTGAGGAAAAAACCTTAAGGGCTAGTCCGACCCTAGTCCTAGCCGGCCGTAGAGCCAATTAGGGCTGGACTAAAAAGCTTTTATGTTATAAGGACATATGAAATATGGGCCCTCAAGGCTTAGACCATATCTACTCGGAATTATGGGACATTGAAACACTTTAGAACACTATTGTAAAATTCTCCATCCAATCTCAGTTAGTTCCAGTCCATGCGCTAAACACCCCTTGCCACCTATTAGTTTATTTTTCCATTAAACCTTGTTCAAATTTTACCTAAGTGCTAGGCGCCTAGGCCCCAATTTATCGCTTAGCTACCTGTTTTTGAACACTTATTTTGTAAGAATCCAAATGTGTTTTGGAAATGAGAATGATATAATTAGGAGATACAACATGGAATGTAGGCCCATGATTGCTGGTTCAATGCAGTCATAAATTTTTACAGCAACCAACTTCTCTCTCTCTCTCTCTCATGCATGCAGCCAGTGGCGGACGCAGAATTTCGGCTTTGGCGGGGCGAAAAACGGTCCGAGACTCCGAGTTCATATATTTAAACTATGAGAAAAAAATTTGGGTGGCAATTGTAAAACACAACTATTTGAAGTTTTTTTATCAAAGTTTTGGGGGGGGCAATTGTAAAAAAAAATCATTTATTTTAGCTATAAAAAAATAATTTTAAAAACTTTTGAGGGAGGAAAAATAATTTTACAAAATTTTTGGGGGGCAGCAGCCCCCCTTGTCCCCCCTGTATCCGCCGATGCATGCAGCTATACCTATGAATGCATGTACATTTTTATAGGCAGTAAAGATGCCACGCCCATAATTAATCTTGGCCCTGCAACTATCATGCAATCGTAGGGCACACAACCAAAAGGGACCCAAAATCCCATCTCAAACTGCTGACATCAAACAAACATCACCTCCAAAATCACATCACCCCCACCCCCTACCCCACCTACCCCCCAATCAAAATCCATCCCCAACTCTTGATTTCCCACCTGCAATAAAATCTATTTCACCATTGGATTTATTTTTTCATGTACCACTACTAGAGCTGTTAAAATCATCAAGTTGGGCCAAATAGTTACCGGATTGCTAATGTTGGAATCCAATCCATAAAATTACACTGTAAATTTTGGCCAAGCAGATCGGCTTAATTTTTCAGGCCTAAAAAATTACAGCTAGTCTGGTAAAAATACCAGACTGGTCGGACCAAGACGGAGTTGAAAACTCTAGCCACCATCGGTAACTTGTCATCTTATCATAAGATACTCATACAATCTAGGGATAATTACAAAAAGTACCCCTAAGGTTTGACCTAATTACAAAAAATCCCAATTAACTTCTAAAATTACAAAAAGTACCATTGAGGTTTGATTCAATGTTAAAAATAAGGGATAAATTGCAATATTTTTATAAATATGAAGGGAGGTTTTGAAATATTTTTTGCTTATGAAAGATTTAATGTTAGAAAAGAGAAAACCTCGGGGGTATCTTTTGTAATTTTGAAAGCTAGCTGAGTTTTTTTGTAGTTAAGTCAAACCTCAAGGGTATTTTTTGTCATTAACCCTATAATCTATTTCACCATTAGATTTTTTCCATGTATGACAACTAGAGCCATCAAAATCATCAAATTTGGACCTAGAGCAAAAAACAGGCCGAGCAGGCTAAACAATTACCTAGTCGCTAATTTTGGAGCCCAACCCATAAATCACACTGTAAAATTTGTGCCAAATAGACACAAATTTTTTCGGGCCTAAAAAATCAGAGTCCATCGGGGTAAAAGTACCGGGCTGGTCGGATCAGCTTGAAATTGATAGCTCTAACCACCACTGGTAGTAGTTTGTCATCTTATCATAAAATACTGACATAAATATTATATATATGTTAAAAAAAAAGTAGCTGCAGTTAGTCATCATCAATGCTGCTACTACTTCTACAACGTTACGTTCATGAAACGTTTACTTTACATATTCAGAATCTCTAAGATTCTCTACATATACATAGACACCAGATAATTAATAACTTTATAATTAATTAATATTCCCATATTTGAATTTCATATGAAAAAGGCTAACTTAAACTTAAAGATCCAACGGCCAAGAATCTACCACCATCTGAAACCCATCTCTGTTGCAGTCTCCATGTCAGAGTTAACATTATTATCAATCCCATGACCAACCGATGGGATTAATAATCCCATCTCACCACCAAACAGAAAAGGGTTCTCATATTTGGCATTTTCTTGATTCCCACCAAAAAATTGGAAATGGGGTTCAAAAAAATTGCCCTTTTCTTTCCTGCCCTGTTTGGCAATAGCATTACTAAGTTCCTTAAAGGTGAAGTCTTGATTTGGGATAAAGGACTTGTTTGGAAAAGATGATGATGTGGGATGGGGGGACAAGAATGTGTCACATGATTGGGAGACAATTAGTGGGTTGATTAGGGTTTTGAGATCAGATAATTCTTGGGTGGGAATTGGGAAATTAGGGTTTTGGTGATTTTGGGGAATTGGGGTTTGGGTTATTATTGGTGGTGGTTCAAGTAATGGAGGCAATGTTAAGTAGTTTTGGTTTTGAAGCATTGTTATTGGAATACTTTTTTTGTCCCCAAACTTGTGGAAAATTCTGCAAATCACCCATTCTTCCTGTAAAAAGAAACAAATTAATTAGGTTTTATTGAAAAGGAAAACAGAAATAGAAATAAAAATTGAATCTTTTTTTCAATAAGTTGGGAACTTGGGAGTCCTAGTTAGAGGGGAGGGGATAAGTTTCAAAGAAACTGAAAGATATATATCGGATTCGAATCCCGATCAACACTGTTAAAAATGGTGAGTGACACCACTTGACCAATAAGTTTGTCGTAATAAAAATTGAATCTTTTTTGTGTCTTTAATTCTTTGCAGGCAATTTAGTACTCAAATCATAAATAATATTTTTTTGGGGGCTGAGAAATTTTCAGTGTATTATAGCATGTGCTTTAAATGAAATTATAAAGTTCTCAGAAAAAGGTAAAAAGTTTTTTTTTTTTAATGAGTGATTAACCTTGCACTGGTTTCAATCATTTTACAAAATCCCAAGTCTAGGATTGCTCTGTTGCCTGCCAGCCAACCAATCACTAATCAGTAGCTAACATATCGTTGTGCTCGTGTTGTACTATTGTGTTTTCGTATTAAATTATCCCGTTTGATCTTAAATATAATAATACTTATAATATTAACTTAATTTAAAATTATGTGTTCATGTCGTGCTTATCATGTAAGCTGTCTCTATAATTGTGTTTGTAATTGTGTCGTGTAATTCATTATCAGACCCATTAAATCTCTCCATGCCAAATTACTGTGCTGTTATCGTGTCATATCACTCCTTGTCAGCCCTATTAAATCTCATAATAGGCATAAATGTATAAGATAGACACAATTAATAGGAAAATCAATGTGATAAGTGTATAATTGGTTTACAAAAAAACTCAAACTAGGTTTTCTTTATCTGTTTGTTATAATTTTTTTCACAAGTCAAGTATGAAATTTAATATGTCTAGTCGGCAGACAACAAACTGTTTCCAATACTTCCATCAATATCATGACAAAAAACCTAAAAGTCAACCTTATGAAAGGACAAATCATAGTGGATAGAAATTAAATCAAGTCTCAATCTTTCACTGGATTTCATATTACCAAAAGTTACAACACCAAAAAATAAAGGACATATATATACTATATGCCAAAATCTTGTGTGAGACGGTCGTACAGTACAACGGTGATACTTTTAATATAAAAAATAATAACGTAAAAAGTGATATTTTACCTGCATACTCTTAAATATAAGTGTATTAAGACAAAATATCACTTTTTACAATTAAAATATCGCATTTTACACTAAAAGTATTACTCATCGCACCGTACGACATTCTCACAAGAGACTTCATACTATATAGATAAGATTAGACATATACTACCACTATTAGCATTACAACATATGAAATAACATCAAGAAACAAATTGAATGATCATATTAACTCTATTATAATTTAAAAAAAATAGGTTAAAAGTTAAAACTGACCTTGCCGGTGTGACGGCACGAAAAATCACCATCGAGACGATACTCGTGCATAACCCATTTGGTTTTCTCCCCCCTAGGGGCTCTCCCTTTGTAGAAAACAAGGGTTTTTTTCATTCCAAGAAGTGATCCACTTGAAGCACTATAAACTTCTCTATCTTTACCAGTTGCTTTCCAATAACCAGCACTTGTTGCTCTGTTTGTTCTCAGCCCTGTTGGATATTTCCTGTCTCTTAAGCTGAAGAAATACCATTCCCTTTCTCCCATTTTTGCCACATCTTTTTTTTTTTTTTACAAATTTAACACAAGTTAATAAAATAATATTCTAAACAGTATATATTATGAAACTCTTTGGAATCTTTGTACATAATTACATATGGTACAACAACATTAAATTATTTTCAAAGCAAAGGGTGCATTAATTAATTAAATAATTATCACTGTGAATTTTGCCAGAATATTAAATGTTTTCCAAATATCTGCAGGAAGTTATATATATAGCTAGATTTGTGGCAGAAAAAGTGAAAGAGTTGAAGAAATTAATCTGTACATTACTTCTCCTCACAAAAATATTAGGGATAATTACAAAAATCCCCCTGGGGTTCGGGCTAATTACAAAAAAACCCGAATTTTTTTGAAAATTGCAAAAAAACTCCATATTTTCCCTTCATAAGTAAAAAAAGATTCATAGACCCCCCTGGTATTTCCACAAATATTACAATAACCCCCTTAAAATTTACGTATAACCAAACCCTAAGGGGGCTTTTTGTAATATTGAAACGTATCTGGGGCTTTTCTGTAATTACCAAAAACCTCAAGTACTCTTTTGTAATTGGTCTGTACATTACTTCTCCTCATAAAAATATTAGGGATACTTACAAAAATCCCCCTGTGGTTCAGGCTAATTACAAAAAAAACCCAGAATTTTTTTGAAAATTGCAAAAAACTCCACATTCCCCCCTTCACACATAAAAATCCATTTCAAACACCCCCATGGTATTTCCACAAATATCACAGTTACCCCTTTAAAATATACATATTACCAGACCTAAAGGGACTTTCTGTAATATTGACACATATCTGGGGCTTTTCTGTAATTATCCCAAACCTCAAGGACTCTTCTGTAATTATCCCACAACACCAAACAGAAACCACAAAAAAAGGAAAAAAACTCCATTAATGAAAATTTTACCTGGAAGTTCCCAAGGCTCACATCTGTTGAGGTCCACCTCAGCAATCTCCACTCCACAAAAGCTGCCATTAAAGACCTTTGAAGCTAAATAAAAAGTTATAAGCTCCTCATCAGTTGGGTGAAAACGAAAACCAGGTGGCAACCCTTGTTCATTCATCTCTTCCCTTTCAAGCTCACACATTATTTCCTCCATTAATCCCATCATATTCTCCACACACACACTAAATTATTTTCTTGAAAAAAAAAAAAAACAGGGGATTGCTGAAAAAAACAGGATATGACTAAAACATGCACAAAAAGAAAAAAACAGGGGATGACTAAAACATGCACAAAAAAATTGTTTCTTGATTTTTTTTTTTTGTGGGTTATAAGGATATATATAATGGGAATTGAAGCACTGAATTTTAAGGAAAATGGGATTTAAAAAAAAAACAGGGGATGACTAAAACATGCACAAAAAAATTGATTCTTGATTTTTTTTTGGTGGGTTATAAGGATATATATAATGGGGAATTGAAGCACTGAATTTTAAGGAAAATGGGATAGATTTGGAGGGGTCATAAAGGCTAAAATCTTTTGCAGAGAACCTGTAAAAGCCCACCTGAGAAGGGTTCCAAAACAGGCAAAAAAATATTCAGAAAAACAGGGGAGGGGGTGGGGTGGGGTGGGGGGGTTAGGAGTAAATGCAAAAGGAGTTGATTTTTGCAGAGATTTATGCGTGCGTTTGTTAGCATGTTTAGATGAGTCAGGCTCTTAGATTCATAGTGCAGAGAAGGGTCACTCAAATCCATTTACATAAATAGGACTATTTTTTTTTTTTTTTTCATGATTAGTGTATATTGTGTTGTTTAGTTCATAGGACATTAAGGCACTTTTGTACCAAGTTTGATCATGAGTTATGGTTTCATGATTTATTTAGGTGTAGTTAGGTTTGTTGTACTAAGAATTGTTCCCATCTTTTGCATTGTTTTTAAGTGTACGTATGTAGGGGTGGTGTTAATTCTTGACGGGACACGATAGTTTTATTGTGTTCGTGTCCTTTTTATATCGACGTGATAAAGACACAAAATTTTCTGTATCGTCTCATGTCGTGTTCGTGTCATGAATCCAATAAACACGGCAAATTTAAAAGATGGAACGTTAACATGCTAATGATATATATATATATATATATTAATCTATTAGCGATACGATCTGCTTGCAAACACGTATTTTGATAATGACATGTTTACCTTTTCGGGACACAATAACCTGAAAATTGTACGTTATTATTGGACACCTTGTACTTTGTTTCATGTATTCGGTATAATATAATGTCATATCGTGTAATATGTTATCATGTTTTAACGTGCAATATTGTATCATTCAAATTTAGTTAATCTTTTTCTACTTGTCGTGTCAAATCGTGCTGTGTCGTATCAACAAGAGAAATTTCGTGTTCGTATAAGTACAATTTCTTATCGTGTCAACTATCGTGTTCGTATTTGAGATTATTATCGTATCGACACTAAACATAACGCTATTACACGATTTATCACCCCTATGTGTATCGACACTAAACATAACGCTATTACCTATCGTGTTTCATCTCATGTGTGACATCCAGGACTGATGGGGAGGGAGTGATCACTGGTGCAAGTAAGACACAGACAATGAGCGGCTTCTGGCAGGCTTTTAAGCGGTGGTGAATATGAATGAACTGATCTCATACCTGAAGAAGATGAGATTCCGAGGCTATAAAGGTAAGAGATTGTACAGTTGATGAGAACTTAAAAATTAGGAATGAGGTGTTTCTGATTTTGAAAAACTACTGTTACTGATATTTTTGTAAAAATAAAAAAGTTTATTTTTGACATTCTTATCCTCAAACTTTTAATCCAAAATTGCCCTTCTCTTTCTAAATACCCATACCATTAATATATGAGTGTTTTTTCTCCAAACACTTCAAATTTGATTTTTATTCAGCTTTTAGATTTTATATGCAAATACTATCAACTTCTGATTTTCAACTAGTTGTGTTTCTGCTACAATAAAATCTTCTTAGAAAAAAAAGAAGTGTTTGCAAACACATGAAACAAAAGTGCTAAGATACATGGAATATTTAACCAAAAATGCTCAAATATCAAGATTATCACCAAAAAGGATATCCCACAATGTAAGAAATGGGAAAGAAAATACAAGAAGAGGCCAGGGCCCCCAATCCCCAACCCCCACCCCCACCCCACCCCCAAAAAAAAAAAAAAAAAAAAAAAAAAAAGGCCCATCAAAGTATATTTTGTGTAACCCAAAAAAGGATAGGTGGATATGTAGGAAAAAGAGGGTAATACAAACCTCAGCTTTTTAAGTATCATCCTTAAAAATCAGAGGCAAAATGGGACTTTGCACCAATTTGTAGCTTTCGTATGGTTTGTGTCCTGACCTTATGACTTTCACTCACACCACACACACTTATCTGCTTGACAATACACAGACTTATTAACCATGTAACGGTTTTCTATATATAAATTCATGCTTTTAACACCACCACATTTTTCTATCATTTCAATGGTGGCACTTCAAAATTAAGTTCAATTTTTTTTCTTTTTCAAATTCAATTTATTGCAAAATGATAATTTTTATCTTTATGAACTATCGATCTTGTTTCCTATATATATATATATACACCACTGCAGGAAAAAAAAAAACGTCAAGTAGCGATGGACTAAACCAAGAAAACCCATCGCTGAAAATTATAGCGACGGATAACTTTCGTCTTTACCTAACTCGTCGGTAAGTGGGTGGCGACGGACGACAAAATCCGTCATTAAATTGTTATATATCGATCTGTTGCTAAAAATGTATTGGAACAACAAAAAAAGGACATAATAGCAACAGAATGGCGATGGATTTATCTGTCGCTAAACTTAATGACGAACAATATATGTGTGACGTATTCTCACCTTAAACAAATTATTCTCAAAGGAAACTTGTAAATTTTTTCTCAATCATTTCGACATTTGGATAAGTTATCTTCTTAAATATAGTATTTAAAGGAATTAAAACAAAAATTGTTTCTATACCACAAAATTTTAGTTGGAGAAATTCCCAACTCATACTCGTATTTGTTGTGTTGCAGATCACATCCATCTATTGGGGCTTTTAAAACTTCCAGTCGGATATGGATTGAAAAGTGTTTGCAAACTCTAAGAAAAAGTGATTCTCGGCTTCTACTTTGAAAATACTCCCTATACAAAATTTACCGGCATCGTAATCGAAATAATTTGACCTTGTGAAGGACAAAACAGGAAAGGAATAATGAGACTGTATTAACTTTTATTCTTCTAATTTCCCTCCAAATTAAAGATTGGTAAATAGATGGTGAAATTTCATTATACATTGTATACAAGTATATTCTACCTATGTACATATTGAGTAAGACAAGATAGAAGGTGAAAATCTTGTACATTGAGTGTACAACCATGTTTGTGCCCAATTTCATGTTAAATCAAATCAACAACTCATCAAACCTTTACGCCCGTTTTAAAAAGTATAACTAAGCATCTTCAAATTTTTGAACATTTCTAGTAGGGACAACTATTCACGTTGTATCACCTCTTTCTAGTACGGATTGGATCTATCCAGGAATCGTGTTTTATCTTCTATTCCATTGTACAAATGACTGTCACGTGTTTTAAATTGCCATATTAATTTTCAAGTATAAATTGTGGGTTTTCACGTACAAGGCAAGTGATAATAGTTACATAATTCTGGCATAGAAGATCTGGCCCGTTTCTAGTAGTGATAAATATATCACCTCTGATTAGAAATGTTTGTTGGCTTATAATTAGTTGCGTCACAAGTGAATCTCTGGCACCTTCTAATGCTCAAGTCAAATTCGAAACATACATAAATAATCTAGAAAATTTGAAAGTTGATAATTGCTTATCCATTTATGTAATTTTATAACGATCGAGAAGTATCTATCGACAATCTCATTAGCTTTTTTGATTTTAGCACGTGCAAGATATTCTATTTCAAATGGGTGTTTTAGCACGTATTTAAAATTAGTATTATGTTCCTGTAAAAAAACTAGTATATTATAAGCCAAGTGTGTAAGACGATGTTATAATGCATACATGACGTGTATTTATATTATTAAAATAGAAGATAAAACACTACGTGGATCAGAGTACGTATCAGGATTGGATTTAATGTGCTTAATTCATATTTATTATCCACAATTTTTTGAAAGGATATTATCTATATTAGTTAAATGATAATCATATTTATCCATTGGACAATTATTTTTCCTCCGACCTATTATTCGATAAATTTCATTGGACTTTATTTTTTCAGCATGTCCAAATTAATTATGGTCCATCATTTTGAAAATTTCACTACAGGAAAAAAATCGATTTACCTATTGTAGATAGTATTAGGATAATTGTAAAGTGTAGATAAAACCATTGTAGGTAAATATTTACCAATAAAATCTAAAACTGTTCGTAGATATTTAGAGTACTTCTAGATCTGTCGGTAAATTTAAAAAATATAGGTTATGTGTCAGTATTTTGTTAGTATAGTTTGGGGAATAATATATTTTTTTAATTTGTAGGTACTCTGTAGGTAACTATAAAATTTAATGAAAAATCATTTATGTCGGTGAACTAAATTATTTTGTAGTGTTTAACTTTCATAAACATTTTATATGAATCGAAAGTGAAAATTAATACCAAATGATTCCAATTATAAAAATACTCAGGAAACTGTTAATTTTTTATATCCTTTCATATATACGAAAAAAATAAAAAAACATTTCATAGCAAAAGGACATATAAATGTTTAGAAAAAATAAAGAAAGAAGTGAAAATGCTGGATTTTAAATTTAATTTGACTATTTAATTTATGTACGTGCAATAATGGAGATAGGTATTGGTAAAGAAGTTAGAGAGTTAAACAAGTAAAAGATAGCAACAGTGAGAATCTAATGGCAGTGGCAGCCTATATATATTAGTGCACACGTACGTATTAGTAACCCACAGCCTATATATTTATTGTGTCGACACAGTACACGAAAAATTTGTGTTGTGTTTGTGTAAACACGATAAAATAGAAAGTTAACATGCTAACGACCTGCTAATCTGTTAGTGATACGATGATGACACGTTTTTATCTGTTATTGACATGATAACATGCTATTTTATATGTTTGTATCATGTATTGTCATGTAATATCATGCAAATTGCTACCATGCGTGTATTAACATGTAAATCAATTTATATTTGTTATTGGCTTATCGTGTCAAATTGTGTCGCGTCAACACGAAAAAGTTCGTGTATATATAAATCTTTATCGTGTTGTGTTCGTATTTGTTCTGATACCATGTTAAGAAAGACATGCATTTCTATATGTTTTCCCAAGAGTTTACATGTATATATACAAAGTGTATTAATTCTTGGCCATCAAGAATAAGAACTTAAGAAGATCTCCAAATTTAATAGAAAATAACCTATTCTACAGAAAACATATCATCTATTCAAGGAAATATGTTATACCGACATACACAATATACACACGGGCACGAATATATTTTCACTTGCATATATTGTGGTTTATTAACAAGAAATTAAATGACAATAAAACACACGACAAATATTTATAAGAAATCTTGCTGAAATGACTACGGGAAGGCAGTTTGTTTTTATTCTCAAGAAGACTAATTTTTAGAACTTTTTATTAATTTGAAACTCAGGAAAATTATTTTATTTTTACTCATTTGATCATAAAATATCTCTTATTTTCATTTCATGCCTAATAATATTTCACTTTCGACATAAAAAAAATAAGCATATATTTACATGAATCAAATTTAAATAGTCAACATAATATATATTCAATATAATTATATTTTATTTTCATATAAAAATTTCCCAACCTACTCTAACATATAAATTGAACATAAGACCAAATCAAATTCTGCTATAATTAAGGACCTGGGACTCTGGGAGTAGAGCTGACAAAAGTTTGGGCTGAGTATCTATACGTAAAATTGGGTCAGGCCGGGCCGAAAATCACTTGGTCCGGTGATTTTCTTGGCCTAATCTAACCCACACTACAAGAAAATTCCAGTTCCAACAGAATTTATTGACAAAAATAATTTTGTCACTAAATTGTACAATTATGTACCTACAGAATACTGAGAGGATAAAAAAATGATTTTTTCCCAAAATACACCAACAAATTACCGATAATTTTTAAATCTACCGACAAAAATATTGTAGATATTTATCAACAGTTTTAGATT
The DNA here is from genome assembly GCA_016081115.2 of Rehmannia glutinosa. Classification (NCBI taxonomy): domain Eukaryota; kingdom Viridiplantae; phylum Streptophyta; class Magnoliopsida; order Lamiales; family Orobanchaceae; genus Rehmannia; species Rehmannia glutinosa. The sequence continues at coordinate 167,448 of JABTTQ020003482.1, forward strand.
ATGTAGATAAATATTTACCAATAATGATATTATATATAATTATTTTTACCTACACTTTACAATTATTTTAATATTTACATACATGTTTTTTTGTGTAGATAAACTGATTTTTTCTTGTAGTCAAAACACATTTTTACACATAAAATATGTCAGGGAGGTTGGGTCTCGGACTTCGGGCCGATCGGACCAGGCAAAAGTAGGTCCGATCCATTTAGAGTTTATAAAAACATGGCCCAGCCCAATCCAATCCTGGGGCTGGTCGGGCCGGGCCAAAAATTGCAAGCTCTGTTTGGAAGCCATTGTGCATTTCTCGCCGATTTATATGGGGAAGTAATTTCTGAGGGATCGGAACTGTTTCTGATCATTAGTGATGTAAGAATATAAAACCTTGTTGTCAAAAATGCAAACAAAATATGAAAAAACAAAAAACCAATTCCTCATTGCAATCCTATTAATGATAAATTAACATTGGTTGATGCAAAATTATTTAGTGGGAGGATGATGTATGATAACATACCTAAGAGAGTCTATAAAAATATAGATTGAAGAGGTAGGTAAATAGGGTATGTTGAGATTCGAGCCTCCCCTTAAATTCCATTATTGTTTCTCCAATTGCATCACATTGCTTATACTATCACACTCCCTCTTAATTTACCTATTTACTTCTTTACCTGCTTTTTATTTACATTATTCTTTTTTTCTTTTACTTTCCTCCATCTTATCTATTTCCCATTTATTTTGCCAGTTTACCTTTAATTTCTTTTATCTGATTTTTTTATAAATTAAAAAAAAATGTGTTTTATTGTCTGAAGAATAATTTCGAAGAAAATAATTTCTGTGAACCATATAAAGAATAATGAAAGTGCGTGTGGTATGTCTTGTCATCTTTTTTTTGATTAGAGACATATTTTTAATTAAAAACTTTAGAATAAAATTTATAAATTTAGAATAATACATGTATTTTAGATCAAATTATTTTTTTAGTAGTGAACTTTTGATTATTTTGACAATTTTCTCATGTTGATTATTGGATATTATACATAAATTCAGTGACGTGGCCATGCCACGAAAATGAGGTGAACTGGGACACGATTCTAAAAGTAGAGGAATGACGAGAAACAAATTATAGATGTGTCACTACAAGAAAATTTCAGTTTACCGACAAAATTTACCGATAGAAATGATTTTGTCACTAAATTTTATAATTACCTACAGAATAAAAAATATTATTTTTTCCCAAATTATACCGACAAATTACCAACGGTTTTTTTGTAGGTAAACTAGTTTTTTTTCTTGTAGTGTGTGTTGACTCGACCTCTCGTCTGGATTTGATAGTATTAACCACTGCACCATTATCCAATTGTTAGAAAAAATAAAAACGAAAAAGTGGTTGTTATAATAGGAATGAATTAGCAGTGTATAAGAAGCGAGTGTACGAAACATTTGTGTTTCAATCATGAAGCTCTGATTTCTCTGCTTTTCCCTCTCCATTGGGACAATACTTTCGTACCATTTGCATTTAATTTTACTGTGGGGACCTCCCCCACCTCTTCTTCTCTAATTCCATAAATGTATTATTTATATAACTTTATAAAATATTTCTTGGCAAAAGAAAAAGGGAAATTCAAATTAAATTTCACTTGGCATTGTTTTCAGATTGATTGATCTCACTGCTTGAATTTGGATTCTTATAAAAGTTTGGGGCAAAAATTAGTATAAAACGGTCTCATAGGTCTTGTTCATGAGACGGATCCTATAAGTAAATAGGGCGTAGCCAGCCCGACTTAGTATCGCTAGCCCCAAATTTTTTTCCCCTTAGCTCAACTATTTTTCCTCTTAAAAATTATAAATATAATTTTTTTTCATTTTTTTCCATAGAAAAAATGGGACAAAAAAAATTATTTGAGGTGCGTGGGTGGCCGGGATCGGGAAGACCCCCTATCTACGCGCTTATAAGTAAATAGAATTTCAACTCAAACCCAACAAAAATAACCTATGTTTTTATGTTTTGTATGATCTGTCTCGTAAGCTTAAGTCCATAAGACAGTCTCACATAAGACCCATCAAAATTTGGACCATTTAATATCTAAAATTTAAATAAGAGACAATTAGATTTTCCCATTTCTTTTGAAGAATATGAAAAAGGGTAAGGTGACAACAATAAACAAGTGAAGGGCCCCCCGTCATATCTCAACCCGTACAAAAGGACCTCAAGATATGATGTCCGCTTCGCTGACACCCGCACTATGAGGACTCGAATCCGCTTTGTAACAGGTTCAGAGAGGATTTTCAGACAGAACTCAACCTAAGACTTCTCGGGATATTAGCTTGTTGAGACATATCTCGTAATTCACCTTTTTCATGAAATTCTACGGACGGGGCAGCTGGAGCCCTCAAATATGGGTTCATCGTTTTTAATAAACAAGTTGAAGGTGTAAAAAAAAAAAAAAAAGTTGAAAAACATAGTGGACCAGGAGTGAAAGTGCTAAAAGAGAGTGGGCCATCCATGTAAACATTATAACGTGGGTCGGCCCGTTAATGGTAGTTTAACGGCCTCAGGCCCACCAACGTTTTCAATATGGATATGCTTGCCCTGAGTGAGACTAGACCTGGCTTTTTACTTCTATACGGTTTTGGTTGAGAAAGAAAAATGTAAGCATTTTGTAAATTATAATTTTAAGAAATTAAAATTTCTATATTTATTTGGCTGGCCATGCAAAACGTCGAGAGAAATAAAATGAAATTATTGGGAGCAATTTCGACCTTTTTTTCCCTCAATTTATTATTTTATTATTTTACAGATTTATTTAATTTTGAATTGTTTAATTAATTATTCAATATTATTAATTATTATTGGATTACATATATAATTATCCGGCCCACGCGGTCCAAGTTATCGCATTAAGCCCGTGCGCCTCATTAACCCAGATATAAAATGTTCATCTTTATTTATTTGTAGGTAATCTAAATTTTACGCACTCTAATTTTTCTGTTATTTGCTTTTGAATATTCCTCCTACACATGGTGATTTGAACGCCGGAAAGACCTCCTGCGACAACCAGTAACCCGTTTGATGGTGTTGCAGGTAAGTTTCCGTCTAAAGAATTTACGAGCTCCGGAGAGAAAGTTGGACCAAGTAATCAAATACATTGACTTGGAGTAATCTGCACTTTTAGCATCATCAGAAATAAAAGAAATTAAAAAAAAAAAGATAAGGATCTTATTTAGGAAGTAATTCGTTTTATCCAAGTTGTATATATGATCATCTATCAATTTTTTGTTTCCTCTCTATTTTCCCCCAAAACCTATTGGATACCCTTTATTTTAAACAGTAGCATAAACACGAAGAGTCATTTAGCCATTTAATAGCAAATCAATTATTTATTTAAAATCTCAAAGGCATTTAGGTGTAGAAAATAGACTTTATATCAAATTATCATCATAGTAATTATTCAAAAAAAAAAAGTTCAACGTTTTGAACTTACCATTTGGGATTCTTGATTTAATTTTCAATTTTCTTTTTCAACAATTAAATCCGAATTTAAAATGCTAAGATATTTATATAAAATCAATGGCTGAGTCAGAAGGATGGTCAAAAAAAAAAAAAAACTTATACCTGTGTTGAAAATGGGCTCAGAATATCTTCGGATTAGCCCCACAATTGCAAAACCCAGCCCGAGTGAATTAACAGACAGCAGGTTGTACTAGGATTTGATTTGAGCCCAAATAACCCAAACTTAAATCTTAAACATTAAGAAGGAAATATTATTTTATTTAAAACATTTCAGGAATTAAAAAAAAAATACTATACCATGATTTACCTCTTCTTGATTGGGCGAATAGCACATAGTAACATATTAGGGCTATTAATAAATTTTTAACAAATTGAGGGTCGTAATTAAAAAATATTTGATGATGTCAAAAAATTCAGTTAGGCAAATTAATAGTTGGAACAAGATGTAAGATAAATCAAACCTTAAGCGTTTCTATAATTTTTAAACCTTTCTAAGTTATTATTATTATTATTATTATTATTATTATTATTATTATTATTATTATTATTATTATTCCAACACTGACTTTTTTTGTTATTATCCGTAAACATAGATATAAGTGGAAAATTTATAAACTTATAATATTCTCCCCCTACCCCCAAAAAAAAAATGTCCTCGTTGAAAATATGCTAAAAATTAATCCAATTTTAACCCCCCAAAATTAGAATTTCTTTCATCCTTGCCCCTTTTCTTTATTCATCAACAACATTCTTTAATTAACTCAACACTTTCTCCAATCAAATTATAACATCATGTGTTCATCACACATTTGTATATACAATTCCAAACATGCTTTGTTTGAAAGCCTCTACCAAAAACCAAAAGAACCAATCTTAAAGTCTCATCCACCTTCATTTGAAAGCAATAAACACCATCATACATACACATTTCTTACACAAAATTTAAATCTATATAAACCCTCCAAAACACCATCTTTCATACATCAACAAACAATCCAAAAAAAAAAAAACATTCTTATCCCTTCCCATTTTGACCTCTAAAAAACATGGCCTTTCCCAACCTACTAATCCTTGCAAGTCTCATGTTCCTCTCCTCACTAATCACACCATCCTCGGCCCGCGATTTCTCCATCGTCGGCTACACACCGGACGACCTAACGTGCATCGACAAGCTCGTGAACCTATTCGAGTCGTGGACCGACAAACATGGCAAGAAGTACAAGAGCCTTGAGGACAAGTTGCATAGGTTTGAGATTTTTAAGGACAATTTGAAGCACATTGATGAGAGGAATAAGGTTGTTGCTAGTAACTATTGGCTTGGCTTGAATGAGTTTGCTGATTTGAGCCATGATGAGTTCAAGAACATGTATTTGGGGCTCAAGGCAAATGATCAATATTTGCCTAAGAGAAATGATGATCAAGAATTTAAGTATAGGGATTTTGAGAATTTACCTAAATCTGTGGATTGGAGAAAGAAAGGTGCCGTTACTCGGATCAAGAATCAGGGCTCTTGCGGTACGTACATTTCGTTTTTTGTCGATTCGTTATAGGGACGGAGCCAGGGGACTGGCGACGGCCGCCATCGACTTCAAATTTTTTTCATAATTAGAATAAATTTACTAAATTTTATAAATTCGTCCTTCTAAAAAAACAAAAAAACTACATACTTATATCTATTAGTTTCGAGAAAAAATAAACCTCGCCCCAATTGTCTTGATTTTCTGGCTCCGCCATAGCCTCATAGGATATATTACATTTATAGTAGTATATGGTTGAATTAATTTTCAATCGAACTTACTATTATGGTTTTGCTCGCGTATATCACAATGATAATATGTCAAATTGGCCATTTACATTTTTTAAAAATGAAAAGGGATAATTACAAAGAAAACCCTGAGGTCCGGACTAATTACAAAAAACACCAATTTTTTTTGAAGATTACAAAAAAACTCTTGAGTTTGATTCGTCTTACATTTTTCTCCTTCATAAGCAAAAAATATTTCAAAAAAACTCGTGATGTTTCTAAAAATATTATAGTTATCCCCTTAAATTTAAGACATAATCAAACATGAGTGGGCTTTTCATAATTTTAAAATTTGTTTGGGTTTTTTTGTAATTAGGCCAAACCTTAGAGGGCCTTTTGTAATTTTCCCAAATGAAAAATAGCCGTATTTTTCAAAAATGAGTTTTTTTTAGGGATTTTGACTGAAAACTGGCGGTCATACTCTTCGTGTATTATTTGGTGAGGTAATTGGCCATTTTTCAAAGAATTGATGCAATACATTTATCGGTAACGAGACATGATTCTCGGTTCCAAGTCCAAGAAACGTAATTGTCCCGAGAAATGAAAAAATGACAAAATGAACAGTTGAACTCACAATTGGTTAAAAAAAATCATGTTTTTGAAAAACACAACTAAAAAATATTTTTATTATGAACAAATAGCCGAAAATCCGATAGACTATATATTGTGACTTGAAAAAAAAAATACAGGGAGTTGCTGGGCATTTTCAACAGTGGCTGCAGTGGAAGGGATAAACCAAATAGTGACAGGGAATTTGACAGAATTGTCTGAGCAAGAACTTATTGACTGTGACACAACTTACAACAATGGCTGCAATGGAGGTCTCATGGATTATGCATTTTCTTACATTGTCTCCAATGGTGGGCTTCATAAGGAAGATGACTATCCCTACCTCATGGAAGAAGGAACCTGTGAACAAAACAGGGTAATGATGTTAAATTAACCTTGATGACAATCATGAAAACTAAATATATGGATTGTTTTTTTTTTTGGATTAATTACAAAAATCACCCTTGAGTTTAATCAAATTATAAAAAAAAACCCAACTATTTTTCGAAATTACAAATATTCGTTTATATTTGTTTCTGGTTGACAAATTGCGCCTGCAATATGGGATATTTGTAAAGAAAATACAAACCTCACACAATGGCGTTGCTAGGGGGCTAACCCGGGCCCCCCTTTTTAAAAAAAGAAAAAAAATTCTAGGTAATTTTTTTCTACAAAAGAATTTTTATTTAATTTTTTATGGTTTTTCTTTTAACTTTTTATCTAACCTACCCCAATTCGTATATCGGCTCATTCCCGTTTTATTCCTGGCTACACCATTGATCTCACGACAGGGGCGTAGCCAGGGGGCCTCCCCGGCCTCCAGCGCATCCCAATTTTTTTTGCTCCGTTTTTTCTATTTAAAAAAGTGAAAAAAATATATATTTTTTAAGGAGAAAAAATAGTTGAGCTAGGTGGAAAAAAAAATTGGGTAGGGGTACTCATCTGGTTGGCTACGGCTACTTCACGGTGATGTTTGTAATACCTAAGGTGGTATTTGCAGTTTTGAAAAATAATTAAGTTTCTTTATAATTAAACCAAACATCAAGAACAATTTTTGTAATTATTCTTTTTGGGATGATTACGAAAAACATCTAAGGTTTGGGCTAATTACGAAGTAACCCAAAGATTTGAAAATTACAAAAATTCCTTTGAGGATTGATTTCGTCTTATATTTTCCTCCATCCATAAATAAAAAACATTTCAAAAGCATCCCTGACATTTATAGAGATATTACAGTTACCCCTTAAATTTACGATAAAATCAAACCGAATGGTTATTTTTGTACTTTCAAAAATATAAGGGTTTTTTTGTAATTTTTTTAAAGTTTCGATGATATTAATATTTTTTTAACAAAATTGTTTCAGGGTGAGTCAGAACTAGTCACCATTACAGGTTACCATGATGTTCCTGCCAACGATGAGCAAAGTCTCTTGAAAGCACTTGCTAACCAGCCACTAAGTGTAGCCATTGAAGCTTCTGGTAGAGATTTTCAATTCTACAGCGGGGTAAGTATAAACCACAGCCCGAGCTAGCAATGGGCCGAGCCGGACGGGTCCGTCCCGCTCCCACCAGGCTTTTGAAAAAATCAAGCCAGGTCGAGCCGCGAAAATAAATGGCCCAACCCAACCCATATGTGAATTTGTACATAAAAATTACCGGGTCGGACTAAAATATGGGCTAACCCCCGGCCCACATGTCAATTGGTAGGGTCAAATAGACCCGATTTTTTTGGGCTAGAAAATCATGTCCCGATCTGGCCCAACCCTTGGGGTGATCGGCAGTGGCCAGGAGTGGAGCTAGACGTATAATTTTAGGGGGGCTAAGTAATTTTGGAAGGGCTAAATCAATAAAAAATAATTATTTAGTACTAAAAATTAATATTCTAAAATAAATTATACATAAAAAAAAAATTCAAAAATTTAGGGGGGGCTAAAGCCCCCTGTGTACCAAGGAGGGTACGCGCCTGGCAGTGGCGGACACAAGGGGGGAAGTGGGGTCCCCCCCCCAAAATTTTGTAAAATTTATTTTTTTCCTTTAATTTATATGTAATTTAGTCTATAAATAAGTAAAAAAAACATTTGCCCCCTAAAAATTTTAGGAAAAAATATTTCTATATGTCTTCAAAATTAGGTTTGCCCCCTCCCCCCCCCCAACATCAATTTCTACGTCCGCCACTGGCGGTTGGGTCAGTCCACGGGTCGGGCTGCATTTTGTCGGCTCTAACCATAGCTCTTTTACCACAATTTTTACAATGTTTTAGTTCTAAAACTTTTTCATCAAGAATTTGATTATTTTGGGATATGGTTGTAGGGTGTGTTTGATGGGCACTGTGGAATTGAGCTTGATCATGGAGTTGCAGCCGTTGGATATGGATCAAGCAAGGGTCTGGATTACATCATAGTGAAAAACTCATGGGGACCAAAATGGGGAGAAAAGGGATACATAAGGATGAAGAGAAATACTGGGAAGCCTAGTGGGATGTGTGGCATTAACAAAATGGCCTCTTTTCCTACCAAAGACAAGTCAAACTAATTGACGGGTTTATTCCATGTTACAGCCGGAGGAATATTCTACGTGCATAATAACCGTAGATTTGTTATAGATGCGAACAAATTCACATACAATCACACAGTCCAATGTGGCGCGTGTATTGTGTGCAAATCACGGTAGATACAACATCAAGTATAATCCTCAGGAGTAGCATCTACAAGACCCTAATTGATGTTATGTTTCTGTTTTCTGGTGATTTTCATATTTTTTTAAAGAAATAATGACTTTTTTTCTTTTTTATTTTATTTTATTTTATTTCAAGTGTAATTTTTATTGAAAAAATCTGTATTGGGGAAACTCATTTGTTTAAGAAATTTTTATTTTCATGAACATGTTCATTGCATACAAAAATGCAATGAATTGTAGTGATTTTGGTTTCCTCTAGCCAAGAAGGGACTTATATTAAATTAAGGGATAATTACAAAAGACCCAATGAGATTTGATTATGCCTTTAATTTAAGGGGCTAACTGTAATATTATTAGAAATATGATGGGCGTTTTGAAATATTTGTTAGTTATGAAGGGAGAAAATGTAAGATGGAATCAAACCTCGAGGGTATTTTTGTAATTTTAAAACATCTCTAGGTTTCTTTGTAATCAGCCTAAACCTCAGGGGTGTTTTTGTAATTATCCCTTAAATTAATGAGCTTAAAAAGAGTAGGGTAAATTACAAAAACTACCATGAAGTTCAGCCTAATTATCAAAACTCCAATTATCTTTCAAAATTACTAATATCCCCAAGGGTACAATTTGTAAAACGAAACAAATGTCAAGGTATAATTTTAAAAGATATTTGGGGTTTTTTTGTAATTAGACTAAACCTCAAGGGTATTTTTCACAATTAACCCAAAAGAGAAATAAGCAGCACAAACACAATTTGCATACCAGAATGTGTGGCAAAACATCAAACACATTTCTTGATCAAGTTTCCATTCATTCTTCACCAACTGCAGAATTTAGCTGTAAACCTTCCATAATATACAGTTCAAGCAACAGCTTAGCTAGCTACATTACGACAAAACGAGCGCATGCATATAGCGCATTCACGACACATGCACGCGGCATCTAGCAGCCGAGAACATTCAAAAAAACTACGATTGTAAGCAAAAGACGAACGCAATGGATTATGTACATTAAGACACAAAGGGTGCAAGTGCTACTCATATTTTGCAACGACAGCTTCGAAGATGCCATCGGATCTGAAACTGGGCGAGAACAGCCTTGGATCGACGGGTCCTGGCAGACTGAAGAAAAGCGTGAAGGGTCCAGGCGGGCATTGTTGCTGGAATTTCATCTCAAAAACTCGAGAATATTTTGTGACGATTTTCCCGCCAGTAGACGTCACACCTTGAACAGAAACCTTTCCGTCCCTTCGGATCTCACAGGTGAATTCTCCTGATAGAGAAAATCATTGTCTGTGCTTGAGATAACAGGAAGAAAATTTTCTCAGGGAAAATAAAAATTAGGGATAATTACAAAAATTACCCCTGAGGTTTTGGATTAATTACAAGAAAACCCAAAGTTTTTAAAAATTACCAAAAAAAAAAAACATTCTTTGAGGTTTGATTCTGTATTTTTACACTTGACAACCTTCGTGAGCAAAAACATTTCAAACACCCCTTACATTGTAAAAATATTACAATGAACACAGAACCAAACCTCAAGGGTTTGTTTTGGCAATTTTCAAACATCTCTGTTTTTTTTCTTTAATTAACCCAAACCTCAAGGATAGTTTTTGTTATTATCCCTAAAATTATGGATATTTCATGCATAAAGTAGCCATTTTTTTTTGGAAACATTCAGGTTTCTAGGGTACTATCCAAACCACATTCCTAAAATTCTTTTATTCGCTGCTGGCAGAATCGAACAGATTTCTTAAAATTTGCCACCACTGAATGAAAAATAAAAGATACAAAATTGAAAAAGAGAGGGGAAAAAGAATCGTTTTACCGAAAAAGAAAAGGAAAAAAAAGACATTCAGAAATGCTTAGTAAAAAAGGCTTTACTTTTACTCCCGTTCCAAATACTTGTCGGATATAAAAAAGGAATAATTACAATAACCCCCTGAAGTTTGGGCTAATTACAAAAAATATCCGAAGATGTTTCAAAATTACAAAAAGCCCTCTCAAGTTTTCTGTTGCCTTAAATTTAAGGGGGTAATTGTGATATTTCTATACATGGGATGTTTTGAAATGTATTTTGTTTATGAATAGGAAAAATGTAAGACAGAGTCAACGTTAAGGGGTTTTTTGTAATTTTGAATAACCTCTAGGTTTTTTTGTAATTAGCCCGAACCTGAGGGAGGTTTTTGTAATTATCCCTATGAAAAATAATGCATGAGAGACAGATTCTCACTAGTCACTAGGTAGTCATTTCTCTTGTCATTCTAAAATGGGAACAGGAATACGTAATACGTCGCCTAACGCCGAATTCCAACTGCAATTTCGTGTAGATCATTCCACAAAAGGTGAGAAAGATCTATTTATTTCTCTGATAAACAATTTCATGTACCGGGATATAGTTTAGCATAGCTGTATCGAACCCGAGCTACAAACATGTCTCTCTTATAAAAGTAGTTAAGGTGTTACATAGGAGCATAATACTTCCTTTGCAAGACGATCAGATAAAATACATTAGTCACACAAAAAAAAACGCATAATAGAAATGGCGAAATGAAAAAGAAATTTACCAGGATCTTTCTTGACCCCAGGTAGAGCAATGCAAAAGTAATACGCTGATTTGCTAACACCAATGTCCACAACTCCCACAGGTGGACCGACCCCTGCTCTACGAGCTGTTCCAGTCAACACGATAGAATTATTCAAACACCATTCGTCCACCTTCGGAATGGTTAGCAGGGGTAGAACAAATGACTGGGCCGGATTGGTCGTTGAAAATTCAGAAAATTGCATAGAATCACAACGGCGCCTTTTCTCCCCTGCTTTTTCGGGTGTATTGGGATCCCCAGTATCGTCATTTACATCCAGCGCAGTTTTACTTCTTTTCCAAATGATTTTCTTTACCTTCCCAGGACCCAAGCTATCCATGCTTTACCTACATCCAAAACAACCCCAAGAAAAAGTTGAGTTCAACTACAATATTGAATCATTAGTAAATTAGTAGTTACGCGTTTCGGTAAAGACTGTTCAATTTCCTAATTCATTTAAAAATTACCGATAGGGACCCATGCACCACAAAATCCTTAGTTCTTATCATATTGAGCAACCAATACTAAAAAACAATGTTGTAAAAAGTGCTAGGCGGAGCCTAGGCGGGGTAAGGCGGGACCTGGGCGGGATTAGGCGGGCCTAATCAGAAACAAAATCGTAGGCGGACAAGGGGGATCTAGCGCCTAGGCGGGGATTAATCGGGGCTAGGCGGGATTTTTGCAACAGAGCCATCAATCATCCGCAGAGAAACGAAAATTAAAGATTTCACTCATAACAATAGTTTTCGATCATTATGAATCAATATTAAAAGAACATTGTCAGAGATTAGATGTCACAAACCCCAGAAAGGAGCTGTCATCTCTCTTCCAGCCGGGTAAAAAAGAAGACCTCGGTCTCGCATTGGTTTTAAATATTTTCAGATTTTTTTTTTTTGCGGGTATGTATACACTTGTCCAAGCCAATTACAAGAAATTTGTGTCACAATAATCTAGAAAGCTATATTCCAAATGTGATATATAGTCTCAGAAGAGCTATTTTCTGAAATCTGCCCTCAATCATTATTCATGATAGCAGAATGTTGTCTTCCATATCTATTACTAAGTCGCCATCAATTCAAATACAAGAAACAATCCAAGTGCTCGTAGTATTTTATAAAAAGCATCTGAATTTAGTGAGTGAATTTCCTATCAGTACCCACAGTTTTTGTAATTGTTTGGTATATTAAATTTAGACCTATATTCTGCGTACCCATTAACCGGAAAGCTATGTGAAACACCTAGGTATTTTGTGGTCCGCCGAAATACTGTCATTTCCCGAAACACAACTAAACATACATCATGTTCTCCACTATATTTCTTCCCTAATAGATCATATTTTTTCCAATACATTCTCCCTAAACACATTATCCAAAACACTCCCCCCAAAACACATCCTAACGTTTCCCTCAATTAGTAATATTGCTTTATTGTAAAAATCTCTATAGTAGATCTAGTTACGTATACAAGCCGTACCAGGGACTGACTGAAATCTGTTGATGGATATTACCAACCACTATATTTTCTTTCTAAATGGCATGGCAATATCTCATTATAATGTCGCACCACCAGCAAACACGATTAAAAAGTCTTTACAATATCACTAAATTCTCACCAGTAGATTAATGCAGGTTTATAAACATAGCATATATAATCGGGAACTGAACCTGCCCCTCCACCACCACTAAGAATGGAACAAAAACTCCCAAGTATAATACGCGTCAGCAATGCAACTAAGTGCGCAAACTAGTCGAGCTTTTAAAACTATACAAGCTTGAGTTCCTCTCAGCACTGATTAAAGCTTGAGGACCCTAAAGATCGATGAGATTCTTACTAATCGAGCCTTATATGAGCTCAAGCACAAAATACAATTAATAAATTTATCGGAAAGCTCATAAAAATAAGCTCTACTTCATTAAAAGCACAATCTCTGGCAGGATTTAACTCATCATGCACCCCCCCCCCAGACATCGTTATGTGCACTCCACGCAACGGCCCGATTACTGTTAAAAACAGTAATTCAGCCGCCTCATAATCCTCATAACCCACTATTCAAGCTATATAACCAGTTCCATTCTACATCAAACATGAGTAACACCAAAAAATTGGTTTCAGATAAAAATGTCAAAAAATTGTCAACACATAAACAGAACACCCCCACCCCATCAAGAAAGTTTGATTTTCAATGTCTTAGGCTGCAAAATAGTTGACATATTTTCTTATTTCTAGGTAACAAGATTGAGCCCTTTGTGTCTTTTTCAAAAAAAAAAAAATAGCTCTGAGTATAACCGTATAAGCACTCAGAGCCTGAAATTTGTAAAAATACTAAATGTCTGAGGAAAATGGGGTAACATTACTAAATGCTAAAGCGAGACAAAAATGGAAACATGGGAAACTAAATCAATACAAGAATTAAAAAAATGAGAAAATACATTAAAATAGTCGAACATGAAATGCAAGAAAAATTCACCGATTAAAACCTGAATATGAAAGAAGAAGATGGGTTTTATAATTAGGGAGCAACGCTTTTGTCTGCAGAACCGGCTCGCCGAAACGACACAAGAACTCGCGTTTTGCTTGCTTGCTTGCTTCTTCTTCCCTGCAAAATGATTATTGGAAACGTGAACAAGAAAAAGAATAAAATATTAAAATATATACCACAATTCGAGGACACTTGTTTTTTTTTTTTTTTTATTTTTTATAACTCCGCCTGCGCTTTATGTTGACTACATGCTGGTGACAACAGGCTCTCATTCATTCAGCCAAGTTAAACCGCGGGACGCACGACTGTTGATCGCCAAATAGTGTTCGACGGTCACGACGACAACCAGATCCTCCTGCGTAAAGAGAACAATTATATTCGACCCACCAATCTACTAATAACGATCTCTCCCCGAATCGAACCCACACGGATGTTATTCAGTATGAGTTCCCACCAAATTTTCACCAGCTCGCATATGCCCCGGGGAACAAGAGCTCGCACTTGTTTTTCTTTTTACTCATTTTTTCAAATATAAAAGGCTACTTTTTTGGGTCAGGGTCATTAATAAATAATTATTCGGTTTTCCTCAAAAATAAATTAGTCGGTTAACCAAAAAAAAAGCATTTAAGGCATTTGATAAACTCTCGAATTTGATGCAATAGTATGTACTTGTGTGTGGGCCGAAACCAAACGAGTTCAATTCACTTCACATGGACTATGAAGTGTTCCAGCTATTCAAATAATGTGCATACACAACTCGATAGACGATTTGAGGTGTCATCTAAAGTTCTAGGTCAGCTCCATCGCGGCAACCGATCTACTAGATCATCAAAGTTAGTTTAGAAGATCGACCGATCAACCCAGCTAGGTTAGGTCAACGCACTAGTTGCACGACAAGGCCAAGTTCAGCAAGATTCATTAGGAAAATCAATGATGATCGAACTAAAATTGCCACATGTAAAGCTTACACGAAACAACAAGTTTAATATAAAGAAATAGTTGTCGAACATATGATGACAATAAATGTCCCATATCTTCTCAAGCAATCATTTCATATCTACTAATGATATAAATGAAATATTTATGATAGAGATAATAACATTTGATGTTATTCATGTACTGTAATTGAAACTCTCAGCTTATTATCCACGATCTAACACTCACCTCGATCATATTAATTGAAAAATAAGTTTTTACTGCTTACTTATTACCTCCTAAATTTCACGTTCATATTTTGCATTATGGATAAAAGAAGATATAATAAACTTAAAACCACATACAACCAACGGCGGACCCAGGGGACAAAAGGCCAAAGGGGGCCACTGCCCCCCAAAAAAAAAAAAAAAAAAAAAAAAAAAATTCCAAAAAAAATCGCCTCCCCTCCCCTTCCCTCGAAAAGTTTTCCAATTGTTTTTTAAAAGGTAAAATAAATTAATTAATTTATAATTGTCCCAAAAAAAATTCCAAAAAATTCCCCCCTCCCCAAAAAGTTTTACAAATCATTTTTTAAAAGATAAAATAAACAAAAAAAATTAATTTACAAATTTCCCCTCAAAATTTGATAAAAACTTAAAACAGTTGTCTTTTACAATATAATAAGTCATTATTATGGTTGGTTAATGGAAAAAATCCGCATAATTTAAATTTATAAACTCGGTCCATTATTCACCTCCAAAGCCAGAATCCTGCGTCTGCCACTGAATTACAACAATGTCCAAAATACAAGATCCAAATAATCATATACATGCATCAAAAGAATGATTACAAAACTTACGCACAATGTTTGACCTAATTACAAAACAACACAACTAACTTTACAAATTACAAAAATCACTCTTGAAGTTTATATCCATCTTACATTTTGTCTCAACTTTTAGTTGAATTTGCTAACGCCATCAAATATTTTGCAATTACACTTGTTAACTTTTCTAAATATAATAAATAACCTCAACTTTTTATTTGGCTATTTGTAATATTTAGAAAAGTGAGGTGTATTGTTAAGTATAAGATGGAAATATGGAGTTAATTGGATTATTTAGAATAGTTGAGGGATATAATTGTGAAAATATTGGATGTGTCAACAATTTATGTTAGCTCCACTAACGGTAGTGCAAAATGTAAAACAAATATAAAGCTCAAGGGGTGGCTCTTTAAGTTTTAAAGTTAGATGAGTTTTTTTTTTTTTGTTATATAGTTAAATCAAGCCTCAAGGGTAGTTTTGATAATTATTCCTATATCAAATACCAAGTTTAAAGATAAACTTTCTAGAAAAAAAACTACAAATAAAAAAAAAATCGTTTTTTGGCCAGTTCTTGACCAAATCAATTAATTTTAATCGGTTTTTGTCCGGAAGCACTTCCCACTCGAACTTGTTCCAGAGATCAACCATGTATTTCAATTGTAGAAACTTGTGATATCTTGGCGATTAACCCAATTATATATAAGCGCATAAGTGCCCTCTTCTGCTATTTCTCATTGTACACGGACTTATTCCATACCCTGAATTCGACCCATAATGGTCTAAAGTCAACATGGATATTGCCTTCAAAGTTGGTTTTGCTACCATTAGCGACTTAGCGTAGCTACATGGCCAACCAGCGCCCCGACACCTAGAGTTATCAAAATGGGCTGGCGGTGTGGGCCAACCCGACAGTTGAGGGGCGAGGCCGGCCACCATTATGGAGGGAAAGAAATATGCTGGTTCAACATAACCCACTGTGAGCACGGGTTAGACGGGCCAGGCCCACCCAAAAAATGTTATGCATATTATTAATTTTATAAATTAAATATAATAATAGGTGACAAATACATATTTTAAAAAATATAATATACATTTTTATAAGAGATAAAAATATAAAATATCAATTATATTATTTTTTCCTCTATTTAATCTTATTTCTTCTTCTTCTTTTTTTTTTTTTTTTTTTTGGGGGGGAGAGCCCGCCACGCCAAGCCAGCGGTAGGTAGTTCGTTTAGGCCCGCCTCTTAGCGGGCCACTAAACACTTAACCCATCTCCTACCTTAGGCGTGACCCGTTTTAACAATTCTACCGGCGACATCCCCTCTTTTTTTAAAAAAAAAAGTTACTGAGCAATTTTTTTTTTTTCAAAAAAATATGAGTTGAAATTTATATAGTTTTTCATGATTTTTCTATTATGTTCATCCTACTTTCGTGTATTGGCCCAACGCTGTCGTGACTGCCATTGTTTGCTACCATGCTAAGCTACAATCAAACGGCCGTTTGATATTACTATAAAGCTCGGTGCCTTTCTAAGGTTTGGTTTCATTATTGATCCAATGTTATATAATAGTCAATCTGAAAATGATTTGAGATCGGTTTAAATATAAATAATTCGTACATTATTCTTATCTTTCAATCATTAGGAGTTCTTTAGTTCCTCATGGAATATTTTAATCAGAACGAATATGAAATTAGAAACTAACGCGAATAGTTGACTAACAATAATTGAAGCATAAATTTTGATTTTAGAAAAAAGAAGGAAAAGAGCGGGAAAAAACCAAAAAAAAAAAGGGGGGGAAAAAACAATAGACAAAGTATTATTCCTTTGAATTAAATCATACTATATATACAAGTAGATACCACCTGTCACGGGCACTTTCTTGTTTATACGAAAAAGGGGCACCGTGTTGATGGTAGTCGATCTTGCACGACCACTTCTGCCTCAACACCACAAAATACACGGCAACCAATTGTTATATCACAATCACATTCGAGAGTGCTTTCGAGGTACATCAAAGCTTGAGCGAGAAACTCATTTTCATTACTAATTGAATGCAATATAATATTGAATTACATGTGGAGCAAGGGGTAGTGTGGTTCGAAGAAGAGTCCTTCGACGTCATCGTGGCCACTTGTGAGCGAAAACAAAAAATAATACTTATATTTTTATGGTAAAAACTAATAGGTCTGGTCGTCTGAACAACTAAGAAATATATTTAGACAAAATATTATTTATTTTTTTCCAGCACAATACGATCGTCTCACACTGTCACACAAGATATATATATATACCACTAAAATTCAAATCAAAATTTATAAAATAAAATAGAGGGATTCAATAGGCTAAAAGAATTTTGAGAGTGTGATTGAATGAGATATGAAAAAGTACTGATGAAAGTTGATTTAATTTAAAAATAATAAAATAATAATTAAATATGATTGGTAGTTATAAATATGTGAATAAATAAATAGTGAAATTTATGAGAGAATGCGTAATAATGATTAGTTATTTTTTAGAAAAATGTATAGATATGATTGATAGGAGAAAAAAATAAGAAAAAATGAAAATGAGAAAATAATATATTTTCTAAAAAATCTCATTAACAATATGTTTGGTCAAAAAAAATTCTCCAAAAATGGAATATCTTTCATTTCCAATCGAAGCCTATTTTCCTTCACAAAATCCAAAATGTTTAATTGATATACTAGCATTTTAAATTCACAATAAACAATAAGCTTGTATAGGGAATCTCGTGAATAAAAAATTTCAAATTCAATTTTTTTTTTCTTTCTTATGTCATTTTTTAAAGTAATTGTTAGAATATTTGATATATACACCAGAAAATAATGAATTGTCTTCTAAAGTCTTGAACAGCAAAAAAAGTTGAAGCTTTCTATACATACAGATTTGCGGGAGTTTGAATTTCAAAATGCATCTGAGCGGGAATGAGGGAATAGAGAACAAAATCTTCGTGGTGACAGGCGGGCTGGGCTTCGTGGGCTCGGCCCTTTGCTTGGAGTTAGTCAGAAGAAGGGCCCATCAAGTCCGGGCCTTCGACCTTCGGCCCGAATCACCCTGGTCTCACGATCTCCGCCGTCAGGGAGTTTCTTGTATTCAAGGTGTGTGTTTCTGTGTGTTTTTTTCCTTATAGCAGAAGTAATGGTTGACCCATGATTTTAATTTTTTTTTTTGTTAACAAGTAGTATTTGTTAATGGGTAAAATTGCAAAATTAGTCCTATAACTACAGAGCGGTAGCAAAAAGGTTCTGTAAAACTCACGTTGTGCAAATAAGTCTTGTAACTATATAAAACATCTCAATTTTGGTCCTGCAAAATTCGCAGTTAGCAAAATAGTCCCGTAACTACATGAAAATTTCAATTTTGGTCATAATTTAGGAACTACATGTGTTACTCACGTGATTGAAATCCGGTGGATTTAGTACCAAAATTGAGATTTTTATATAATTACAGGATTATTTTGCAAATCGTGCATTTTGCAGGACCAAAATCAAGAATATTCTATAGTTACAGGAGCTTTTTGCAAAATGTGATTTTTATAGGACTTTTTTGCTACCGTCCCATAGTTACAGAACCAATATTGCAATTTTGCCTTGTTAATGCAAGTGATATATATATATATATATATCGAAATTTGCTGTAGTACTGAGAAATTACCTTATAATGATCTTATTAGTCAGAGATTCAAAGATTGTTTGAAGTAGAGGTGACAAATCGTGTCATCGTGTCGTGTTCGTGTCACACTATCGTGTTTTCGTGCTATCTATTTTATTCGATCTTAAATATAACAATAATTGCAATTTTAACTTAATTTTCAATTTCGCGTTCGTATCGTGTCATGATTTATCGTGCTTTTTATCTCTACAATCGTGTTGTGTTATCGTGTCGTGTCACTCATTGTCAGCCCTAGTTTGGAGTGCATTTTGATGTGATTTTGTTTGATGGAATGGGATTTTACATTGGATTGAACAGTAATTTTAAGTGGTAATTATAATTCTTACCACTTGAATTTTGATGACTTTGTGTTTATTGAAGTTGCTCATGTTTTCAGTTAGTTTTCCATAAGTAACTGAGTTAAACATGACTCATTTAGTCATTTGCCAAAATTTGTGCACCTTTTTAGGGGATGTTTCCAAGAAACAAGTTGTTGAAAACGCTTTACGCGGGGCGGATTGCGTTTTCCACCTTGCTTCGTTTGGCATGTCCGGCAAAGAAATGCTTCAGTATGGCCGTGTCGATGAGATAAACATAAACGGAACTTGTCACGTTTTGGATGCTTGCCTGGAGCATGGGGTCAAGAGACTTGTCTATGTTAGCACATACAATGTTGTATTTGGTGGGAAAGAAATCGTGAACGGAAATGAAGCCTTACCGTACTTTCCCATAGACGATCATGTAGATCCGTATGGCCGTAGTAAATCTATAGCCGAACAACTGGTCCTCAAGAGCAACGGTCGACCCTTTAAGTGAGTTGACATTGTTTTCATTTCATCGAAGCATAGATAGTTTGCGTTATGTGTAAATTTCCGTTTTTGGTTGTTTATTATGGCTATGCAGAAACAAGAAAGGAAAATTATACTCATGTGCGATCCGCCCTGCTGCTATATATGGACCAGGTGAAGAACGCCACTTGCCTAGGATCGTAAAACTTGCAAAGTTGGGTCTCCTGCCGTTCAAAATTGGTGCAACGAACGTGAAATCAGACTGGGTTTACGTCGATAACCTTGTAATGGCCCTGCTATTAGCTAGCATGGGCCTTTTGGATGACATCCCTGGGAGAGAAGGACAGCCCGTTGCTGCTGGCCAGCCCTACTTCATATCCGATGGTAAATTTGGTCGACGTTTTAATGCAGCTTCATCGGTCTAAAATTGCGACGGATCATGAATTTTTACTTGAATGTCGTCTTGGGATTATTTGGAAAATCTTCAGCAAGAAACTAACTTGGGAATTTTTGGGCTAATTACAAAAGAGGCATTACAAAGACTTTCTGAGGTTTGGGCTAATTACCGAAAAACCCAGAGATATTTCAAAAATTACAAAGACTCCCTGAGGTTTGATTATGCCTTAAAATTTAAGAGGTTAACTGTAATATTTGTAGAAATATCATGGGTTATTTGGAATGTTTGTTGTTTATGAAGAAAGAAAATGTAAGATGAAATCAAACTTCAAGGTTTTTTTTTGTAATTTTAAAACATTTCTGTTTTTTTTTGTAATTAGCCTAAACCTCAGGGGTGTTTTTGTAATTATCCCTAATTTTCAATGCCTCTTTGTTTCCTTATAATTGACAGGTTATCCAGTCAACAGTTTTGAGTTCATCCGGCCATTACTCAATGGTTTGGACTATGACTTGCCGAAGTTGTCATTGGAGGTCCGACAGGCTCTTCTTCTCGGAAAGCTTTTCCGGGTGTTCTACTCGTTTTTGTATCCATTGCTAAGACGGGAGTGGCTTCCTCAGCCTTTGATCCTTCCTGCTGAAGTGTACAAGGTGCGATTTTGATAAGTTTACTGCTCTATGTTCTAATACGATTTTAGACATCAAGTTTGCTACTCTAGCACGCCCCCTTTGGAGATGGGGAAACATGGATGGATTTATTCATCTCATGGTTGTGGTCTTACTAAAAGAAAGGGATAATTACAAAAACACCCCGTCAGGTTTGATTATGTGTTAAATTTAAGGGGGTCACTGTAGTATTTTTATAAATATCAGGGGGTTTTTGATATTTTTTTTGCTTATGAAGGGGAAAATGTAAAACGGAATCAAATCTCAAGGTTTTTTTTGTAATTGTCAAAAAAATCTGGGTTTTTAGGTAATTAGCCCAAACCTCAGGTGTGTTTTTGTAATTATCCCTAAAAGAAATGCATGCTCCTCGCTTCTTCGGTTCCATGTCGAATGTCATAACAAAGTGCATACTTCATACATTCTCCTTTCACATGCCGGCTGTTGTTACAAGCTTATATCTTCTTTAACGTATCTTTGTGCTTCTTTATTATTTTGGAAAAGATGGCATCTTTTTCTATTAACTAACGTGAACGCTCCGAAATTTTGAACTGCTTATATTTTTATTGTGTCGATTTTTTCTTCTTCTTTGCATATGAAAAACATCTCGTAATAAAGATCCATTAAACTTTCGAAAACAATATCTACAGCGGAAGCAATTATATAAAACAATTTTAATGAAATTCAATATATACTTATAATTCAAATAGACCATTTGACAGTGAAATACTTTGAAAATTCGTGTTCATACATAAAATATTAATACATACATTTATTTTATAAGAGAAAAATTCGTCCGATAAACATAATCCAATCAAAATTCAATAGCAACATTGGAAGCATGTTATAAAGTATAGAAATCTTAAAATTTTCCATTAATTTCTAACAAATTGACACATTTGCCAATTTATAGAAAAATATCCCTTTTAAGTCTATCTACATAAATAAAACTTAAAAAAATCATAGTAATTCAACATTTGTTATCTCAAATCGAAAAATTCATAGAATAAGTTAAAAATTTATTCTCATACCAATCAATTTCCACACTAAGTTTAACACGGTAAATAATTAAAAATCGCACTTTATTTAACAATTTCTTGTTCAATTAAAAATATTTAAAAAATAAGGTATTTTTAAGGTCTTTATCCTTGTTTTATTGAACTTATAAATCAGAAACAAAGTGTATTCAAGATTTGGGAAGTACGAACGAAAAATTCATATAAAATAAAATAAAACTCAAAAATATATGAAACTTTAACTGAATATTATTTACGTATGCTAACATAGCATAGTAAAACTTCGCAAAATTTGGATATGTATAAGTAGGGTTTTGGAGTTTCTAAAATGAAACAAGGAATAACATAAATTATGGCATCTTATATTGAAAATTCAATAAATACATGATGATGCGTGCATCCAAAACTGAGAGCAAGGCCTTTGCACTCGAGGGCCTGTCTCCGTCCTGCCTCTCTTAGTTCTTTTGAACCTCTTGTGTCTTTTAGGCGTGAAAACATTCATCTTCTAAAAATCATTCTTTAGGATGATTTTACTAGCCAATTAATTATGCATCGTATTAATTTTTCGTTCGTGTTGGCAGGTTGGTGTGACCCATTACTTCTCGATTCACAAAGCAACGGAGGAACTGGGCTATCGGCCTATGGTTAGTCCTCAAGAGGGTATGGCTACAACAATGGCATACTGGAAGGAGAGAAAAAGAACAACATTGGATGGACCAACCTTATACACATGGCTTTTTGCCGTGATTGTAATGACGATTGTATCCTGCGCCATATACATGCCTGATATCGGCCCAGTTCCCATATTTAGAACGATTACCCTTTTCTTCTTTCGCTCTATCCGTACAGCAAGAGTAGTTGCCCTGTTTTGTGCGGCAGCACATATCGTCGAGGCTGTTTATGCATGGAAGCTTGCAAGAAAGTTTGATCCTGGAAATGCAAGAGGTTGGTTTTGGCAGACTCTTGCTATAGGAATATTTTCGTTGCGTTATATGTTGAAGAGAGCTCAAAAATAGGCAAGACTGATTTCCTTGGTTCTGTAGCTTTCTTGTACATTTACAAGTTATTGTTTGGGATAATTACAAAAACACCCCTAAGGTTTGGTTTAATTACAAAAAAACCCAGGTATGTTTCTGACTTTCAGTTTCATTTTGTCTTAAATTTAAGGGGGATAACTGTAATATTTTTGTAAATGTCTGGGGATTTTTTGAAATGTTTTCAAAAATCACCAGGAAAAATGTAAGACGGAATCAAACTTGGGTTTTTTTTGTAATTTTCAAAGAACTCTGGGTTTTTTTGTAATTAGCCCAAACCTCAGGGGTGTTTTTGTAATTATCCCTTATTGTTTTGTTGGAGTTGTAAGAATTTAAGTAGGGGTGAGGTTGGATTATGACAGATTCTCCCCAGTCCCTCTGTTTTTTCACCCATTATCAGATTGTTGGCAATACAATCAGCAAATAAAGAATGTGTTTGTAATAAATCTTTCTCATAAAAGATGGTTTGATCAACTTGGTATCTATGATGTTATTTCATTCCTTTCTGGGTTACTAGAAACTTTTATTCAGCATTACTTTAGCTTAGGAGAGGAAATCCTTCAAAACTTCACTATGATGCTACTATAATAGTAGCATTAGGTGCGGAAATGTGTGTTTTTTTTGATAGATTGGAGGCTTTATTGGTTCGAAATGGTGGTTGTAGATTTTGAGGTGTTTGTTTCAAATTCGTGCATTTTTTTATATATTCGAATAGGCACGATTAGGGGTGTTCATTCGGTTAACCATTAACCGAAATGTTGAAAACCGAATTAACCGAATTTGCTAATTGGCAAAACCATTAACCGAACCGAAATTACATTTACCGAATTAACCGAACCGAATTATATTTTGGTTAATTCGGTCGGTTAACCGAATTAACCGAAATTTCTTTAATATACAAAAATATATGTTGTATATATAATATATGATATACATAAATAAATATAATTCATAGAAAGTTATTTAAAATAAAAAAATATAATTTTTATATATAGTATATGATATAAATAAATAAAAATATATGCTATATATTATATATGTAATTATATATAAAATATATGTTTTACATAATATTTCGGTTAAATCGGTTAATTCGGTTAATTTCGAATTTTCGAACCGAATTAACCGATAACCGAAATTCTTCAAAACCTTTAACCATTCATCGAACCGAAATAATTTGATTCTGGCCGAATTAACCGAATTGATTCGGTTAACGATTAACCGAAAAAAATCGGTTAATTGAACACCCCTAGGCACGATGACCTTTAAATTATAGATTAAGGGATATTGCTTTCAACAATGGTTTTGATACCTTGCTATTAGGGTGGAAATAGGCCAGGCCGGGACTAGGCTTTTGGTCGGACAACTGCGGGCCTGGTGTATATTCGACTAAGCTGGCTCATTATAGATAATAGACTTTTTTTTCAAATTTCAAATCTAGCATATTTAATAAATAAGTTTGGTCTAAGTCTATTAAAAGCCTATTAAAGGCCTACAAAACCATATATATTTTATTTTAATATATAATTTATCTATTACAATAATTAAATAATTGTATAAAACTAGTAATATTAATAAAATATAGGGATAATTACAAAAACACCCGTGCGGTTTGGACTAATTACAAGAAAATCCAGAGATTATTTAAAATTACAAAAAACCCCATCATGTTTGATTATGTGTTAAATTTAAGGGAGAATCGTAGTATTTTTATAGGTATCAAGGGTTTTTGATATGATTTTTGCTTTATGAAGGAGGAAATGTAAGACATAATCAAACCTCAAGGGTTTTTTGTAATTTTTAAAAATCTCTGGGTTTTTTGTAATTAGCCCAAATCTCAGGGGCTTTTTTGTAATTATCCCTAAAATATTATAATATATATTGTGGTCTTTAAATTTGTCGGCCTTAAATAGGCTGGTCTGTTAGGCTTCAAAGGTTCTTTTAAAAATCCAAGTTTAGCCTATTTATCTAAATATGCTTGCTAAAAGGCCTATGTCTGACATATTTAATAAATAGGCTACGTCAAGCCAAACCCAAAGTAGACTAGGCCGTAGGTCCTTGTCGGGTAGTCTGGCTTATTTTCCACCCCTACGTGATATGTTATAAGTAAAGCTAACAATGGGTCAGGCCATGCGAGTCAGTTCGAATTTATTCGGCCCACAAAAATATTTAGCCCCACCCAGTCTATGTGTGCATTTTATACATAAAAACTATTCGGTCAGGTCAACCCCGATAATTGGGCCGAGCTTAGAAAATCATGGCCCAGTCTAATATGTAATTTCTGTTTCGACCCATTTTCGTTGACAAATTCTAATTTAACTAATTCTCGTTCTTATCATAATCTAGCTAATTCTTAATTCTTACAGAAAGAGTTCTTTAGTTTGACTAATGAAAATTGATATTACGATATAACGAACACTCCATTAGGAATCTCATAATAATATATTCACAAACATTTCACCATAATTGGCGTTTAAAGTTTCGATGTTAGATAAAAATAAGAAAAAAGAAAAAGCAATACACGAAAGTACAATTCTTTGAACAGCAAAAGGCTGAAGCTTTCTATACATACAGATTTGCGGGAGTTTGAATTTCAAGATGCATTTGAGCGAGAACGAGGGAATAGAGAACAAAATCTTCGTAGTGACAGGCGGGCTGGGCTTCGTCGGCTCGGCCCTTTGCTTGGAGTTAGTCAGAAGAGGGGCCCATCAAGTCCGGGCCTTCGATATTCGGCCCGAATCACCCTGGTCTCAGGATCTCCGCCATCAGGGAGTTTCTTGTATTCAAGGTGTGTGTGTGTTTTATAATAGCAGAAATAATGGTTGACCTTTTTAAGCTTCTGGATCAAGATTTTGTCTGAAGTGCATTTTGATGTGATTTTATTTGATGGGTTTTTTTTCTTTTTAATCGAATTGAATCGTAATTTTAAGTGTAAATCAGTAAATGGACATGTGAAGCTGCAAAAAGATAACTGGGCTTGTGTGATTTGTACTTTCTTTTTTGGCTTTGTTGTAAAAATCCCCGCTTAGCCCCGATTAATCCCCGCCTAGGCGCTAGGCCCGTTTGTCCGCTTACGATTTCTTTTCCGATTAGGCCCGACTAACCCCGCCCAGGCGCTAGGCCCACTCTGCCGTCTAGCGAGCTACTAGCGCTTTTTACAACATTGCTTTTTGGTATAATCGATTTTGAATTTTGGTGACTTTGAGTTACAGAAAAAGAACATATTAGAAAAAGGACAATGAAGCTTTATGCTTAACATTTATGGAATTGGTATATCATGATTAAACAGAGATTACTTGTATTATCTTGACACTGTTTAAAATAGATTAAACATGTTGTGCTCATGTTTTCAGTTAGTTTCCATTAGTAACTGAGCTAAACATGACTCATTTGCCAAAATTTATGTACCTTTTTAGGGGATGTTTCCAAGAAACAAGATGTGGAAAACGCTTTACGTGGGGCGGATTGCGTTTTCCACCTTGCTTCGTTTGGCATGTCGGGCAAAGAAATGCTTCAGTATGGCCGTGTCGATGAGGTAAACATAAACGGAACTTGCCATGTTTTGGATGCTTGCCTGGAGCATGGAGTCAAGAGGCTTGTGTATGTTAGCACATACAATGTTGTGTTTGGTGGAAATGAAATCGTGAACGGAAATGAAGCCTTACCGTACTTTCCCATAGATGATCATGTCGATCCATATGGCCGTAGTAAATCTATAGCTGAACAACTTGTCCTCAAGAGCAATGGTCGACCCTTCAAGTACGTTGTTTGTAATGTTTTTGCTTATGAAAGGGATAAAGTGTAATATAAAATTGTAATTTTCAAAAACCTATGGGTTCTTTTGTAATTAACCCAAACCTCAGGGGTGGTTTTTGTAATTATCCCTAAAATTGCTGCTTGCTAACCCACTGGGGTTATTACACTTGACATAGTTTACAAAAGACCCCCTGAGGTTTGGGCTAATTACAGAAAACCCAGAGATGTTTCAAAATTATAAAAAGCCCCTCAAGTTTGATTATGCCTTAATTTTAAGGGGTTAACTGAAATATTTCTAGAAGTATCATGGGTTTTTTTGAAATGTTCGTTGTTTATGAAGGGAGAAAATGTAAGATGCATTCAAACCTCAAGGGTTTTTTTGTAATTTTGAAACATCTCTGGTTTTTTTTGTAATTAGCCGAAACCTCAGGGGTGTTTTTGTAATTATCCCTTAACTTTATGGCTAAACTTGTACTTTGTTGGTTGTTTATACAGAAAGAAGAAAGGGAAATTATACTCCTGTGCGATCCGTCCAGCTGCTATATACGGACCAGGTGAAGAGCGACAGTTGCCTAGGATCGTAAAACTTGCAAAGTTGGGTCTCCTGCCGTTCAAAATTGGCGCAATGAATGTGAAATCTGACTGGGTCTACGTCGATAACCTTGTAATGGCCCTGCTATTAGCTAGCATGGGTCTTTTGGATGACATCCCTGGGAGAGAAGGACAGCCCGTTGCTGCTGGCCAACCCTACTTCATATCAGACGGTAAATTTGCTACATTTTAACGCGGAGACTAAAATTGGAGTGTCTCGTGAAATTTTACTTTAATGTCATCTTTGGATTATTGGGAAAATCTTCTGAAAGAAACTAACTTGAGAATTAATGCCGTGTTTTTTTGTCTTAGAATTCAATAATTTCCAATGCCTCTGTGTTTTATTATAATTGACAGGTTGTCCGGTCAACAGTTTTGAGTTCATCCGGCCACTACTCAAAGGTTTAGACTATGACTTGCCGAAGTTGTCATTGGAGGTCCCACGGGCTCTTCTTCTCGGAAAGCTTTTCTGGTTGTTCTACTCGTTTTTGTATCCATTGCTAAGTCGGGAATGGCTTCCTCAGCCTTTGATCCTTCCTGCTGAAGTGTACAAGGTGCAGTTTCATTATTTTCTTGCTTTATATTCTAGTATGATTTTCGGCATCAAGTTGATGCTAGCACGTCGTACATGAAAACATGGATAGATTTATAATTCAACCAGGAATGTGGGATTTTCACTAGTGCGTATTATATGCGTTCATCCAAAATTGAGAGCACGGAAGAATATTGACTTTAATCTCTCGTACTAGTCGTATGTGGTCGGATTTAGCGAGTATTTTTCTTGAATCTCTTGTTTCTTGTAGGTGTGGAAGTATTATTCTCCAAAATCATTAGGGTAAATTACAAAAACTACCCCAAGGTTTAATCTAATTACGAAAAAGGTCTAGTTATCTTTCAAAATTACAAATACCCCCTTATTGTTTTACAAACAACCCCTCAAAAGGTGCAATTTGTATAATAGAATCAAACATTATTTGTAAATTTGAAATTTAACTGAAGGTTGCGTTAGAAAGGGCATCCAGCGTAAAACTTTGCCACTTTGTTTTTTGTGTGAATTTGTAGTGTTAACTAATTTTAGACAATTGACACTATAAACTTCACACCACCGACCCCACATAGTGGGATAAGCCTATAGGGTGCAGTTGATGATGATGATGATGATGATGATGAACTGAGTTTTTATGTAATTAGACTAAACCTCAAGGGTGTTTTCATAATTAATCCAAATCATTATGTAGGAAGATTTTACTAGCCAATTAATTATGTATCGTATTAATGTTTCTTTCACGTTGATAGGTTGGTGTCACCCATTACTTCTCGATTCTCAAAGCGAAGGAGGAACTGGGCTATAGGCCTATGGTTAGTCCTCAAGAGGGTATGGCTACAACAATCGCTTACTGGAAGGAGAGAAAAAGGAGAACACTGGATGGACCAACGATATACGCGTGGATTTTTGTCATAATTGGAATGACGATACTATTCTGTGGCGCGTACATGCCTGATATCGGCCCAATTTCCGTATTTAGAACCATTATCCTTTTCTTCCTACGGTCTATCCCCACCGCAAGAGGAGTTTTCCTTGTTTCCATGGTGGCACATATTGGCGAGGCCGTTTATGCGTGGAAGCTTGCAAGAAAGTTCGATCCTGCAAATGCAAGAGGTTGGTTTTGGCAGACTTTTGCTTTGGGAATATTTTCGTTACGTTATTTGTTGAAAAGAGCTAAAAAATAGGCAAAAATTTTACTTGGTTTTGTAGCTTTCTTGTTGTACATTTACAAGTTATTGTTTTATTGGAGTTGTAAGAATTAAGTTAGAGGTTGGATTGTAGTGCTAATCTTTGAATCAACATGGACCCGAATTCCATTCATTTTGTTTAGTCATTCCTCTTCTTATGTCAGTTGCTAAGCCCGTACGCAGGCTTTCTTTCCACCATCTTCAACTACGGATGATCGATCTTTCTCTATATGTTCTCGTTGGCCTGACCGGTGAACGCTGGTACGGCACCATCCCTTAGTTCGATTCAATTCTCCTCAGTCACTCTGTTTTGCTGCTTTTTTATGGTGTAGTTCTTGCAGACTTGAAGAGATGAAGGATTTTACCCATTATCAGATTGTTGGTAATCTAATCTGCAAATAAAGATTGTTTGTGTAATAAATCTTTTGAGATAATTACAAAAACTACCATGAGGTTTAGTCTAATTAACAGCTCTAGTTGTCTTTGAAAATTACAATACCCCAGAACAAATAGTCCCCTCTTGAAGGTTCTTGAAAGTGCAATTTTGTAAGCTAAAAACAAATGTTATTATAGGAAAATCCATTGCCGAACTTGTGCATTTTTTTAATTAGGGATGGTAATGAGGTGAGTTCAAATTTGGATTCCAATTAATATTTATGGATCCAACATATTGAACCCATTAGGTTTTGAATCCAGATCTCCCCAGTGTCATAGCTCAACCAGCAAAGAATCTGAATGACGTGATATTGTGATGTCCGTTTTGCTGGCACCCGCATCGTGAATGTTCGAAACCCCCTGGTAACAGGGTGGATGAGGATTTCTTGGAATCTTGTGGTAGCTCAGGACCCTAACTCGTTGAGGCGTATCCCTCGATTCACCTCACCCACAAAACTCTAGGGACAAGACAGTGGGGACCCTTAGTGATGGGTTCATCCTTCAGATCTAGGGTGTCGCAGCAGATAAATTGTTTGGTCAAATCGTCCCCACTTAAAATTGCACTTTCACTCTCAAAAAAAAAAAAATTGCAATTTCACTATCAACTGAAAGCAGATTATCTACCTACCTTTAAAAGTATGAATATTTCTGCAAAAAATTGAACCGACTAAAATACCCTTTAGTTTTCTAATTTTTAATGGCAAAAGTGGAACTATAAAAAAGTAGAGTTATAAAGAAACCTTTCACATTCTCTCCAGCTAACCCACAAAAAGAAAATATCTGACTTTTCGTTCTCTTTCTCTAATTTTTCATTCTCTCTAATCGACATCTGACCCACGTACAAAAAAACCTGACTTCTCATTCTCTTTCTCTAAAATTGACATGTAACCCGCAGACAACAAGAGCAAGAGCAAGAGAGCCATATAAACTCCAACTGAAGATTGTGAATGAGGAATATTAGTGAAAGCAATTTGTTGGTAAACTATGTAAGAGTTACACCATCTACCTGAGTGTGTTCATTTTTATTTTAATTTTTCGAGTAAAAATCTTTTTTTTTTTTTTTTGGCCGAAATAGCAAAGCTAGGGTTGTGAATCGAATGTAGCCCCATTCAACGTGGTGCTCGAGGATGACAGAAAGGATTCACAAGAGAATCAAGAGAAAAGAGATACTAGAAGAGGCAAAAAATTATGGACGTCCTCCGCCGGTTTCTTGATAGGATCTATCGGTATGAAAAATTGCACTCGGTGTTGCGAGATTCGGATTGTAAAGGTTGTAAACTCTGAACCACCTCAAATTTACTTCATTTTATTAATTTTAGTAGTAAAAATCTAATTTATGATTTGGATAATTTTAGAAGTAGTTGGGATAATTTAGGAAGATGGAGACTCAAGACCAAAAAAATACTATACGTGCTTAAGGTCTGAAATAATCTGATCATCTCAGTGTGAATGCTCTATTAAGATTGGGACTCAGATGTGCTCTTTCAAATCATTATTTCCATCATTCATTGTTTATTCTTATGGTTTGTTGAGGATATGAATCTTGATGGTTTAGAGTTGGGGAAAGGGTTTTAACCTGCGGGAAAAAAAAAGTTAATGGGTTTTTGGTCTTGAGTTACAATTTATATGCTTGCATGAATTTGGGTGTTGGTGGCCATTTGTAAAGAGGTGTCTAAGAACTAAGCAATTTATAGGCCATGAAAAAAAATAAACTATTTAAATTAGTTAAATTTACCAATTTGGGATAGTTGATAATTATATGTACATATTAATCTTGTATTGTATGCCTCTTTGTATCGTGCTTTATCAACTCTTGATCCTTCTTTATTTTTCTTTTGTATTTATTTGTTTTTCTATAAGTTAGAATTTGTTCAAGTCAAGAATTTCTTTACCTTTAATGCAGTCAATTGTTTGAATATCTATTAGAAACATGATAAAGGATGCAAACCTTTTTTTTTGGGTTGCAGGAAGAGTTTTCTTGTAGTGTAACAACTTGCATAAACTCTTTTGGAGATGAACAACTTGCAGGTGATTTGCTTGCTAATGAGCTACGATTCAAGATAGAACCTTATTTTTTTATTGTTTTTTTATATTAAATACTTTCTACATCTATTCACTATATTGATCAATGATTATGAGAGAAAAAATAAGTAAAGTTCAAATTAAAACTGAGGCCAATAACTTTAATAGGGATATTATTAATTGCAAGATTGATAAGATAAAATGCAAGTATTGACTGATGATGGATAGAATATCTAAATACAGATATCAGAGTCAAGTAGTGGCATAAACTATCAATTGGAGAAAGGAAAATCATTTTCCCCTGGTTATCGAGGCTCTGATACAAGCGCAAATAATCCTGACTATGCCAAGGTTTCATTATATCGCAATGTTTGATTTCCCTGTGCATGAGATATGACGCTTGGTATTTTTCAGAGTTTTCTACAATGCATATAAAGATAACTAACTATAGCAATCTGACACATATTTGATCGACTATTGTGCTAGGGAGAACTACACCTTCATATACACTGTAGTGTTCATAAATGTGTCAAATATCGAACCCTTAGACAGGAACCCCATTAAATGAAAAACACAAAGGAAATCTATATGTAAATCGATACACTTATTAAAGGACAATTTTAATGTAAATATTTGTTGAGGCTACATTACCCTTTTGGTTTATGAATTTTTTACTAATTTTGATGGCAAAATTATAATTAGGAAAAGGTATCACAAAAGATATCCACTATCTTTTTCTTCATCTACTCTTGATCAGCATCCTCTGGATTAGGATTAGGAAAAATACTGTTTAGATCTACGGGCACCAACCACAACTTTTTCCTTTTTTTTTCTTTTTTAAGCACTTGGACTTGTAGAATGACACATATTTATTATGGGAAATATGATATTACATGTGATTTCTGCCAAACACATAAAGGAAATAGTCCTTAGATTGCTTTCTTGGACAAAAAATTTGTAGCCATTGTTATTTGTTACTTTAATATTGTTTCCATGTTTTCTTTCCATTGGACATAATCTCAATTCTCATATCCATCAGAGTATCATTTTTTCCATTAATTACAACTCTTCTCTTCAGAATAAATAAATGCATCAAAGATCTTCTATATCAAATTTATCGTCACATAAGTTAATTCAATATTCATTTTTCAAGTTTTACAATTTTTTATTTTTTTAATTATTTAACATTCAATATATATGTGTAATACTTTTTGTAAAAAATATATAATTTTCATGTTACAATAATAGATGTATAATATTTCAATAATTATATCAACTTATTCAATATGATTTGGATCTGAATAAACTTTAAAATCCCATTGTTTTTTTCTTTTCTATCTTTATGAATGCAATTCAATTATCATACAACCAAAAGCTAGCTTTTTTCCTTGCAACAGACCTAACATATTGATTTGACATTTTATAAATTTGTATTTAGATTCACTTGAAAATCTTGATTTTATCACTTTAGGTTTCTGTTTGATTGTTTTTTTCTTGTCTTACCTTTATCATTCTTGGTAAGAATAGGAATACATATCAGAAAAAAGATCTGTGTATCTGCTAGGCCGGATAAATGAAGATGGAGTTTTCAGACGTCAAGATTCAAGAAAAAGAGTCATTAAGCACGCAATGGATGAAAACTTACTCGAAAAAATGCGGCTAGAAGGTCTTATTTGATTTTTCTATTATGTTAATTTCTTACGTGTACGATTGCTTCTGAGTGACTCTAAGACCTAAGTGTAACGTTGTATGTGTTTTATTTGATTTTTCTATTTTGCTAATGTCTTAGGTGTAATAACATGAGATACCGTCATATCTTCTTTTTTTGCCCATTGGCTAAAAATTGCTGGAATTTATCACCACTTGCTGGGGTATTTAATGAAGGTAGTTCTGTCCTTAAGTGCTTAACTGAGCTATGGGCTAATAAATCTCCTGATGATAAGTGCATGAGTGTGATGATCCTTTGGGATCTATGGTACAACAGGAATGAGATTGTGTGGAATCGAAAAAGTAAGTCGGCCCATCAAGTCCTCAATTTAGCTAGCAGTTTGCTGTTTCAGTGGCAAGTTGCCCAGGTAGCTGAGGTTGCTAATTGGAATGTTTCACACTCTGATGGGGCGATGCGGTGGAAGAGACCAAATGCAGGATGGTTAAAGTGCAACGTTGATGCAGCAGTGTTTACTCAGTCTCAGAAATTGGGATACAGTGGGGTGTTGAGGGATGAAAAAGGAAAGTTTATAGCTGCTATACAAGGGGATTTAAGAGGGCCGATGACTCCAAAAGTGGCAGAAGCTATGAATTTTCGAGAGGTGTTAAGCTGGGTAGAGAGAGAATTTGGAGATCAAGCTTTATGTATTGAATCAGATTCATGGACGGTCATAAAATCAATCAGGGGGTCTCTTGACGAAAATTCATATTTTTCTGGTGTAATTGATGATTGTAAGTCTTTACTTAAAAGACATGGTGCAAGTGTCTGTTTGTTTCGTTAGGCGTTCAGCGAATGTAGTTGCTCATGAATCAGCTCGAGCAACATGTTCTATGTCTGGTGCCAAGTGTGGATGGATGATCCTCCCCTTTTTCTTTGTAATGTTCTGCAGTTGGATTTGCTGGTTTAATGAAATTTCCATGTTTGTTTTAAAAAAAAAAAGTCTTAGGTGTACGATTGCTTATGAATTAGACATAAGTGTAGTGTTTTATGATGTAAGTTGAACCGATTGCACATATTGTATTGTTAATAGATATATATATATATATATATACATCTTGACTAAATATAAGGCCATGTTGGATTTCTATGGAAATGGAAGTGTATTACTAGAACACAAGAAAATATGTAGAAGTTTTTTATTGACAAGATTTTTTCCAGGCTTGTGTGAAATTTTCAGTTAATAGTACATATCTATTTTAAAATGGAGATGTTAAAAAGGGTATTCCCTAATTTCTTAATGCATATCCTGAAAAAATATTGGTGTCTAAAAAATATGCGGTAGTGAAATATGTATTAAAATACACTGGAGACAAAATCATTTTGTGGAGTTTAATGATATGTATATCTTGAGCTACAAAAAAGTGGAATAGTTAAAAAAAAACTCCTCCTTTACTCTTTAGTTAACTATAATTATACTCTTTTATGACGTAAGGATAATAATAGTTACCAAAAAAAACTAAGAGAATACTCTATATAACTTGAATTTATCGCAAGTTTCTTACTATATGTATTTCATGATGGTTCCATAGACCTATCTTGATTGTTTTATATAATTCAAATATTGGGATCAACAATGACTTGAAAGAACTTTTTAAGCTGAAATATGGTTTAAATTGTTTGTTTATCTGATTTCCAAAGACGATAGGGAAGTCTCTTTATTGTTTAATGGTCCATTTCTAAAATACACACATGCAACACTATTTTGGCGTTAACATCTTAAATAAAATTTCTACATTAGATATAGTTCTATGACAATTTTGTTTAAACTTTTCTATATGAGTTTTTGGTCTACAATATCTCATTTGTGTTTCACTTGCATTGTACATATGAACGATACTATAATACAATAAAATTATATTATATTAATAATTTATTTTTAATTATATGGTACACGTGCAGCGCACGTGCACTTAACTAGTCTTTAAAAAGGGCCAAAAAAACTTCTCTCTAACCCCCATTCTCTCTCACTTCTCTCTAACCCTCCCCCAAAAAAAAACCCTAGCACCCCTCCCTCTCCCACAACCGCCCCTTCTCCCCCTCCCCCTCCTCCTTCCCCCTCCCCCCCCCTCCATGTTTTCTATTGGAGGGACACCAATGGCGGTCCCTTTTGCGTATAAAGGTGGACGGAATTTTTGGTCCAGGGTGATAACGGGTCGTAGCTTCACGGAGGTGTCTCGGAGCTGAGAAGACGATGGGATGCAACAATAGATTTGGGAGAGGGAGAGACAATTTTTTATTTTTTTCCCTAGTTTGTTAGTAATGTTTTTTTTTTCTTATTTTGTTTGTGTTTTCTTTTCTCGGTTGATTAGCGAAACTCGTAGGCGGATCAGTTTTTTCTGTTCTGCAGTATGTAGTGGTTGCTCGTGCCCGATTTCACTTTTTTTTTTTGGTGTGTTACAGTCTCCTTTAAGGAGGGCTGAAGTCTCCCGGCGTGGAGTTGTTAGTTTGGGGTGGATAGTTTGTTAGTCCATGTTGTGAATCTGAATTGGTTTTACCAATTCCCCACTTGACTTTTAGTTAGTCTTGTCGGCTCTTAGCCCGTTGGCTACGATTGTAGTTGTAGTTTAAGTTTTTGAGTTGTTATAATAAAATTCTATCGTTCGAAAAAAAAAAAAAAAAGTAGATTATCTTTCAAGGATGACAACTGATCATTGACAAATTTAAAGTATGAAACAATAGACAGTTGAACCGATCAAAATCAACAAAGCTTCTTGTTTTTATTTTTTTTTAATGTTGTTTTTATTTTATTTATGTAAATATTTGACTTTTAGCTTATGTTATATCATTTTCAAGCTATTATTATATTTTTTAAAATTATTAAAATGTATTGCACAATAATTAACGTATTATTATCATTTACATAAACAAAAAATATAATTTACTCTTATTATATCAGTTGGACCGACGGTTAAACCGATCCAACCAGTTGTAACGGGCAGCAAACGCCAGTTTACTCACTGAACCGATTTTTAAAACGTTAGTTCAAATCATGGTTGCAGAAATCGCTAGGCGCTAGTCGGGCGACAGCCCATCGTCTAGTGCCTAGGCGGCCGCCTAGAAACAACACTATTTTTATTCTTTTTTCTTTCATTTTTTTATGTTTTTTACGGATTTTTGGCCGATTTTTTTCGCCTAGCCCGCCTAGGCCCCATTTTTTGACCGCCTAGGAGAGCGCCTAGCTCCGATTTGGTGCCGCCTAGCCCGCCAAGGCGGACGCCTAGGCCGATTTTCAGCCAAAACGATTTTTTTGACTAATTTGGGCAAAATCGGATCGGCCTAGGGGCGCCTAACGCCTAGGCCGATTTTTACAACACTGGTTCAAACTACTACCATATGATATTTACAGTCCAATTTCATCAGCAAACCCCACAGTGCTGAAATAACCAAGAATGTGCACCCTAAAATCAAATTCACCCTTGTGGGTTTCACTCTTTGATTCCACGACTACACAAACTGGTTGGCTTTTTTAACAGAATATTATGTTTTTTTTTTCAAGTTATACAAATGAACCGGAAAAAAAATGAGTTAATATTTTAGACAAAAACGGTGTGCCCATCACCGTTTTTAACTAAAATCGGCCATAACATGACCGTTTTTATTAAAGTTTTTGTTAAAAAAAAATTTCTAATTAAAAACGGCCATAACATGACCGTTTTTATTAAAGTTTTTTTTTAAAAAAAAATTCTAATAAAAAACGGCCACCACATGGCCGTTTTTGTTAAAAGCTTTTTTTTATTAAATTTATTTCTAATTAAAAATGATTAGTCCTTAATTAATATATATTAACATATAATAATACTAAAATCCTATTATACTATATTATTAGATACATAATTAATATATATACTAAATAATTATTATATATATACTAAATATTCATTGTTCTAAAAATCCCCGCTTAACTCCTATTAGTCCTCGTCTAGGCGCTAGATTCTCCTTATACGACTAGATTTTTTTTTTTTTTCTGATTAGCGCTTACCCAACTAGCATTTAGCGCTTTTTAGAACACTAATAATAATATATATTATTATTTTATATTATAATATATAATAGTGGTAATAAGCCAAATATTCCACTTATAATTTGTGGAAAAAAACTATGTGAATAAGAGTCTAGCGCGCATTTAGACGAGAACTAATCAAGTTAGACGGAGATTTTAGAACAATGAATATTATATAAACATTGCAAATAAAAAATAATATACAAATATAACAAATATATTTATAAAATTATTTAATTATTTAGTATATATATAAATTGTGTATCTAATAATATAGTATAATAGGATTTTAGTATTATTATATGTTAATATATCAAATGATTATGTTATTAATTAAGGACTAATCATTTTTAATTAGAAATAAATTTAATAAAAAAAAGTTTTTAACAAAAACGGCCATGTAGTGGCCGTTTTTTATTAGAAAAAAAAATTATAATTTTTTTTAATAAAAACGGCCATGTGGTGGCCGTTTTTTATTTGAATTTTTTTTAAAAAAAAACTTTAATAAAAACGGCCATGTTATGACCGTTTTTAATTAGAAAAAAAATTTTAAAAAAAAACTTTAATAAAAACGGTGATGGGCACGCCGTTTTTGTCTAAAATATTAACTCATTTTTTTTTCGGTTCATTTGTATAACTCGAAAAAAAAAATATAATATTCTGTTAAAAAAGCCCAAACTGGTTCATCTACCTACTCAGCCAGAACCATTAACAATACAGTGTAAAGTGTAAACTACCAAATAGGGTCAAAATAAGAAGAGTTTTCGAACCGACCGACTCCGAGTCGTTTAATAGGCAATAACAGCAACTACAACATCTGGAGGGAAAAAAACCTAAAAGTTTCAGTTAAATTAAGAACCCTAACTCTATATGGTGCATACCCAGATACTAGTTACTAACATTCAATACTAATAATAAAAGCTCGTGGTCCTTATTCTGATACTAAAATTACAGAAAGCCCTTAAATATGTTTCCCACACCAACTGATTAGAAATCTTACAGAGAAGATCATTTCCATGGCATGGTTGACATGCCTTGAGGGTGGTTGTTGTTGCAAGCACCAGAGCTCAGATTTAGCGGGCTGGCGGGCCCACCGGACGATTCGCTAAACGTCCCTCGTGACGGTGAGCTGCTGCCACCAGTTGCGCCGCCCATGTTCACTTTTGGTTGACCCGAATGATGCTCCATGTAGTTTGCCGATTTTGGTTCTTTCCGTCCGTCTGCTATGAAGCTTCCGACTATTACCTGCAATAATGGAAACAACCCATTTTAATGAAGGAATTTACAAGATTCAGGGATATAAGAATGGAGGCATGCATGCATAAACATGGTCATACGCACGAAATTACACATATAACACATACAGAGTCGAGCAATCATTTATGAGTGTAGTGGCATAACTAGTAAAAGAGACAAATTATTGTTGAGAACAAAAACCAATAGTTGTGAGCAATGGCGTAGCCAGCCCACGAAAGTGAGGTGGGAGGATGAAATACTTAATTTTTATCATATTGTTAAAGTAAATGTATATATTATTAATGAGTACTTTAGGGAACATGTTATAGCACTTTAGGGAACATGTTATGTCACTTTAGGTAGTGGGTTGATGACTTTAGGCTATGTGTCCCCAACCACTTGTGTATATATATGTAATCTCTTAATGAAGATAAATCAAGTTTTCTCAGCATATTGTTACATGGTATCAAAGCACATAGCTGAGGTTCAAGAGAGGGTTTAGGAGTTTCAGATTTTGGGGTTAGGGTTTTAAAAAAAAAAAAAATCTCCAGATTTTTTTTTCCGGCTGCGTACTGTTCACACGCGCCACACATTTCTGGAGAAGTTCACTCTGTCAGTTTGCTGCCTGTCTGCCTACTTTGCTTCTTTCTCCCGTCTATCAGTCCGCTGCCCGACTGCCCGTCTGCTGCCCGCTGCCCGACTGCTGCCCGTCTGTCAGTCTGCTGCCATTTGTCAGTCTGCTGCTCGTCTTGGTGCTCTTTATTTTCACGGTCTGCCGTTGGTTCGTTCCGGTCAACATTCCCTTTGTGTTGGATCGATTTGACCAGGTTTGACCCTTATTAAATTTCAGCCTTTGGTCCATTTTTGTTGAGTTTTGGATCTATTATTCGATTGGTATTCGACAAATATGGATGAAAAGAAATCTGTGACTACGTCAACCGATTCCGTCATGTCTAAAATAACGGATCATAAACTTAATAGGTCTAATTATTTAGACCGGACTAAAACTATTCGACTCTATTTGCGTAGTATTTCTATGGATCAACATTTAACCGAGGACCCACCTCATCGATGATTCAAAGGTCACTTGGCTACGAGACGACGCTCGTTTATTTTTACAAATTCGTAATTCCATTGATAGTGACGTTGTTGGTATGATAAATCATTGTGAATTTGTGAAAGAATTAATGGATTACTTAGCATTTGTGTATTCGGGGAAGGAAATATCGAGACGTAT
The DNA here is from genome assembly GCA_016081115.2 of Rehmannia glutinosa. Classification (NCBI taxonomy): domain Eukaryota; kingdom Viridiplantae; phylum Streptophyta; class Magnoliopsida; order Lamiales; family Orobanchaceae; genus Rehmannia; species Rehmannia glutinosa. Next base: position 207,078 of record JABTTQ020003482.1, read on the forward strand.
GTATGATGTATGTCAAGCTTTTTATCGTGCGAAAAAAGGTGAAAGATCCCTCATCGATTACTTTATGGATTTTAAGAAAACTCATGAGGAACTTAATTTGTTATTTCCATTTAATCGATGTAAAAGCTCGGGTGACTCAACGTGAAAAGATGGCGTTATGAGTTTCTTGACAGTTTACCTTCCGAATTCGAGACTGCGAAATCTCAAAGTGTCTCCCAGCCACGAGATATCATCACTTCAAGAAGTTTTTAGCGAGAATCCTCCGCACTTTGAAAAATCAACGCCTATTTCAACTCATAATGCTTTTGTGAGTCACACTTCGATTCAAAAAAACCGATGTACAAAAATGGCAATCCAGTGAAACTTTCCTCAAAATGTCGGGGCTCGGGACCGGACTTGAGCCACATTTTGTGTCGCTATTGTCACGAACCCAGGACACTTTAAGAAGGATTGTCAAAATTACAATGAAAGAATCGGTTTAGCCATTCAACACATCTCGCCTCGGCTAATGCTCTCTTGAGTCCGTTTTAATTTCTGCCGATGACTATGCTAAGTTCTCACAATACCAAGAAACTCTAAAGTCTTCATCTTCCTCAATCGCGCCATCGATTCGGGTAAACCTCAAGCATGTCTTATTTCCTCATCTTTCAAGTGGGTCGTGGTCATTGATTCGTGTGCAACCGATCACATGACGAGGTAATTCAGTCTTTTTACTTCCTTTCAATCTCATACTCTAGTTCATCGGTTACATTAGCTTGAGATGGCTCCATATCTCATGTTTTGGGATCGGCACCATTATCCCCACACCCTCCCTCCCTCTACAACTGCTCTAAACCTACCAGACTTATCCTTTAATTTGGTTTCGTTAGTAAACTTACCCGTTCCCTTAATTGTTGTGTCTCATTCTTTCTGATTTTTGCTTGTTTCAGGATCTTATGACGAAGAAGATTATTGGTAAAGGACATGAATGGGGGCCTCTACATCCTCGATACACACATTCCAAAGTCTCGCTTGTTCTAAAGCAATGTTACACCCTTTACGGCACATTGTCGGTTAGGACATCCCTCATTCTCTACGTTGAAGAAACTTTGTCCTCAATTTTCCAGTATATCTGCATTCAATTGTGAGTCGTGTCAGTTTGCTAAACACCATCGTTCGAGTTTTACTCCTCGAGTCAATAAGCGAGCTAATGCTCTCGCTTTGCGTTAGTTCATTCGATGTTTGGGGTCCTTGTCCTGTAGTGTCTAAAATTGGGTTTAAGTATTTTGTCACTTTTGTTGATGATTATTCTCGAATGACATGGTTATTTTTAATGAAAAATCGTTCAGAATTATTTCATCATTTTACTACCTTTTGTGCTGAAATCCGAACTCAATTCAATACATCTGTCCAAATTTTGCGCAGTGATAATGCTAAAGAATACTTGTCAGAATCCTTTCAAAAATATATGGTACAAAATGGCATTATTCACCAAACTTCTTGTGTAGATACGCCATCACAAAATGGCGTTGCTGAACGCAAAAATAGACATCTTCTGGAGACTGCTCGAGCTTTACTATTTCAAATGCATGTTCTAAACATTTTTGGCCGATCGTCTCCATCGCTTGTTTTTGATTAATCGTATGCCTCTTCTATTCTGCAATGCGGTGACATTCCTTTTCAGGTTCTCTTTCCAGGTAAATCCTTATTTCCTGTTGAGCCACGAACATTTGGTTGTACTTGTTTTGTTCGGGATGTTCGACCCCACATTACGAAACTTGATCCCAAATCTCTAAAATGTATTTTCCTTGGATATTCCGTGTGCAAAAAGGTTATCGGTGTTATTGCCCCACTCTTAACAAATATCTTGTGTGGTGATGATGTCACCTTTTTTGAACAAACTCCATTTGCACCCTCGCCCAGTCCCCTTCGACTCCGGGACGTCGATGATGTTCTAATCTACACTATTACATCCTCTAGTTCAGACATTTCGCAGGTCTGCTAAACCTCCCATAACACAAGTTTATACTGCGTCATGACCCATCTTCCCTAATCGCTCCTCCGTGTCTGCACCACTTCTTCCGTCATCGGATCCAGGATCAGTGATGATCTCCCTATTGCACCGTGAAAGGTAAACGACAATGTACTTATCCTATATCCTCATTTGTATCATATAATCATTTATCACCATCCTCGTGTTCTTTTATTGCATCTCTTGATTCTCTCTTTATACGAAAAACTGTTCATGAAGCTTTATCCCATAGGGTTGGCACAAGGCTGGTATGATTGAGGAGATGATCGCTTTAGATAAGTAATGGTACTTGGGACTTAGTTGACTTACCTACGGGTAAAAAGGCTATTGGTTGTAAGTGGGTTTTTGCTATTAAAACTCATCCAGGATGGAACTGTTGCTAGATTGAAAGCACGGCTTGTTGCTAAAGGATATGCTCAAACATATGGAGTTGATTATTTCGACACTTTTTCAATTGCCGCTAAGCTCACATCCGTGCGGTTGTTCATTTCTATGGCGACCACATATTCTTGGCCTTTACATCAGTTAGACATCACAAATGCATTTCTTCATGGTGATCTTCAGGAAGAAGTCTACTTAGAGCAACCACCCTGGGGTTTGTTGCTCGGGAGGAGTTTAGGGGAAAGTTTGTCGTCTTCGTAAGTCCTTATACGGTTTGAAAGCAGAGTCCTCGAGCATGGTTTGGAAAATTGGTCAAGCTATTGAGAATTTTGGCATGAAGAAGAGTAAATCGATCATTCGGTATTCTACAAACAATCTAATTTGGTGTCATTCTATTAGTGGTTTATGTTGATGATATTGTCATTACTGGAAGTGATACTGGTAGTATCTCATCTCTCAAAACTTTTCTTCATACCCAGTTTCATACAAAAGATTTAGGGGCACTAAAATATTTCTTGGGCGTTGAAGTGCTGAGAGGTAAGAAAGGGATATTCTTATCTCAAAGAAAATATGTGCTTGACTTATTATCTGAAACAGGAAAATTAGGGGCTAAACCATGCAACACTCCTATGGTTCCTAATGCACAACTTACAAAAGATGGCGAATTGTTTCCAGATCCGGAGAGATACAGGAGATTGGTTGGGAAATTGAACTATCTAACCGTTACTCGTCCGGATATTGCTTATTCGGTAAGTGTGGTAAGCCAGTATATGTCATCTCCAACAAAAGACCATTGGAAAGCTGTCGAGCATATTTTGTGCTATTTGAAAGGAGCACCTGGGCGAGGAATTCTATATAGCAATCACGGGCATACCGCATACTAGGATTGAAGGTTTTGAGGATCTTGATTGGCGGGATCGAGGAAGATCAAGATCTACTTGAGGTTATGTGTATTTGTTGGAGGCGATTTGGTATCATGGAAAAGCAAAAAGCAAAATGTGGTCTCACGTTGAGTGCGGGAGAATCGAGAATATAGGGCCATGGCTAAATCGCATGTGAAATAATGTGGATACATCAACTCCTCGTGAAGTAGGTTTTAAAGTTTCTATCTGGCTAAGTTATGGTGCGACAACCAAGTCGCACTTCACATTGCGTCAATCCGGTCTTTCATGAACGAACCAAACATATTGAGATTGATTGTCACTTTGTTCGTGAAAAGATTGAAAGCTTGATCTCTACAGATACGTGGCGGAGAACAATTGGGAGATATCTTCACAAAAGCTCTTAATGGGTTTCGGGTTGATTATCTTTGTAACAAGTTGGGCATGATCAATGTTTATGCATCAACTTGAGGGGGAGTGTTAAAGTAAATGTATATATTATTAATGAGTACTTTAGGGAACATGTTATAGCACTTTAGGGAACATGTTATGTCACTTTAGGTAGTGGGTTGATGACTTTAGGCTATGTGTCCCCAACCACTTGTGTATATATATGTAATCTCTTAATGAAGATAAATCAAGTTTTCTCAGCATATTGTTACACATATAAACTACAAAAACACCCCTAAGGGTTTGGGCTAATTACAAAAAAAACCCAGAGTTCTTTGAAAATTACAAAAAACTCCTTGAGGTTGGATTCCGTCTTACATTTTTCCCGGTGATTTTCGAAAACATTTCCAAAAAAAACCCTGACATTTACAAGAATATTACAGCTACCCCCGCAAAATTAAGACAAAAAGAAACCTAAAGGGATTTTTTGTAATTTTGAAAACATATCTGGGTTTTTTTGTAATTAACCCAAACCTCAGGGGTGTTTTTTGTAATTATCCCTATAAACTATAACTTAATTTTTTTATTGTTTTTATTTCTTAATAGAATTATGTAAAAAAATCCGGGGGGGAGGGGGTGCAAAATAAATTTGTAACCCAATCTATACTCTTGATCTAGTTAGCATTGCTTTATCTGCCATTAGTGCTTTACATAATAATTAGCACCAATTTGATATTTATATAGCAACAGAAGTCTATAAAAGGCAGGATTTTAATGCTAGCACTGTCCATGGGTCCTGGATTTATATTTATTCCGGTTTGGGGACACTCTTCTTAGTCGAGTAATAAGACCCGTCATCAGAATTTAATAACATGTTTTAACATTTGTAATCAGAAAGAAATGACATATGCCATGAAATTCAATCTTGCGACATAATAAGCTGAAGACGTTTTGACAGCGTATATTATTTTCCATTCACATAAAGGGTATGGAGACTTTCTCAGAGAGTAATCTACCTGCACAGGGGATGCAGCAATTAATAAACCAGCCACACAACCACCGAAAACCCTTCCATCCGGCCCAGCTAATGTCGTGCTTAATCCACCGGTCCTGCTTCTCTGACCACCAACATCTGACAGCATAAATGATCCTGACAGGGACAAGATATCAAACCGCCCCTACACAAACAGTTAAAATGGCAATATGAAGGATTGTAATCAATTTATAAGAGCATATACCATATAAATAGATTCCTAATAATGCTTGGGTATTCAAGCGGAAAATTTCTTAAAAAAAGTGAAGCTTAAAACAGAGACAAGTTTATTGAAGTCCACCTAGCCTAATGTGAAAAGAAAAATCAAACGACCGATCAAAAAAAAAAAAAGAAAAAGAAAAAATCAAACGATATAGACATACTGTCATTCCTAAATTGACCGCAGGCCCACCATAATAGATTAGCAAGTGAACCCACTGAAAACTTGCACATCCCACTAATCGTACCGTTTTTAGAAACATGGATAAATTTTACAAGTCATTAATAAAAAGAATCTAGGAATCAGAGTTCTTTAAAATCACGTAAGATATTGAAAGGAGAAAAAACGATCTAATATAGAAAACCTCATAGGTTGCAGTTCCACCAGATGTTGCAGCTTGGCGGAGCGTCACATTCGATATGGCACCATTGGCAGATAGGATACAAACAGCCCTTGGACCATTCTGAGAAAATGCCATTATTTTTGAAGACACATCCTGAAACCCAATAGCTATATTTATTAACAAATGGCAATATCATCTCCCACTCATTCATTTGCATTAATGATAGTTCCGGTGCCACGTGTGTCAATACTTCCCTCGTGTAAAACCCCAACTCATTGAACAAAGTGGAAAAGTCAAAAGAACAATAAAACCCTCATAGTAAATCAGGTCAAATATGACATCACAACAGTCGTGCTTAAAATCAGATGAAGTTGTACATGATTTAATGAGCTACTTAAGGCTTCAAAGTAAATGTTGAGAGATAACAGATGGTGTGAGTGACATGAGCTCTATGAAGCTATAGAATGGATTAAAAATATTTGGTCATTTAGTAAACAAATATACTGCTCAAAAGAGAATTTAATAAAGCAAAGGAAAAACATGATATTCCATTGACTTCACAGAAAATAACAAAATGTTAAATTGTTAACCTCTCCTGCTTTCACGTCGATAACATGAGGTATGAATCCAATTCCAGTTGACCCTGCAAGCAAAAAAACTTTATGTAAGTGTTTCAAGTTATATGATACTTAAGAATAATAATGAAAAAGTACAAAGTTGCAAATGAATAGGGAAAATACTACAGGAAAACAAAATATAAACAAGACATTTATATAAAACCTCCAACGTTCATAATTGAAAAGAAAGCATGACTATGGAGCAAAATGATTGCAAGAACTACAGATTATGTCCACTGCATTTAATAATGAAATGCAAATGCAACAAATATATTGAACTATAATCTTGACCAAGCATGGTAGAAAAACAATTTAAGTAAAAGAACACTTATCACAAAAACTCAATAAATAAAATAAATAAACAAAACTAGAAAAATTAAAACAGCTTTGTATTACTTGGAAACAAGAACAGCAATTAGACTATATATATATATATATATATATATATATATATATATATATATAATTAAGAGTAAGCAAGAGTGTAGCTGAACACACGGGGGTATGCTGGTAAATTCCTCTTTTATTAGATTCTTGAGTTGGTCAGATCCAGCAGATCCACGGTTCCAGCATACTTATAATACATATTCTTGCCAATATATACACAATCAATTATCCAAAAAACAGCACACGTTAAACCATTTGCATCACTATATATTCTATATCAAACGTCAAGACCTATTTATAGTTCATTCCCTAAAGATTAACCAACATAAACCAAAAGCATAAAACATAAATACCTTAACACATTAAAACCCAGAGAAAATAAAAACTAAGAAGAGGTCAATGGGAATCCAACTCATCACGCTTATATATAGGAAACTTTGCCATATTCCTCATGTCAGTGCCTCAGTGGCACCAAATTTTTTTTTTATAAAAAAAAACAATATATAAAGGCAAAGATCTGATTTTTCAATTCAAAGACCATTAAAGAACCAATATTACGACCTATAGCTTCCATTTGCTTTTTCTTGTTGCTTGAACCAGGGGGTCTGCCTCTGGCCTTCTTGACGGTGGGTGAGGCCGACCCACCCACTGGTGGCTGGGTCTCCGTCCGAGGAGGCGCCGCCGCCGCCGCCGGAGGAGAAAAGGTCTGAGTCTGAGTCTGAGTCAGAGTCTGCGGCATACCTACGCTCATTGGCTGCTGTGCCTGTGGAGAAGCCATAACCATGGCCATGTTGCCATCTGGGCCATACTTCCTGGGCCGCCCCCTCTTCCGTTTCTGATCACCAGAGTTCAAATTCATCGCAGGCTTCATTGCGGGAGTCCCGCCGGTGATTGATTGGTACGGAGGAGGCGAGCCCACAGATCTGTACGCGCCGTCGGCGGTGTAGGACACGCGCATTTGTTGATCCAGCTGAGACTGTGAAGCCGCGGGGTTTTGAGGAGATACGGTGGGATTGACTGTAAATGGCTCGCGGCTTGCCATGACGGCGGCTGTTTCCGATACACCCGACATGTTGCCGGGATCTCGAAATTTACCCTCGGAGAATTCCAGAAATTACCTGAAAACCACAAGAAAAGATTGCAGATCTTCAGTAAAAACGAAAAGGCTTAATTAATAACGCCATTTCTCAATAACTAAACTGGAACAAAATGCACGGACTCAAAAAGGAGTGATTACTCATTCCGCAGAAGAACCCAAAACCCAGAATCGAAAAACTTGCAAAAACTCGAAGTTTTTGTTTTCGAAAGTGAAAATTCGAAATTCAGTAAACGCAAAAGCAAATTTCGAAAAAACCAAAAACAAGTAAAGTGGGAAGAAAGCTGTAAAAACTAAAAACGAAGGGGGTTTTAAATTTTTTGCTGTAAAACCTTGAAAATTCAGCAGGATTCACGGAATTTTCCAAGGGATCGAGCAAAAAACAACAAAAAAGCTCGAAATTAAACGCCGAAAAAAAGAAAAAGTTTCCGAAAATTCCTAATTCTCACGTATTAACTTATAATAAATACCCTAAAATTCACAAGAAAATCAGAAAAAACAGAGAAAAATCAGAAAAACTCACCAATAAATTGAGAAAATTTTGTGTATCAGCGTGGAATTAAGATGGTGTAAACGATAAGCGACGGAAATTTTTAGGGATTGTGAAAAGAAAAAGGGTTTTTGCGGAGAAAGGCTTTTTGTAAATATTAGATACAGTTAATTATTTATATTTACGAGGGGCCGTTTTTGTTAAAACTCTTTTCGTATTTTTGCATTCAAGTACAAAAAATTTAAGGTTAAAAGAAAAATATTACAAATTCATCACTACTCTATCCGATAATTTCTTTCCGGTCCCCCACTTTTAATAATATGACATTTGTTAATGTAAAAATAGCAATTTGAACTTATAATTTCATTTTTGAAAATTCAATTTATTATTGGTTTTGTGGATTACCTCAACATGTTGAGGTGAGATTACTTTCATAAAATTAAAAAATACATATATATCTTCTTTATGGTAGCAAATAATATCATACCAACAAAAAAAAGGTCGCATATAATATAAGGTTGCATTTGAATGAGAGGATTTGGGGAGGGTATTTGCAATTTTTAGCTAAATCAACACTATTATTTGACTTAATAACACGAAGAAACACACACAAAAAAATATATTTTTTCTTAAAAAGAGATAAATCTTAATTATTTCAATAATTAACTTTGTTTTTAATAATTTTCATTTTTTTCAATATACATGGGCTCTTTTATGCAAAGATAAAATAGGAAGAATATGGAAAAAGATTATAATCATAAATATATTTATTATTTCTTCTTAATTTGTGTGAATTATCATCCTTGCATATCTTAATAGGACGGAGGGAGTGTCATTTTTCTTAGGAAGAGTCGTACATAGTCTAGAATTTTCTTCTTTTGATTTGAGGAGTGACTCACTCATGAATGAGATTGATGGGGTGGGAGTGACAAGCTCGGTAGGAAGTATACCAACATCCGTACTGTAGCAAATCATTTCTTTAATGTGGCAACTTTCAATGGTTACGAGTAAGGGTAAGTCAGTAAGAGTAAGGTCTTGAGAGTCAACTCATTTTTGGCGTGAATAAGTTTGGTTTATGAGCTAATCTCTATATCTAGTAAGTGAGTGAATAAGAAAGGTTTAATCCACCTTTACTAAAGATCAAATACAGCTTTATGACTAGGATGACATACTTAAAAAATTGAAAGATTCAAATAATCAAACTATGAAGGAATAAATTGATCTACAATACTTTGCTCTTTTGCTAATGAAGGCAAGATTAGGGATTAAATATGAATTTTAAATTTTAGTCCAATTATCAATTAATTACACTTTTCGTCTTGTCAACCCGCCAATAAAATCAGGACAACACTCAAGCCCTTAGCCTCAGTAATAAAATATATTTTATAATCCTTGTATATTCAAACCAAGCAAGGTTTGGTTTAAAAGTAAATGTTCCAAAACTAGATATGGGCAATATGGTGTTGGAAATTGGTTTGAGAAGTAATGGTTGATACCTAACTTTGACCAATTTTTTAGTGACTAATTATTTAATTTTGGAGGAATTAAATATTAAAATAAAATTCTACGTTTCGAGTAGATGAGTGTGGTATATTTAACTTCTCAAAACCATTTAGTGGTGAGTGAGAAATAAAATCCACAAGATAGTCACTTTGAAATGGGAAAATGGATGATGGGAAGGTGAAAAGACACTATCCCACATGGGAATAAAATATTAATTTTATTCAATATATAAGTAAGTGGGTGTATAAGAGTGTGCAAGATGAAATAACTATACACATGTGAGGTGTGGTGGGCAAGGCCACACGCGCCTTGCCGCTTACCGCCGCGCGCGGGGTCAGGCCCGAGCCCGTGTCCCGACCTGGGATCGGGCCTAGTTTTTGCTGTAAAACATTTGTTTTTTTTATTTTTGGAGAATAAAAACAAATAAAGTTGCAACTTAAAAGTGAAACTCTAGCTTTTATAATGGAACAAAGACCACTCACCCCACTACTTGAAGATTCTGACATAGTGGTCATTGAAGGAGTGCCCACTACCTGGAGGTTACAGCCCATTATCCTGGAGTTACTGCCCTGCAGTAAAGAGACCCCAAGACCTGGTTGGAAGTCCTATAAATAGGAGCATTGTTGTTGTTCAGATTACACACTTTCATACTCATTTCTTTCTTATACTTGCATAGTGTACTCGATTTTGCACATTTCGATTCGAAAGGTGCCTTGTAATTTTGATCTTGCTATTACAAGGACGAAGGCATTATTGTATCTTTGGGGATAACACGTATGTTAAAATCAAAGACTTATACGGGACGTGTTTATCTTGCGGATAGAGTGTTAACTCGCTCCTTTTCCGCAAATTTTCATTCTCGTAATAGATAGTTTGTTCTGATTCCTTGTAATCCGGTTTCTGAGAAATAAAAATTTCAAAATTTCAACAACGCAAGATAAACATTTTTGTTTCGTAAACGATGGCGTCTACTTCAAGGGTGAATGTTCCTCTCTCCGCTCGCCACACTTTGAGAAGCCGAGAAAAATTTTCTCGTGTCGATTTCAAAAGATGGCAATCCAAGATCTTTGTTTTATCCGACTACACCGAGCCTCGCTAAGTTCCTGGAGGAGGATCCACCGGTGGTGGAAGAAAATGAAACCAACAATGAAAAACGTGTTGCGCTTTGATGCTTGGGGCCGGGGTGACTTCCTCGTGCCGCAACTACGCCCTAAATGGATATCGACTCGCTATACAATGTGTATAGTGAAGTGAAATCTTCCAAAGAGCTCGGGATTCATTGGAAAAGAATCTTATACCGAATCGAGGACGCCGGTTCCAAGAAGTTCGTGGTTGGCGAGTTTCTAGATTTCAAAATGGTGGATTCTAGAACTGTCATGGAACAAGCTCAAGAATTGCGATTAATTATGCACGATATTCGTGCGAAGGAATGCAATTGGATGAAGCTTTCAAGTGGCGTGCATGATTGAAAAGTTGCCACTGGATGGAAAGACTTCAAAAATTATTTGAAGCACAAGCGAAAAGAAATAAATCTTGAAGATCTAATTATGCGTTACGAATTGGGAAGGTAATCGCAAATTAGATTCAAGGTTTGAAAAGGGTCTTTGTTGATGCAAAGGCGAATTTGCTAGAACATGGCGATTCTAGTAACAACAAAGAAAAGAAAACGTGACAATAACAACAACTACAAGGAAAGAAGCTCGTAAATAAAAAGCCATTTACAGTGAAATTGTCACAATTGTGGAAAGCCCAACCACATGGCTAAGGATCGCCGGCTTCCTAAAAACCAAAATATAGACACTAATGCTAATGTGGTTGAGCACAGTGGTATGATCCAAGAGTCGATCGATATGGATCTATCGCAGTGGTTTTGAGGCAAACCTTGTGGATAATCCGAGGAGTGGTATATTGACACGGGGGCCACTCGGCATGTCCGTTTCCGACAAGGATGCATTCTCTACCTACACCCATTGTACGGGTAGAAAACTTAATATGGGTAATTCTTCCTCTTCCGATGTTGCGGTTTTGGCAACGTGGTTCAAGCTCACTTGGGAAAAGAGTCGCTTAAGGATGTTCTTCATGTCCCGTAAATCAGGAAGAATCTAGTGTCGAGGATCTCTTCTTGTAAACCATAGTTTTAGACTTATGTTTGAGTCGAAAAGTTTATTTTAACTAAGTTTGACAGTTCCTAGGAAAAGATTATATGTATAACGGATTTGTTCAAAATGAATGTAATGAATGATTCGATTCCGTGTAACCGATTCAAGCAAAGAATAAAATTGAGCCTACATTTATATGCTTGAGTATTCGATTTGTGGCATGTTAGATTAGGACATGTTAATCTAAATGCTATAAAAAGATTAATGAACTTGGAATTACTTCCAACTTCAAAAATTGATTCTCAAAAGAGATGTGAAATCTGTATTGAAGCTAAAATGGCTAAGTTACATTTTCATTCTGTGGAAAGAAATATAGTACTCTAGAATTGATACATACTTGATATATGTGATCCGAAATTTGTGCAAACTAGAGGTGGTAAAAATACTTCATCACTTTTATTGATGATTGCACAAGATTTTGCTACTTATATTTATTAAGAAGCAAAGATGAAGCGTTGGAAGCTTTCAAAAATTATAAAAATGAGGTTGAAAATCAACTTGGGAGCCGGATTAAAATAATTCGGAGTGATAGAGGTGGAGAATATGTTGCACCTTTTGAAGAATTATGTAACCAGTGGGGAATAATTCATCAAACTACTGCACCATATTCACCACAATCTAACGGCATTGCTGAACGTAAAAATCGAACTTTAAAAGAAATGATGAATGCCATGTTGATTAGTTTTGGACTACCTCAGAACATGTGGGGGGAAGCTGTTTTGACAGCAAACCACATTTTAAATAAAATACCACTTAAAGGAAAAAATAAGACACCTTATGAATTGTGGAAAAATCATAAGCCATCTTATAAATACCTTAAAGTGTGGGGGTGTTTGGCTAAGGTAGCAATACCTGAACCTAAACAAGTCAAAATTGGCCCTAAGACGGTTGATTGTATTTTTATAGGATATGCATACAACAATAGTGCATATCGGTTCTTGGTACACAAGTCAGAAAATCCAGAAATTTCTGAAGGTACCATAATTGAATCAAGAAATGCAATATTTCTTGAAAATGTATATCCTTGTAAAGAAATGGTTAGAATAAGTTCTAACAAAAGAACTTATGAGAAAGTAAGTAGTTCTTCACAAGAGAATGAAGAACCAAGACGAAGTAAAAGGACTAAAGCGCTACATCATTTGGTCCCGATTTTGTCACTTACTTATTAGGCGGTGAGCCAATCATCTTGTTAAAGAGGCTCTGTTTCACCCTAGTCCAGATGCTCCGCTCCGGAAAGAAGCCATCAATAGTGAAATATAATCCATTTTACAAAATCATACCAGGAGTTGGTTGATCTCCTGCGGGTAGTAAACCTTTAGGGTGTAAATGGATATTAAAAAAAAATATAAGGTGATGGAACTATTGATAAATATAAAGCCAGGTTAGTGGCTAAAGGCTTCAAACAAAAAGAAGGAAGTGATTTCTTTGATACATATTCACCGTAACAAGAATTGCATCCATTCGAAAGTGCTTATTGCGATTCCGCTTTGACAATCTCGAGATTCACCAAATGGATGTAAAAACTGCGTTTTTAAATGGTGAATTGGAAGAAGAAATATATATGGAACGACTGAAGGATTTGTAGCACCTGGTCAAGAGAAAAGGTGTGCAAATTGATAAGATCGATGTATGGACTTAAACAAGCTCCAAAACAAGTGACATCTTAAATTTGACACAACGATGTTGTCAAATGGCTTTAAAATCAACGAATGTGACAAATGTGTTTATGTTAAAGGCATGTCAAATGCATTTGTCATAGTTTGTCTATACGTAGACGATATGTTAATAATGGGTAGTAGTCATGATATAATCATGGACACTAAGAAAATGTTAAAAAGAAATTTTGACATGAAAGACATGGGAATTCTTTGATATGATTCGGAATCAAAATTAGCAAGACATCCGAAGGAATTAGCTTGACACAATCCCACTATGTGGAGAAAGTGCTCAAGAAGTTCAATGCTTTTGATGGTCCACCATGCAAAACGCCCATTGATTTGAGCATAACCGGGTAGTAAATAAAGTCGAACCAAGAGCTCGGTTGGAATACTCGAAGGTGATAGGAAGTTTGATGTACATTACAAATCGTACACGCCCGGATCTTGCCTATCCTCAGTAAACAAGTTGAGTAGGTATACAAGCAATCCAAGCCAAGAGCATTGGAAAGCACTAACTAGGGTACTAAGATATCTAAAATACACCCGAGTTATGGAATACACTACTCGAAATACCCTCTAAAGACTTGAAGGGTATAGTGATGCTAGCCGGATTTTGATTCAAAGGACTCCTACTTCACTAGTGGATATATATTTACTATGGAGGAGGAGCAGATCATGGAAATCCACTAAGCAGACTTGTATAGCTAGATCCACCATGGAATCGAGTTTATAGCTTTTGATAAAGTCAGGGGGAAGAAGGCGAGTGGCTTCGTAATTTCTTAGAAGATATTCCATGTCTTTGGAAAAAGCCGATTGCCTCTGTGATGATTCTTTGTGATAGTCAAGCTACTATAGGGAGAGCACAAAGTAATATGTATAACGGTAAGTCTAGACACATCCGTCGTAGACATAATACCGTAAGACAATTGATCTCTAATGGTGTTATATCAATTGACTATGTAAAGTCAAAGGATAACATAGCGGATCCGCTCACGAAAGGGCTTAACAGAGATCAATTGAGTAAATTGCTAGAGGGAATGGGATTAAAATCCACAATTTAAAGAATGATTAAAGTGGTAACCCAACCTTGGTGATCGGGAGATCCCAAGAACTTGGTTCAATGGGAAAACTAAGCTTTAAAAGTTCAGTTAAGCACTTGTAAATCGAGTTAACCCATCCCTAGAAGGCAAAACAAGTGCAATAAACTTGTTGGTTGTGGTAAGGTTAAGTCATAAGGACTTTTAATGATAAAATTGACTCAATCGAGAGATCACCTATATAAGTGAGAAGTGAGGGCCGCTTCAATGTAACACTTATGAATCCAAAGATGTTGTCCATGGCCAAAAAGGACACAATCAAGAACGGAATGTGACATGTGTTAAGTCATATTGTGTAAATGTCATTACTAGGTGTACACGAAGGAGGAATAGTTCAAGGCGTATGCGCCCACTAGCCGCCGGTATATCCGATGATATTTACAAAGGAAGGTTCAAAGTCGCAAACTACCTGTCCCGATACAATATGGTTTCAATTAAACCGAGTACAAGAGCCGCATTTTCATGTGCATTTGATTTCCACTCATGTGGGGGATTGTTGGAAATTGGTTTGAGAAGTAATGGTTGATACCTAACTTTGACCAATTTTTTAGTGACTAATTATTTAATTTTGGAGGAATTAAATATTAAAATAAAATTCTACGTTTCGAGTAGATGAGTGTGGTATATTTAACTTCTCAAACCATTTAGTGGTGAGTGAGAAATAAAATCCACAAGATAATACTTTGAAATGGGAAAATGGATGATGGGAAGGTGAAAAGACACCATCCCACATGGGAATAAAATATTAATTTTATTCAATATATAAGTAAGTGGGTGTATAAGAGTGTACAAGATGAAATAACTATACACATGTGAGGTGTGGTGGGCAAGGCCACACGCCACTGCGCTCCGCCGGCCGCCGGCCGGGGGGCCGTGGGTCGAGCCGAGCCCGTGCCCGTGTCCCGGGCCTAGTTTTGCCTGAGAAAACATTTGTTTTTATTTTTTGGAGAATAAAAACAAATAAAGTTGCAACTTAAAAGCTCTAAACCGCAGCTTTTATAATGGACAAAGACACCACTCGGCCCATTACTTGGAAATTCAAAGATAGTGGTCATTGAAGGAGTGCCCACTACCCTGGGGTTACTGACCCATTATCCACGGAGTTACCGCCTGCAGAAAGAGACCCCAAGACTGGTTGGAAGTCCTATAAATAGGAGCATTGTTGTTGTTGATTACACACTTTCATACTCATTTTTTTTTCAGACTTGCATAGTGTACTCGATTTTGCACATTTGATTCGAAAGGTGCCTTGTGCCTTGTAATCTTTGCTTCGCTATCACAAGCAAGACGGTCAAGTTGTTGTATCTTTGGGGATAACACGTCGCCTGTTCAAAAGACTTATACGGGCGTGTTTATCTTGCGGATAGAGTGTTAACTCTTTCGGCTTTTCGCAAATTTTCATTCTCGTAATAGATAGTTTGTTACGATTCCTTGTAATCCAGTTTACGTAAATAAAAATTTCAAAATTTCAACATACGGGCAAGGGGGGCCTGGGTACTTGAGGACCGGACCCACCCTGGCCCAGAATAGAATAGGTCCATTGTCGTGACTCGTAAGGTCACGGGACGGATGGGACGAGTCGACCGTGTTAATAAATTTTTAATAATATAATCTTTATATTTTTTTATTATTAATGAGTTTTTATCTTATATTTTGTATTATAAAAGCATATATTTGATAAAAATTATAATTATTAATGTAATGGCATGCATTTGTTAGATATAATAGTAAATACGTAAATATTATATTATCATATATAATATATATGTAGGATTTGGTTCAAATGAGACTACTCTCCCTAGATGAGACAGTGTGGACTTATCTTACCCATTGATCTTAAAAAATGAAGGGATGTGATTAATTGATTTTTTTTTTTAATTTCCCTGATTTTCGTCAATTTAAGGGTAAGGTGGTAATTTTGTAGTTCAAATTAGTGGTCCCAGCGGGTTTTATGGGCTGAGATTAAACTGGCGGATTTGGTGGCGGAATTTAAGGAATCAGTTTCTTTTCCAAATATTTTTATTTTATAGTATAGTTATGATTCTTCGACTGCATAATTAGACATCAAATAATGCATATTTAGTTATTTTGTTGGCACTGTTTTACGAAAACAAGACATAAATTGAATATAACGTACTGCATATTTCGTTATTCTACACTGCATAAATAGGTTCAATGTAATGTATATTTAGTTATGAAAATGAGATGTTGCTTTTGGATATTATAAAAATGGGATGTTACATAATATGCTGCATATTTAGTTATTTCACACTGCATATATAGTTTCTAGATAATGCATAGTTAGTTGATTTAGTTGCATAGTTGGGTATACTGTACTACATATTAGTTTTTTTACGCTGCATATATAGTTTTCACATAATGCATATTTAGTTTATTTTTGTTGCATATTTTCAAATATGTAATATCCTACAGATATATGCATCGTTTTATAAGTATCTATGCATTGTTTAATAAGTATTTATACATCATTTCATAAGTATCTATGCGTCGCCTTATTCGTGAAAATTACATTATTATAAGAGTTGATGTTAATGGATATTTTCGAGTTCTCCATCGATGTCTGCACCATTGATGTTGTTGTGTAGAGTTTTTTCCACGACTGATGATTCATCATGCATCATGATTCGAACATAAGCGCATATTCTTCACTGTTTTATTTTTCATAGTTCGAGTTCTTCAAATTTGCGTTAATGGTGGAATTGTGTGTGTGAGAGAGAGAGGAGGCGTGAGGGAGAGGGAGGGAGAGAGACACGTGATGAGAGATGCACGAGAGAGAAAGAGATTTGATTCCTACCTTGTTATGTTATTTTACCCTACTACCCTTATGTTGATTAAATTAATGTTTTAATATATTTTTTATCTCTTAAATCATACCCATTGATTAATAGTGGAGGATGGTTGAGATTAGTCCATTGTGGTCACACACAGACATGATCTCACTGATCCTCCCCTATATATGTAAAACATATATTAAAAATTAAGAATACTAGACGGGGACGAGACAGATGCCTATGGAATAGAGGTGATACCTGACATCCCCGCCCTATACCGGGTCACAACTCACAAGGCGGGCGTCCAACGGGTAGAGCGGGACGGGTCTTAAGCACGGCAGGTCAATTTGCTATCCATATCCAAAACTTTGAATATTTTTTTGGATATTTGCAATTATTTTATAATAGTAATTATTATTTGTAAATAATTCCTTATTACATTTTTTTTATGAATATATACATTGTTGATCGATTTTTCAATATGCTGTATTAATTGCATATTCGTTACCAAAATTTTGCAAAATCTCTTAAATCTGAATGGCATCACAAAGAAAGGAGCAACACTCAATGCTAAATAAAACCTCCCATAAATGGCTAAATTCTCTTCAATTCATTAAATTATCAAATTAAAATTTTCTTACTACATAAATTTACTCACAACTCCATATCACACTAGAGCTGGCAATTCTTGGTTCGGGTCGTCACACATTGTATGTGAAAAAAGGTGTTTTGTGTTGAATTGGGTCGAGGAAATTAGTGGTCCGAACCGGACCAATTTTGCGCATTGGCCCGATGGACTCGAGACGCCCCAACCCGACCCGAGCTTTTTGCCAGCTCTAATCCACACCACAACACCACACATTTTCTTTTTATAGTATTTTTTTGATGTCATTGACACGTGCAAGTTCCAAATTAAGAGACTAAACGTGGAAAATCGACAAAATACCAGGACTAAAATAAAATACGACTAAAAATTACGTGATAAAAATAATAAGGAATTCACCCGTCATTACTTCATCAAAACCGTGAATACAAGTAATACCATCGCTTACTTGACGTATGGTACTGGTATTTACAATCTTGACTTTCTATTATATTGTTCAATATATTCACGGATAATATTACTAATCTCAAATTTACTCGAATGGTTACCATGAGTTTTTCTTAATTATTTTTTTAATAATTACAAAACAAACCCGAGGTTGGGGTAATTACAAAAAAACCCAATTTTTTTCGAAAATTTTAAAAAATCTATAAGTTTAATACATCTTACATTTCCCTCATTTATAAGCAAACAATATTTCAAATTTTATTAAATATTATAGTTACCTTTTTAAATTTAAGACACAATCAATAAAGATATATGGAGTTTTGGGGTGTGAGTCTCTTTTTGGCCCCCATTCGACCCCCTGCATACACTATGTCCCCTTACTTTATTCCTGCACGGAATAGTCGGGGGTTATTAGTGGTACTCGCCCGAGTAGCACATGCCTTGCATCTTCTTCCCTCTCTAGTTGTGTTGCTACTTGTCCATGTATGCCCCATTCTCCCCACGCCTTTGTGTGCTTGTTGGGGAATGGGTCTATTTGGGATTTCCATAGCGACACTCCTGAGAGTGCACCAGTACTCCAACGGAGTTCTATTGCTTCATCTACTCACTCGGTGGGGCTCACGTCGGGCTGCAAATTGATTCATTGCATCCATTTTTTTTTTTAATTTTCAAAATCCTCTTTTTTTTTTTTTTTTTTTTTTTTTAAAAAAAAATTAGCCCAAACCTTGGGGGCCTTTTTGTAATTATCCCGAAAAATAATATTCCTCCTAGCAAACATGTCAAGAAATAGAAAATTATAAAAAATCCAATTTACATCCCCAACTGCACAAAAAGCAATGGCCACTATTTCTTCTTTGCATTCCCATTCCCTTCTCTCTCGCCCCTCATTTTCTCACTCCCATTCTCCTCTGCAACAAGGTCTGTACTTCTACCCTTCTTCTCTTACTGTTTTTGCTATTGTCACTCTAAAATTATCACCAATTTTCGTTGTTTTTTTTTTTTTTCCTTTTCTGAAGGCCTAAGGAGGAAGAACAAGCTTCACAGCTTTATCTGCTGCAACAACAATGGTGTTGATCAGAAAAACCGATGGCAATATTTCTTAATCTTTGCGCCTGTAATTTTTTCGTTTTTTTTAAATAAAAAAATTACAATAAATTTATTTTTTCATCGATTGATTATTAACAGTGTGAGCGTTGAAGAAGAATGTGGGACGAGAAGGAGAGAGCTGTTTTTTCAAGCAATTTCTGCTGCGTTTGCTTTTCCTGCAGTTACTGCAGTAGCTCTGGCTGCTGAAAGCGGTACCTATTTTCCTTGCTTTTTTTTCGAAGGGATAATTTAAGTTTTGCTAATTACAAAAAACCCAGAGTTTTTGAAAAACAAAAACCTTGTAGTTTGATTCTATCTTACATTTTTTGTGATTTTAGAAAATATTTCAATAAAACCTCTGACATTTGCAAAAATATTGATTATAATCTTAAATTTAAGACTAAAGAAACTTAAAGAGGTTTTTGTAATTTTGAAATATGTGGGGTTTTTTTATAATTAACTCAAACCTCAGGGGTGTTTTTGTAATTATCCCTTTTTAAAGAGAATAGACTATGTCTGTGCAGTTTGATTTGCTGGTAAATTTGATTATAATCTTGAATGTGTAGATTTACCAGAGGATTTTCGTGTTTATAGTGATGAAGTGAACAAGTTTAAGATCACTATTCCTCAAGGTGAGTTTTCATTTTCAACTAATCTATGTTAATTAAGTTCGTGACTATGGCGGCAATTTCTAATACGACACGATAGTGTGGTACAAACTAACACACGATAGTTAGGGTTTAGACTTGGCAAGTTCGAGTCAGAATAACACGATAATAAATAGGTTGGGTTCGAGTCAACGTGATGGTCAGTTTGACCCATTTGTGCTATTATTGTGTTGTCTTCTGTGATATTTTTAATTGATTGAGTATGTTGTTCGTATGAAAAATGAATTTTCTAAAATTATCCAATGTATTTAAGTATAATTTCCAGATTGAATATTGACTTATACAACCCATATACCCTATATAATTCATACAAATACATGGGTCATTCAAGTTTTTGAATATACGTGTCATTTCGGGTTGGGTTTGGATTACACGTGAATATAACCCACATAAATAGATGGGTTATTCATATCTTTGAAATATACAGGTCATTTTGCATCACGTTTGGGTTATGCGTGAATAAATAAGTCGGGTTCAGATTGACAAGTTTATTGTGAATATCGAGTCGCGATCCGACCTGGGAACTCGAACCTAACCCAAATTGCCACCTCTACTTGTGACCAATTGTATTTAGTTGAAAATATGGAAGAATTTGCTCGACTTTCCTAGTTTTGCTAACAAGGTGATGTGTATATGCAGATTGGCAAGTAGGAACTGGAGAAGGTGATGGAGTAAGGTCACTGACTGCATTTTATCCTCCAGAGGCTTCAAGTTCAAATGGTATAAAACTCGATTTTTGTCGAACGTATAACCGTAGTCTGATCGTTTTTGAGCTTGCTTCTATTGCTTGCTTCAGTGAGCATAGCAATCACAGGCCTTGGTGCTGATTTCACCAGGCTGGAGTCTTTTGGCAAAGTTGATGCATTTGCAGAGAATCTAGTAGGTTTCATCCATTTCTAAATATCACAAAAAAGGGGATAATTACAAAACTACCCTTGAGGTTTAGGCTAATTACAAAAAAAAACCCACATATTTTTTAAAATTACAAAAAAAGCCGTGTGGTTTGATTCTGTATTACACTTTACCCTCTTTGTAAGCAAAAACATTTCAATCACCCCCTAACATTGCAATTATCCCCTTACATTAAACGCAGAATCAAACCTCAAGGGGTTTTTTGTAATTTCCAAACATCTTTGGGTTTTTTTGTAATTAACCTAAATCTCAGGGGTAGTTTTTGTAATTATTCCAAAAAAAAAATGTAAAAACAACAAAAATGTGTTTTAGGGTGGACGATATTAGTACAAAGAAAGTTGGTCGTGTAAAGACTAACCCGGATTTCACAGATTGGTGGATTAGACAGAAGTTGGCAAAGGCCCCCTGGTGTTGCAGCAAAACTCATAGATAGCAAAGCTGCCAATGGTAGTGAACATTTTCTTTTAATAAGATTATATGTCCTTTGTTTTTTTTAAAGCTTTTTTGCCAAGTTAAATGTATACTCTTGTAGCATTCTGTTACAAACTTCAATAGCATTGAGAATGTTACTATACAGTGTAAGTATTAACCTTTTTTTTGTTGCTTAGGTTTGTATTATATAGAGTACACGTTGAAAAATCCAGGCGAAAGTCGAAGGCATTTGTTTTCGGTACTTGGGATAGCAAATAATGGTTTTTACAACAGATTATATACTCTCACTGGACAGGCCAGTTTTGCTAAAACCATATCCTAGATGTTTTTATAGTCTACCAATTACATTCAGTCTGTCTTTTATAATGTGGTATTATGCTATCTTTCCTTTGAAATTTATCCCATCCTCCAACCATTACTCCCAACTTATTAAAAAATTGTCAACTGTCTTTTACAATGTTCTTTATTAATGCCATACTATTCCATTTTTTATCCTGGACTTAATAAATTCCATTTTTTGTGAATCTTTTTATGTGCTGCAGTTTGTTGATGAAGAGGAAGAAAAATTTGGTCCCAAGATTCAGAAAGTAAGTCAAATGACATGTTGTATATCGTAGTTTTCTGTTATTGGATGTTGTGTGATTGGAAGCTATTGCAGAAAAGTTGAATAAAATTTCCTCCTTTATCTATAAAATTAAGGGATAATTTCAAGGTTTGGGCTAATTACAAAAAATCAAGAGATATTTTAAAATTACAAAAAAAGGTTTGATTTTGCCTTAAATTTGTTAATTGTACTATTTCTACAAATATCAGGGTGGTTTTTGAGATATTTTTTGCTTATGAAAGGGGAAGATTAATCAAACCAAAAGGGATTTTTTGTAATTTTCAAAAACTCCTTTTTTTATAATTAGTCCAAACCTCAGGATTTTTTTATGTAATTATCCCTAAAATTAATTACAAAAAACTACTCATGTTTAGTCAAATAACAAAAGACCCAATTATCTTTCAAATTACGGATAATCTTAACATTTGTTTCTTTTTGCACACCCTTTCAAAGAGGTGTGTTGTTAGGTAAAAACCTAGATGAGATGTTTGTTTAATGAAATATGTAATTTTTAAAGATAACTTTTTTTTTTGAAGTGAATTTTTAAAGATAATAGAGTTATTTGTAATTGGGGTAAATCTGAGGGTTAGATCTTTTTTGGCCTTTCTTGCAGGCTGTTTAATCTTTCAGATTAATGAATTTCATTAAGTAGTTGTGTATTTTATGTTGATTGAAAAGTTTGGATCAATATCAAATTACAAATTCATGTCATGAGATTGCCCCTTGCAAAAATAATGAGAATCTCATTTGACAAAAATGTCCATTATTTTTATTACAATCTTTTAATTTGTTAGAGATAATTCTTCTTTTTCGCTTTCCGTCTGTCATAGGTGGTGGATGCTATGAACTGTGAAGATGGACATGGGATGATGTTCTTCACAATTTTTGTCAACTTGTAATCTATTTGATATTCAATTCTGCTAACTCATTGATAAAGACTTGCTTTTCTCCTTTGTGGGATTTTATACATGGCCAGTTTTATCCAGAGATGGTTTTTAGTTTAGTTTTTATTACATTGTAAAAGACACAATAATGCAAATAAAAAGGAACAAAAAATATTACAAACTCTGTAATATATTAAGCCTATTTATAAAATGAATTATTATAAAAATTTCATTATCAAATTATATATGTTAGATATATTTGAGTACAAAAGAATTACATTATCATATATTATATATAAAAATATATATTAAATCTAAAAAAATAAAAAAAGAAAAGGTTGGTTCTTTGTTGTGTATAGATATCCAACACGTCGAGCCGGATTCTAAGTTTTGTGGTTTTCGGGACACGCCCTCCAGGCTGTTTCATCTTTCAGATTAATGCAATGATTCTTTTTTAATTCAGAATTTATTTTTTGTGGCCAATTTTTGAATCAAATGCAGTGATTCTATTATTATTTTACAACTATTTAGAGTATTAGGTTTTTCAAAAAAAAAAAAGTATTAAGATAATCCAATATCAAAATAAATATTCAAACAAAGGTTTCATCAGGTAAGCTGCTTACCTTTTAAATAAATAATGAAAAACTCATTTGACAAAATGTCCCAAAGCATTATTTAGAGGATATATTTTTTTGATGAAACAAGGAAAAAATGCAAAATGAAGTTTGGGTGTAATCAAAAGGTTTTGTAGGCATAAAACACTACATTGCCACTTAGGATAATTTTGTTAAAATTGATCCATGAGGTATAAAAAATTTTAAAGTAAATCTATAATTTAAAATTACAAGGATGTCCTATTGAGGTTTTGTGTTTCCTTTGTGATCAAAAATACCATTAAAATTAGGAAAATTTTGAAAAAATTAAAGGGTTTTTGCGACTAAATTTGAAAGATAATTAGATTTTTGTTCATTAATGCTGAGATGAACACATTAAAAACAAATATTGCACCAATAGATGAGAAAATTAGAGAAACACGATTAAGATGGTTACATGTTTTAAACATTCTGACTATGCGCCTGGGACTTGTAATCACTATTTCAAAGAGCAACGTCATCATTGATCAAATTTTTAGGCTACAATCTTTCAATTGTTAAGAGTTAATTCGAAAATTCTTTTTCGACTTTTTACCGAAAAATCTTCCGTGAAGACTTTCGGGTTAACAATAGGTGGCGAGATGAAGAGTTGGCCCTTTTTTATATAAAATAATGAAATGGAAAATGGACATGTGAATTACATAAAGAACAAGTTTTGTCAACTTTTAAACTTATTTGATATTCAAATCCAAAACTCATTGAAAATAATAAATAGATTCTTCTCACTTTGTGTGTAATTTTCTCAAACATTTCTAATTTTTATCGAGAGATGGTTTTTTTTTTAGTTTAGTTTTTATTACATTGTAAAGACACATAGAATCAAATAAAAATTGAAGAAAAAAACTAAAAAATTATTACAAACTCTGTAATATATAATCCTACTATAAGTTTTTCATCAATGGAGGCCTGTGTGCGGTGAGATATGTTCCGGGGGATAATATTTAAGAGACATGATAATTGGGCGTTAATATAGGAGACAAGGAGTCATACAACATAAGGTTAAAAGATGTTAAATCATCAATATGGGGAATAGAACATCAAGATATAATATATCACTCAATCTTGATAACCTCACCCGTGTTCTCCCCACTTTTCTGGGCAGCAGTTTTATTAAACAGAATAGTTAGTTGGTCAACAAAGAGGCGATCCTGCAGCTGTTGGAATAGTTGCCGTTTCCTCTCCATTTCTAAATCAAATTCCTCAAACTGAAGAATCTTGTCTTCTATCTCCTTCGACTGCGAAAGAAAAATTATCGGAAAAACCAGAATAATGTTTAGGATTATGAATAACTAGTAGCATTTATACAGAACATTTGCAATATTTTTCGATACCTGAGTGGCAATTCCAGATATTGTTTTCTCCAGCTCCTCCTCTTCCTTCTCGAGCTGTGATTTCGCTTCAACCAGAGCTTCTTCCATCATATTCAACTTATCGCCATTAGATGCATTATTGGATTCTGCACCGGAGAAATGATGAAAATGGGAAGTCAGGGTGACCGCTATATTTTTTTCTGTTTAACTAATTAAAAGAACAGGGAGAGCACCGTGGCCCCTCATTTTCGTCACACCAACTTAAATAGGCGTTCGTGTTGCTTCACGATGCAAGGAAATGGAGAGAAGTTTCCACTATTGTACTCAAACTTTTTCTTGTTAATGCCATCAAGTATTCATTTACACTAGGGATAATTACAAAAAATACCCCTGAGATTTGGGCTAATTACAAAAAAAACCTAGAGTTCTTTGAAAATTACAAAAAACCCCTTGAGGTTTGAGTCCATCTTATATTTTTCCCGGTGATTTTCAAAAATATTTCAAAAAACCCTGACATTTACAAAAATATTACAGCTATCCCTCTTAAAATTAAGACAAAACGAAACTTGAAGAAACATCTCTATTTTTTTTTTGTAATTAACCCAAATATCAGGGGTGTTTTTGTAATTATCCCTTTACACTAAAAGCAACTACTAATGCTATGCAGGTTTAATTTTCACCCTAAATCAGATGACGGGGCCTAAAGTTGATTTGCTTCTCGCCCAACACACGTTAATTTATCCAGGAAACATCCAATAAACTCCATATAAGATTTAAAACAAATGCCTGCTTGGGTGAATCAAGAATCATCCAAGGCAACCCATTCTTCTTGGTCTATCTCCTATTGGGATTATATGTTATACAATGTTAAGACTCATTGTAGTTCTTTTTCCTTCAAGATGACCATCAGATCTGAGCTCGAAGAAAATAAATGTTCAAGGTTTTATTTTCCATAGAAATATCTTCAAACTGTGTGTATGCTTCCACACATGTTCTAACTTTCTCTCTGCTCAAGCAGTAAAACTCAGCAGTCAAAATAAAGGGTCTTTGGCACCGTGTCCTTTGAGGATCAGCAAAGTCACCGAAAAGACGGTAGCATGGATCCTCTTATATTTTCAATATCAAGTGTTTGCTCAAGTTACCTTTTTAGGCAGAAACAGGTTAGGATATACATAAACGTTAATGAGTGAAAAACTGGTTTCATGAGAACTGAAAATCTTAATGACACTACAGAACACCTATTTCGTAGAGCATTAGGAATTGGTCCGTAACTACCAAAAAACAAGCATATAATAAGAATCCAATTAATCATAAGTTAGTGGCAGTTAATACCTTGCTGTTTTCCTTCACCAAGATCAGACAAAGCCGTTACTGCTGCACGTGCCGCCACTTCTGCAACATCTACTCCAACCAATGTGGAAAGAAACGCGGCCTGAAGAGATATTAATAAACTTAAAATCAATAGACACACCAATTAGAACCTACCGATTACAAGCAGAACCAACGTCAACCGAAAAAGATATAAGCCCCCCTTCAATGTTTAGTTGAATAGCAGGTTATTTTGCAAAGAAAGAATATTCTCCGTAAACATCCATCCAGAA
Source organism: Rehmannia glutinosa (assembly GCA_016081115.2). Lineage (NCBI taxonomy): Eukaryota > Viridiplantae > Streptophyta > Magnoliopsida > Lamiales > Orobanchaceae > Rehmannia > Rehmannia glutinosa. The sequence continues at coordinate 233,337 of JABTTQ020003482.1, forward strand.
TATCCAATCAGAGAGATAAGAAAATCAGGTAATTGTTTTTCAATTGTCCAGAAATCATAGGATGCATAACCATTCATCTCATGAAAGATTTTGATAAATCGCGGTTAAAGTAATAGAATGTAACCTTGATGACACTTTCTTTGTTCTAAATGTTACATTCTATATATAGCTATCTATTTCTCTAACTATTATTTTTTGGGTTAATTACAAAATGTACCCTTGAGGTTTGACCTAATTACAAAAAAACCCAGCTAACTTTCAAAATTACAAAAAATACCCCTGAGCCTTTAATTTGTGCAACATTTACCCCTGCATAAGCAAAAAATATATCAAAATCTTCCCTCATATTTATAAAAAATATTACAGTTTACCCCTTAATTTTAACACTGAATCAAACCAGGGGGGTACTTTTTGTAATTTTGAAAGTAAGTTAGGTTTTTTGTAATTAAGCCAAACCTCAAGGGTACTTTTCGTAATTATCCCTTTTTTTTTCACAAAAGAAGATGAAGTTGTTACCTGCGCCATAATAGGGTTACTTGCATCGGCAAGTGGTGAGAGACGCATCCTTTTCGTTGGTATTGCTTGATTTTGTAATCCTAACTCGGTATCCAGCTCAGCAGATTCCGGAGGTCCATCAAACTGTTCGCCGAATGGAAGCTTTATAAATCGAGCTACACATTCCTTCACGCTTTTTCCACTAACATGCTCTGCTACTTTCTTCCAGTCATCACCGTAATGCATGATAGCTTCTAAAAGTTGCAACGTTTCTTTATCAGTCCAATCCGTCTTCGCTTCTTCGCTGATCTCAACTCGCTTAAAATCCGCAGAACTCAAACCAACCCTATAATTGCCCCGCACATAGCACCTCGCACAAAGTGTCATATCATGCTGCTCAGAAGTTGAAAACAGTTCAGATTTCAACATTCAACCACATCATGTTCTACAATTAGGGCTGAGAAATGAATCAAGCTACTCGATACTCGATCCGAGATCGATCGTTAAAAGCTCGTTTGAGCTCGATTCGTTAAAATAACGAACCAAGCTTGAACGTATTTTTCCGTTCGATAAGATTTAAAGCTCGACTCGAGCTTGACTCGATTAGTAAAAAAAGAATAAAATATGTGTAAAAATATCAAGCTACTCGAGCTCGACTCGATTACTCGATCAAAACTCGTTCGAGCTCGATTCGATTAATAATCAAACAAGTTCAAACACAATTTTTAAAGCTCGATTAAAATTCAAACAAGCTCAAAAAATACCATGTTCGGCTCGACTCGACTCGACTTGTTTACACCCATATCTACAATACCAAAAGAACATTGATTCACAAAATAAAGCAAAATGCTTTTAAGTGATTTCTAGAAAAGCATTAACACAAAATGCATGTATCCAGTACTAAAGAACAGAATGATACCTATGAAATAGAGCAGGTCAAAGCATAAAAACATCTTATGCAGACACGGAACATAAATATCTATCTACAAACATGATTATCACAAGCTACGCTCAAGAGATTTATGACGCAGTTACAGATAGGGGTGTAAACGAGTCGAGTCGAGCCGAACATAGTACTGTTCAAGTTTGTTTGAGTTTAGTTTGATTATTAATCGAATCGAACTCGAACGAGCTTTAGTCGAGTCGAACACGAATCGAGCTCGAGTAGCTTGATATTTTTCCACATATTTTATTACTTTTTTACTACATGAGTCGAGCTTTACATCTTATCGAAATATGTGTTCAAACTTGGTTCGTTATGTTAACGAATCGAGCTCAAACGAGCTTCTAATGATCGATCTCGAATAGAGTATCGAGTAACTAGGTTCGTTTTTCAACATTAGAGATAACCATATTAAGCAAGGGGTAGGAATTAGAAATAAGGCACCTTATCAGACGCAAAGCAAGCAATGGTGCAAGGAGTCTTGCAACCACTGCAGACCCTCTTCTTCGGCACAGAAACATCAGCCCCGCCGCCACCAGCAGCGACGTCACTGCCCTGCGGGGCGGCGGCAGCGGCGGACTTGGTCTCTTTATCCTCCCACTTCAGCTGGGGCTTAGCAGAACCGGCGTAATTAATCAAACCCCAAGCCTCTAAGAAATCGAAAACCCTCCGAATAGACCCCACATCACCGACTATCGTCTTCCGCACCTCGGTGAAAGTGATTTTTCGATTTGGATTTTCTCGGAAGCGCCGTATGATGGCATTCCTGTAGTACTTATAAACCCTAGGGTTCTTCGACGACGACCTCCCGTCGAAGAACTCCGGCACGAACCTGGCCTCGCATTCATGAATGCCGTTCCACGAAAACCAACCTAATCACAGCAACAAATGATCAAAGATAATAACAAAAAAAAAAATCCATAAGTTTGTCCATAAAGCGTTGAATGGGAAACGGGCGTACGGGAATAGCTAGGGATGTGAACAACGTCAGCGTCTGGTTCAGGAAGGCGGGGAGTGACGGTGGCCGGAGTGGTGGCGGAGGTGGAGGGAGTGGGGGTGGCGGCGGCGGAAGGAGGCGGGACGTCGACGGTGGGAGTTGCGGGATTGGCGGAGGGGAGTTCAGGGGAGGGTTTGGAAGGAGGGGTAGTTTCAGTAGCCATATTTTTTTATTATTTTTAGTTATTAGAATTTAGGACACTACCACCATTAAAATTAAAATTAAAAACCTTTCACGAATGGGTGGTTCGTAGACCGTAGTACAACTTCTGAAGCATAAAGTATATATCCTTGTGCGGCAGAACCCATATGCCATATATGGGCGAGCTTAGCTCGATTTCCGCTCATAGAAGACTCATGTAAGCATTAACAAGCTCGGCTCGTTAAATGCTCGAGCTTATATTTGAGCTCCTCAAATAAAACTCTAGCTCATTAAAGATCGAGTTCAAGTCCAAACACAAGCTTGCGAGTCTAACTCGAACATAGGCTCGTGAGCCTGTAACTAAACATGTACATAAACTTTCGAACCAAATATCAACAAACTCGAATTCGCTCGATTAAAAGTTCGATCTTGGATTTTAGGCTCGAATTCGGCTCGTGAAGCCTAACAAACGCTCTCGAACGATTATTTTTCGAACATAAACCCCCATAGTTCGTGAGTGACTTGAATCATTTGAAACTCTGTTTATAATTGATATTGTAACACAAGATTGAATAATATATACAAGACATTATACATCCTACTATTATAGCTCCCGTTTAATTTCATAAGGATTTTATATGAGAGTTTAAAAGTGAACTATCAAACTTTTTTTCTTTTTTTTCTAATCGCTCAAAAATAATAATTGAAATTTAATCATACTATATTATTTTTCAAATGAGATCATAAATGTTTTTAAAAACAAATTAAATTATTTTTAGAACACTTCAAAAAAAAAAGAACTAGTCAAGCATTATGACTTTAAAAAAATTTGTTTTGGCCCACTTCCACATGTTTATATCCGCGAATGATATATCACAAATTCGATTCATGTCATTTACTTTCAGTTTTCGGGTTTAGAACTGCCGACTAGCCCAGAGGACTGCTTGTATCAAAGACCCTTTGGCTAGACAGAGTGTAAATTGAGAGAGATGCACATCAAGGTCCTAAGGGAGAGCGCCAATAGGGCACGTCTCTCAAAACAAGCACCATAATATTTCAATGAGAACAAGGTAAACAAACCTAATCAGTAATCAATGTTAACAGTTACCTAAGTCAGTATAGACATTTTCCATTTTTAAATTTTGCGAGAACAATACAAAAAACATGGGGGAAAACAAGTAATAACAGAAAGAACCATCTTCCTATTTTTGAGACCTTGAGCTTCTTTCATATTTTGAAGTCAGGCTCTAAAATTAATTCAAATTACATACGAAACAATGTCCAATAATATAAACCCTAAAAATCTGTCAATCGTTATGCACAAAGATGATGCTGACCCGACAATTTAAATACAATGCAGGATGCAACACAAAGACCGACCGACCGACACCAGAGACTCTGTCTATCTACACACCTAAAATGCAGGGGGGCGACTGGGACGATATAGAAAGAATCATATGTTGATTCTACCATAAATTTCATTTTTCTTTTTTTTTTACACGGTTTTTCATTATTCCCAGGTTGTTGGAAAGCCAGAAACCCATTCCAGCCACCATCATCGGTCCACGACTCTTCTGCCAGTCATCCAGAAGGCTGGCAGAATACGAAGAAGGGAGTTTTAGATACAGGAAAGTTAAAAAAGGATATGTGCAATACGCACAAATTCCAATTCCTCTCTCCACCATCAGGAGCGACTCGGACATTTTGACTTCTCTGGTGAGCGTGACAATTGTAAGACCTGCAGCATAGGTTGAAAATTTTTGTAAAGAAAAATAGTGTGAAACTAACTGCGCACACAAGTAAATTTGTTGTTCTTCAAGATTCTCAATTGTACGAAACTGCATAGAGAAATGTTCGTTAATTTAGCCTAAGCCATATGCACATATTTCCAGTTTATCAAAATTTGAAATTAGGGAAAATTACAAAAACTACCCTTGAGCTTTACCCAAAAGAATCCGGTTATCTTTCAAAATTGCAAATACCCCCTTGACATCAGTTTCTACTTTATAAATTGCACCTTTTGAAGGGGGATATTTGCAAAACAAACACAAACCTCTAGGGGGTGTTTGTAATGCTTCAATTTGGTAATTGTAATTTTGAAAGATAACCGGATTTTTTTGTAGTTAGGATAAACCTCAGGGCTCAGCGGTAGATTTAGTAATTAACCCTTAAATTTAATTAAACATCGTAATGCTATTACGGAGAACATACTAATCAAAGGAAACATATCTCACAATTGGTTAGCTGAATGGATTGAAATTAAGAAAAAAAAAATTGCTAGGGAGATGTGTGTGGTTTGTATACTACACAATTATCAAGGAATGGAAGCAATTTTCCTTGGTACTTTCTCTTCTATAGCAAGCACAGACACCGGCAAACTGGGAGCCAAAAGAGAGTAATTAAATCGAGCAATTTCTAATAAAATCCGATGCTAGAGTGAGCATTATCATGCAGAACACAATGGCATCTTAAACAGGAACCACCAAACTCAGGTTATTGTTACTCATTGGTAAAATTTTGCAGTAACAGCTTATCAGACAGATGTAATACCTACCAAATTTCCCTTCCCAAAATTGAATCATCAAGAAACATGTAATACCGGAGTGTTAAAAAGAAAAAGAAAAAAAAAAACGTGTAAAAGTGTACTTAAAACTAATAAGATACCTCTAGAATGCAAAACGAATAATTTGCAAGGCAAGATTTGAAGCCCGCCAATCAAGTGGCAGTACTGCTGTTCTTAGTCCTGCTGCAAACTAAGGGAACCTGAAAAATGGTATAAAATAACAGTAACAAAATAACATAACCATAAAGACAATAAAAAAATATAAAACCAGAAGTGAACAAGAAACTTACCTAGATCAAACCCTCACCCAATATTTTGGTCAGAACCGCTACCAGGCATGAATTGAGGAGAATGCGCAGGTAGTATGAATTGTGGCTGTTGTGCAATAGGTGTTGCAACACCTGATACAACCAATACGTTAGCCCCGGATCTGCCGGTTCAAAATATAAACTAAAATACAACCTTCCACAAGGAAACAATGTTTTAATATCAGAGAAAAAAAAAATCTTGTAGAGGACAAAATGATAGCGGACTATAAGACACTAGAATGATAGCACTAGATATGCTTTCTCCACTTTTCTAAATTTCACTAATTCTGACTTTGTTTTCTACACTGAGAAGAATATGACTTATTAACTCTCATATTTACCCATAAATGAGCATTATGCCTTGTCAATCTTCAACGGGGATTAGAAAAAGAAAAAACAAATAAACGCGCTTAGAAAGGAAGAAAGAGAATCCAGTTAGATTTTCATTCAACCAGCCACTTGTACACCCCAACCTCAACCCAGGGGAAAACAGGGAACCATCAACACCACAAACATGCACACCACCCTCCCACCAAGGGCCACACTGCCACGATCAACCACCATAACCCCTTTACCGCCAAAAACTAAGGGCAGTAACTAATTTCTAAAACTACCATCAACACGTACTCTACACAGCCACATGTTCTTGAAATATTCCAAACCAATACAACATTAAAACATCATCATCATCATCAACTGCACCTTATCCCACTATGTGGGGCCGGTGGTGTGAAATTTATAGTGTCAATACAACATTAAAACCTCAGACCACATTCATCCATATATAGCCAATAACTTTTGAGAGAAAAAATACTCCAAAACAACTAACAGAGTGCATTCCTGGGTAGGCCGCAGGTCAAAAGTGAGGAACAACCCGTACCGACACAATAGTACAAAAGCTGAAATAAATGCAGGCAATCTCTGGTCCCAATCCCCAGATTTAAGATTTTTTCTTAAAGAGAAACAGTCTTAGTCGCGTGCATCAACCTTCGTGCTGGGTATTCTCTGAGGCATCATTAATTAAATTCTTGGGGTCAATTATGGGTTCGGAGCCAAGAGGCTTTCAATCAACTATGATGAATTGGTGGTCATTAGAAATGGTAAGGATGGTGGTGAGGCACGTGTCAGTTTCCTTAAGGATTGGGTCAATATGGCGGTTTCCACTAGGGTTGAGCAGTTATAATACTATACTTTTTTTTTGAAGGGGGGGGGGGGGGTGTCAGCTTTTGAAATATTCGAATTAAGGGATACTAAAACCACTGAAAAAATTGTGCAAGTACAATTTAGGCAGTGCCTCCTCTTTGTGAAACATCCACCATGGAGAAGTAGCCAATTACAAACCAAGAGGAAAAACAAGTAGGCTCTCGTAAAGCATATACTTAGAAACAAAACCAAATCCTACAACTTCCATAAGCGGTCAATATTGTGAAAACTCCAAAAAGGAAACAAAGCATGGGAGAAAATGCACATGAATTACTTACAGTGCATATACAGATGCACAATGCTGTGCTAGAGGGAGTGAATATCTTTACCTGCAGGATATGGGGCTGGAATAGTTGGAACAGAGGACGTCGTCATTGCATTGGCACTCGGCCCACCAAACTGCACTAGCTGATGACCAGGCATTGCATATCCTGGCAATGCCGTATAACTATGACTTCCTGGAACAGCCTGGCTCAACTGGCTGTAAGGATACATAGTTGTGCCAACTGTTCCAGGCACACCATATATGTGAAGGAATTGCTGACTTCCATAAGGGCTGTAAGCACCCTACACGACAAAATAAATGCAAATTGTCAAAATGAATTAAAGATATTCGCATCCTCAGAACAATTCAGCAGCAAGTTTCTCAATGTTGACCTGAGGATAAGCATATTCTGGACTGTATGCAGCATACCTGCAAAATAAAAAGATCAAATAGTCAATTGTGTAAAATATTATTAACCTATATAACATCAATAAATGCACTCCAACTAATAATCAAGATCATAGCCATGAAGTCTTACAAATAATACATTAAATTTACTTTTTAAGACATGCCAGAATCTAAAAGGAATTCCACAAGGCATCCCACAAAGAAAATGAAGAATTTCAACTTTACATGGAGTATCATTCTCTTTAACAAACCAAATACAATACCCGAACGAACGATGACCCTTGTAACAAATTGGGCCAGGATTACCTTTTTCACTATCCTCAGCAAACGTATCACATCCCCATTAACCTATAACCATAATTTAATGTTATAGTTTCTTCACTAAGAAAACGATTATGATCATTATCATCAAAATTAACACTTTCAGACTCCATTTTCTGCAGACTACTCGGAGAAGATAACGAGCAAGTTACTCAATAGTTTTTAAAAACAACTGACTAAATTATACAAAATACAGACGCATAACAAGCAAGTTGCACATCACAGTTATTGCCATAAAAATCAGAGGAAATCACCAAAAGAGACCAAGAATCGTCAAATAATGGCTCCCTGAAGCATTGCCTTCTGACATCCTTAATAGTAATTTAAGAAAATGATCAAGTTCATGTTAATCATGCATGCACAGAAACAAGTGATGCATCTTATACATCAAAATTAAGCAACCAATTTAAACTGCTTGTGTGCTTGATGACACCTTGACACTCAGATACAACTAATGCACATAACCACATCATAGGTTCCGTGCTACAGTTCTTGGTGCCCTATTCAAGCCAAGGTCTTGGCAGCCATAAGTTGGATCACCTCATCATTTACATCGATGACTCATTATAAATCCATGCTAATTCACTCTTTTCTGTGAATAAATGCCACTGTTAGTCCTTTGAATGTTGTACAGAAGTTTAAATCATATAGATAGTCCCTCTACAAGACCAGCCCAACTATCTCAATGTTTGAGATTTCCTACCCGGACAACTAAACAAAGAATCCCACTAGGTGATATGTGTGATCAGCATCTGGACCCAACTAAGGGAGTGATTAAGTCCAATATGCCCCCCTTATGCCAAACCAAATGAAGGTCGAAGGACCATTCAATTCACTAATAGGCATAGTGGCAACCCCGCTTGTCAGCACCAGGACTAGGAGGGTATCTGCATCTAAATTAATATGTGCATGGATTACAACTTGCTTTTTGCAACACATGCACACATGATAATTGGAATCATCAGAAATCACAAACACAACAAACAAAATACAGGACCAACAATATATTTCATCAACAATCAGTATGAAGAAGCCCCCAAACTGCAAAACAGAGAGTTTGAAACTCCAAAAATAATCTTCTTAACTCTCAGTTCACTGAGCCCACATTGTGATATTACAATGCTTTCAACAGGATATATCAGCATGTAGACCAAAACACTAATGATTGCAAACCCCAAATTTTGCAATGCATTTCTCCAACCTATATTTCCTTCTTGTTTCTCAAAGATAAATGAGAAACGAATGCCATAGTAAAATAATGATACAATTCACTAAAAACACCAGGAGTATGGATATCGATCAGGACAAACCATTTTCAAAATCTAAAAAAAACATGCCAACACCATACAAATAACAAAAATCTGTCCAAACACCATACAAATATTATATTGAAGAATGTAGCTCACCCATATGGAGAATACATCAAGCCTTGTTGAAATCCGTAGGTAACAGGTTGTTGGTAGCCAAAATTTCCAGCATAAGCACCCCTAGCAGCTGGTAAGCCTCCAAGGTAAGGTGCCGGAGATCTAAGGCGTCCTATGAGCAATAAACAGATACACATCATAATGCTACATTCAGATAAAATCTAGAAAATCAATATACAAGGTGATGGTCATTCTCCACTTGTTAACATAATCCAACAAAAGACTTCCAGTATGATTTGTAAAATTGTGCTTACTAAAACAAAATGCCCAGACAACAATAATTCATGGGTTTCAATCCTTCTAGATATAAAGATAGATGGTTGGGTTTTTGTACATATGTATAAATATGAAACTTGACACTAACACAAGTTATCTCAAAATTTTGCAAAAAATAAAACCTGATACATAATCAAATTTTCAAGGGATAGCTAGTTTTGATGGTTGATTAAATTTCATAAACGAAGGGATAAATCATCACATCATGGTTTCTTGTCCAAAATATGCTTCAAGAAGTTTATAAGCAGGACTGGAAGTATACGCATTAATGTGCAAATGTAGGATCTTGCACAGGATAACGTACCTTTAATTGGAAACTGATACCATTCTTATACCAGACAATCTCCAATGAATCCATTCACAATATGTTCAAGTCAAATTACCAATGTAATGGCATAAACCCAAATGATATTCGCAGTATAACAAGTGAAATTCGAAATTTTTCTTAAAGAAAACTGTAAAACATTCCAGCAGAATGTGACAGTCAAACTGGGAAGAAAAGTGAAAAGTCCTAATCCTATAGAACATTTGGCAGTGTAATGAAGTATATTACCAAAAGGAACAGCTGGCCTAGGTCTCCCCAGTGATGCCAAATTACAATTTGCTCGCCTCCCATCAATAATTGGAGCTGGATCGGCACACGCTCTCCTGGCTGATTCGGGATCCCGGAAAGTCACCTAAACCCTCCATACAAACACCATTTTGGTACCCAAGTCATTCACCTATCCACATTTCTACCTCAAACAAAAGAAATTACAGAAAATCCCATCTTGATATTCACACTTAGAAAAGTGACAGTCAAAATGGAAATTGAAAATAGTTTTATTTGGTAACTAAACAGCATATAATCTAAATCGGAAAGTACAATCACCAGCAAGACATTTTACAAGAGCACAATAAAGCAACAATACAGATTCTACACAACCAAAAATAAGATAAAAATTCTCAATCAAGTTAATAAGAGCTCACAAAACCATATCCTTTGGATCGGCCAGTATTCTTATCAGTGATGACCACGGCCTCAAGAATTTCCCCGAATTGCTCGAAATAGCGTCTCATGGTCTCACTTTGAGTCTCCCAAGCCAACCCTCCAACAAAAACCTTAGTGAAAGTGGTGTCCCCGAATGGAGAATTCATATAATGGAAACCTCCCGGACCCGAACCCGAGCTTGGACCCGGTACCGGGTGCTGTTGCTGCTGCTGATAAGCCATAATCGCTCACTTCAAATAATTAAACTAAAACTGACTTTTTAGGGCTTCCAACAGAAAGAAGGAAGAAGAAAACACCGAATGAAACAAAAGGGGTTTAATAAATAATCACGAACGAAGGATAGACGATTCAAGTGATACTAAAGTCGATCCAATTGAGAGAAAGTACCATTTTAACAAGAAAATCTTTGAGAAACCCTAGCTACGGCTGAAAGCGATTGAAAAGCCATTTTTTTACCTTTAAATTATAATTGAATGATATATACACGGGACAATTAAGCGAAACAAAGGGCTACTGAGTTTGAATTTGAATTTACAAGATAGATACAGGAAGAAGAGATCACTAAACACGAATATCAAACCAACAGAACCCACCCAGAAAAAAAAATTCAAAACAAAACAGAAGCAACGAAAACAAAAAATAAAAAGATAAAAAGGAAAACCCTAATTTTGAGGCGGAAAGCGAACGAGGCAACAGTAGAGAAGAAAAAGAAAAGTGGGGTTTGGATCAGCTGTACAAGAGAGCAGAGAAAGGGTACGTATGGACTATGATGGGGTTATGGGGGATAGTGGATGAAAAGCCGAAAAAGGTGAACAACCCATCAACGGAATTTCAAAACTCTGTTTCCCTCAAAACTCCAATAATCGAGAAGACACAAAAGGAAAATAAATGGAAAAAAAAATACTGCAAACAGGTGGTTAAATTGGGAGATTAAGGGCTAGAAAAAAAGAGGGTTTTGGGTTTGAAATTTTGATTGGGGAGAGGGTGGTGATGATGGAGAGAGATGATCTGGAACAGGGTTGTCATCATAATTCTCTTTCTCTTTCTCTTTCCTGTTTTTTTTTTCTTTTTCCTTTTTCAAATTACAGAGAGAGATGAGATCGAGAAGGAAATGGGAATGAATTGAGGAAGAAAAGGGTAAATTGCAAATGTAGTCCTGAATGTTATGGATATTTGCAATTTTAGTCTTATAATTTATAAAGTTGCGGTTTTAGTTATGGACCATTTTACTGTTATTGTAAAAAAGTGCTTTTAGTATTGTATTTTTTAGAAACTAGCAATTATAGTCTCGTATTTTTTTTGGACAAAAGAAATAATTTTATTAATTAATTCAAACTAACAATATATTGATAGAAACAGAAACAAATCTGTTAAAAATCATAAAATATAAAACTATGAAAAGATTGATAACAACTAGGTTAATAACAATAAGTCAATAACTAGCTTAAAGCCTACAATTTTAAAAAATCTATAATGTTTATAATAAATATGATTTCAGATCTGCAACATTTGAAGGCCACGATCTGATTTATCTATGTTTGATAGAAAACTTGTTTGTTTGAATCGTCAGCACAAAAAAAACACCATAGACGACAATAAATCAAATACCGCACCAGACGGCGAAATCTCAAACAATAAAAGAAACAACAACCTAGATCTATGTGGTAAAACCACTTATTTAGAAAATGAAAATAAAAAGATGTAGATGGGATAATTTCAGGCCAAAAATCACCCCCTTACCAATGAAGAACAAGAAAAGAAGCAAAAAGAGATAGAGTTTGAGAGAAAATGAGGCTAGGGTTTGAGAGAGAAGTTACTATTCAATTTGCGAAACTAGTTCAAAATGCTAACTACAATTAGGAGACATACTAGTACAAATGAGTTAATATATCGTTTTGGAAGTGGCAATTTTGATTCTTTGTACAAATGGGTTAATATATCATTATCCCAATATATTAATCTTGATTTTTTTGTTCATCTTTTTTTCAACATTTGAAGATAATGCATCTCGGGCATTTGTTAGAATCTATTATGGTTTGAAAAAATCTCCTTACCACAAGTTATATACATAAATATAATTATAAATTATTCTTAAATTCTTAAAAAATATAGACTTTATCTAGTACTATCTTTGTGTCAAGACTTAGCCAAATAAGCCATCCGAACAAATAAGGACATTTTGGGCACTATGAAATTATAAGATATCACCTAGGGACGAATATTGCAATAACTAGGAACCTATTGGACTAAAATTATGCGGTACTAAAATTTATAGGATCAAAATTGCAAAAAAATGCAAAATTTATGGGATTAAAATTACAAACTCAGTTTTCATGGGACCAAAATTGCAAGTCACTTATAATTAGGGGACCAACTTTGCATTTTATCCGGAAATAAAAGGAAAAAAAAGGAAATTAAATGGGAATACGGACAGGTGCTCCCGGATTTCCAAACATGGAACAAGTACAGCTTGGAAGGGGCCCAGTTTGTGGGGCCCATGTTCTTTCTTCTCACCATCTAACACAGTAACACCCCTACTGCGTGTATTCCAAAATTTCACTTTTATAAGAATAGGTCTGGTAAAAGAATCTTAATAATTATTTGTTTTTTTTCTTTTTTTTTTTTGATCTAAGTTTTGAGGCGAATCTTAATAATTATTTGTTTCTTTTATTTATTGGATTGTGTATGTTTGGTTTCTTTTATTTTATTGTTGTCTATTAAATAAAATTTGTATTGTATGATTTATTTAGTTATAATAATTGAAAAGTATTGTTATTTTTCTTACATGTTCTAAATTATTGAGTAACATTTCAGTTTCTTGAGGTGAAACGTTTGTTATACATATTGTGCGTAATCATATAATACTTATGAAAAATGTTTTATTTTAATATATATTTATAAATATTAAAATACAATTTAAATTTTATTTATAACTATTAAATGGAATATCGTATAAATAAAAGAGGGCCTTAATAGTTTGTGATATACTTGTTGTGAAATAATAAATTTTAAATTATGTCATAATTGAAAGTTATATAAAATATATAGAAATACATACAATGATTTATAATAGTGCATAAATACGTATAAACACAATTCAATATAAAAAATATCAATATAAGTCATATTCTTTTTCTTTCAGATAATTTTTGATACATTCAGATTTCATGTATGTATACGAATTGTATATTATCTATTTTTAATACATTTTTTTGTTGATGGTCCTAATCTCTAGAGAGGACTGGAGGGGCAACTGCAACTCTACACTACGCGATAGTCAGAATTTAATCCCAAGACTTGGAGATTGCAGACGCAAAGAGGTCGTTATACCAACCATTGGTATTCATCACAAGTTTTAAATACTTGTATATATTAAATATTAAAAAAATAAATCCTTATTTAATTATTTATGCTTGCTAACTATAGTTTTTTAGCCTTTAGGTACAATGTTGTAAAAAGCGTTAGGCGCTTGCTAGGCGGCAAATTGGGGCCTAGTGCCTAGGCGGAGTCTAGGCGGGATTAGGCGGGCCTAATCGGAAAAAAAATCGTAGGCGGACAAGGGGGGCCTAGCGCCTCGGCTAGGCTGAGATTTTTACAACAGAATTTAGGTATAAACTTATAGTTGTCAATGGGTCAAGTGAAAAATCAATTTGGTTTGGATCGAGCCAAAATTGAATCGAGTCGCATTTTTTGTATTTCAACCCAACACAACTATCGTATCTTTTATCATGTCATTTGGGTTTGTTGGACTTCGGGCCATTTGGTTTGGGCCAAAGTAGGTGACATCAATCATGTTTCTCTTCCATTAAAATTGAAAAGCTTTCCTATGTATTTTTCTTTATTTTCTTAATGAAAAAATAAAAATTATTAGTTTATCATTTTTTTCCTCTTTACCTTTTGAGGGTTTATAATATAAAAATAAATAATTTTTCAGATACAATACGAAATATCGTCATCGAAATCAGCCAGTCATTCAAACATAATATAACTTTTTCGTACGTTAAACTTAAATTCAAATAATCATTTAGATGATATCTGAATCAAACCCAACTGTAAAGTTCTATTGAATATTGATTGATGTTTTAACGACTACGAATGATTTTAAATAGCAATAATGCCAATATCGTTCTTCATAACAATCATAAACAATCAATTACTTTTATATTGGGAGAACAAAAAAAAACGTATTATTATGGAAATGCAATAAATAAAATAAAATAAAAAGAAAATTGAGGAAAATAAAAAAAAATGTCCATGTTATTTTTAAAAAGACCCTTTTACGCCCATTGAACTTTGCTTGGCGCTTCGTTTTACTTCCCGTACGCATATAGTTAGGACACAATTGGATATGCTTTCATTTTGAAAATTTTCATTTTGCTAGAGAATATTGGTGAAAAAAATTGAAAGAAAAAAGATGAATTTTGAGAGTGTGATTGGATATGAGATTATAAAGTAATGATGAAAGTTGATTTGATTTAAAATAGTAAAATAATAATTGGATATGATTGATAGTTAGAAATATGTGAGTAAGTGAATAATAAAATTTATGGGAGAATGTATAATAATAAATTATTTTTTGTGGAAAAATGTGTAGATATGATTGATAAGAGAAAAAATGAGAAAAGGTGAAAGTGAGATAATAATATATATTCTGAAAATTTTCATAAACAACAGCATGTTTAGTCAAAAAAAAAAAAAACTTCACCGGAATGAATATGGATTCTCACTCACATCTAATCGTGCCCTTAATTTTTGACTTTTTAACGCTTTTATGATTTTCTCTCTTTGTCTTTTTTTCATATTGAAACATGTAAAACAAAATTATGAAACAATCTTAAAACAATTGAGTTGTTGGATAGTTTGATGAAGTGATTAAGTTATTTCAAATTGAAATGATTGATTTATCTCACTGATTGAGTTGCTTTTACAATCGAAACAATTGAGCTATTCAAATTGAAGACTATTTAGTTTGCGCAATTTCAAGCCCACCACTGGGCCCAAAACCGCTAGAAGTCGATTTTATGTTTTTTCGTTTAATATTTCTAGTTGAAGGTGCAATCCTTTGGAATGACAATTGCGTCATTTTCTAATTTCCAAAAATAATTCCCATGAAAATGGTCTCGATCAATGCCAAATTGGATGTATAGTTTTAGACATTTTAGAATGCAATGGATGGGGTTTGGGCCTGAGTCTGAATGGTCCCAAATGCACATGTTTTGGCCCAAATATTTAAAATGTCAATGGGACCCTTGGATATGTGTCTGTCATTTCTTTTCTTTCTTATTTATTTATTAGATGAGCCTTTGCGTGGTGAATGGAATATCCGAATAATAAGCAGAACTGTCAAATGGGTCGGCTGGAGTTAGCCAGTTGGACCAAAGAGAAAAATTAGGTTATAGCTGAGCCAAAATTCTATCTTGCCGATAGTTTTGAGATAAACTCGACCCATCCTATGAAAATACACATAGAATGACTGGATAATAGGGTCGGCCCTGCTTTATGGGCCGAGTGGGCCAAGTGAATAAAATAAAAGTCAATATCCTATAACTTAAATTAAATGTAAATAGTTGTATTTTACAATCTTGGTTGAAATATGATCTAAATATATCTTTTCAATTGTATCGACTAAATATTTGATTATCGAATTGTAATTGTTAAATTAGATTGATAAATATACCAAAATTGTAATAGATATAGTTAATGATTTATGTTAATTATTATAATTAAAAATATTCGTATCAGCCATGCAAATCTTTTTTTTTTTAATTACAAATCACTGAAATTCCTTTTTTTTAAGCATGGAAATATGGAAGTTTTCAATTATAAATTATGCCATTAATTTTGCAATATGCGAATATTAATAAAATTATTGAATGGAATTAAATTGAAAGACTTATTTTCTAATATAACACAATATATTGATTTTTCATTTGTGAATCGTTTGTAAAATTATTGTCAATTATATAATATATATTCACATTACTTGGCCAGCAATTCAATTTATTTACTTTCTTTTTATTAATTATCCGAATAAGGGAGACAATATATACTGATTAAACTTAAAATGGAAATTCAATATATATATAATAACTAAAATTAAATGACTACAATGATATTTTAGGATCTAGCTGAAATATGGTATAATATGTATGCTTAGTATAGATACAAAATAGAAAATAGAATTATCTAATTCGATTAATAATCTTACTAAAATTGATGGAAATAAAAAGTAAAGATATATGAGGCAGTTGAAAATAAGTTTGTTATATATATATATATATACATACAAGTATAGTATGAATATATATATATATATGAACATAAAATAATTGTTCATAAATAAGAATACGACTTATTTTGACATTATTTTATATGAATTAATTGTATTTTATTTTTGTGTCTAGATTATATAAAAATTAGTTTAACATATTGAAGATGTAATAATGAATAATGATAGGTGAAAGAAAAAAAAAAGTCTACATTTTTCAGCAAATCTTGTTTTTATACACAAATTCTTCCAAAACACACACACACACACACAACAACAAAAAAAAGCAAATCTTAGATATATACTTTTAAATCATCTTAGACACATTTTTTACAATTTTTTTTACGTAAAAGAAATATTATATTTTCATTACAACGAGTCATAAGATGTAATATTCGTAATAATAAATAGAATATTATATGTCAATTCACCTTATAGGAATCATAATAGGAAGTGTGAATTGTGTTGGGCTCATAGTGTGTTCGTTGGGCTCGTACTATTAGAACATATATCACTATATATGGAAATTCATTTCAAATGGATCTTTAAATAAAGAAATCTGCTTAAAGAAAAATAATTACATTTGATAGTTGTTTTTAAATGAATATTGGAATAAGTAAATTTCAAAAGTTCATTTTGAAAATGTGCAAAATTTTATAGCTTTTGGATTTATTTTCTTGCTGTCATACTAAATGAGCATTAAAGTTGATTTATATCTCTTAGAATTTGTTGCCTAAACGTAGAGCCGCTCTTAATGTTAGTCGAACGAGTTGATCGACTCGAGCCCAAAAAAATTATAAAATTTAAGTGCTCAATTTCTTTGTATACCTTTTTATTTATAGTACACATATAAAGTAAATAATTATTTGAACAAAAAAATATCTAGTATAGTGATAAATGCTTACCACCTTACAACCCTTAACCATAAATGCCCAAATTTGAATCCTATTGACTGCAGTGACTTTATTTTTCCCTTTTTTGTTTATTTTGTGATTTAGAAAAATAAAAAATAAAGTTTCCCACCAAGAATGAAGAACCTATACTCCCTTGGGCTTGAGCCTTCTTAGTTGCTAAAAATATATTACGTTTTAATTTTTCTTAAAGGCCCCAAATATTTTTTTTTTCAAATTAAAGAGCCAAAAAATTGGAAAAAAAGGGCCATAATTTTAAAGTTTGACTCAAGCCAAAATATTAATTGGACTGAAGCCCCAAAACCCCGCCCGTTTTTCAAGCATAAATTAGCATATAATAACTTGTTACATTTATATCCGAAAATTCGTGGATTTTTGCGCTATATTTAGATTTTGAATTTTAATAAGAGATAAATCCTGTGGAAATGAATTTTGGCCTTTTTGCCTTTATTCCCTAAGATTTAAGGTGCCAAAAAGTTATTAAATTATGGAGTCAAAAGAAACAAAGATGTAAAGGGCATGCAAAAAAAAAAAAAAAAAAAAAAAAAGGAAATGGAACTTCCTAGAATTGTGGTACAAATTCTTGAATTAGTTTAAGGTTCTAACTAAAGGTGTTGCTGTCTGTAGGGCATCACTCATTGTTCCTACTTACCTGCCATCACTCATTAACTCCCACTAATTATTATTAAAAAGACAAAAAAAAAAAAAGAACTAACTTTCAAATGTTATTGAGAAATATACAAGCACAACAAAGCCAACTAATAACTAACAATAATGCTGGTCCCAAGGCATAGCTCAATGGTGCAAAGGATCCGAGTAATATGATGTTTGCTTTGATAGCACGCACAATATGGAGGTTCGAATTCATCTGGTAACATATTGGAGGTTTTTTTTTTTTGTGTGGTGACTTAGTCTAAAGCAACTCATAACTCTGACTCGTTGAGTCATATCCTGCAATTTATTTCCTTTACGAAATTCTAGGAACAGGGTAATGGGGTCCTAAAAAATGGGGTTGATCCTTAAGTTTACCTAACAATAGTGCTTCTAACCAAGTTAAGTGGGGCACCTAAAAGTGTACACCGGCCTATCTAACCGGTACGATAAGGCTTTAAATACCATTTTTATGGTTATACCGGCCAAAACTGGTTATATCGGATTTTTTTTATACATTTTTACTTTTTTCAACCTTTTTTTTTTTTTTATAAAAACTGAAATCATAAACTTAATGTTTAACATATTTATGTCAAAATTCAGATCAAACAAGATTTAAAATCAATTATTCAATATTATGTTAAGATTTAAATCAAGTATTTGTATTTTAACTATTCAAACAAGAATTCTAATCAATCAAAATATTCTAAAATTGAACAAACTTCTATAATATATGCATAGACAATCAATTAAATAATTATATAATAAAAATAAGAAATGAAAAATATATAACTTCTCTTTTTATATCAATATATTACATTCAAATTTTATATAATATATCTTATTAAAATCGGTAAAATCGGCGGTGGAACCAGTCCAACCGGTTAAACCATTTACCGGTGGTTTGACCGATTTGATCATCGGTACGGTATTTAATACACTAAGTGCAACAATACCTCCACTTTTTAGTATTTCAATTCTGAATTCTCAAGCTTAGCATTTGCATTCTCCAGAAATTACCCGTTGTTTGATTGTTTCTATTATTCAAAGAATAAATTAAATAATAATTTTATTTTTTTCTGAAATATTTTAAAATGTCATTATTATACTCTAAAACATACTATTACGATAATTCCGAACGTACATTACGTATCTTAATATATTTTCCCTAAACTTAAATAAATAAACATAAATATTTTCTATCATGTGTGTAATTTGCCCTAGAATTGTAATGCAAAGTTGGGAAATTCTGAATGTTTGAGGAAAATCCCATATAATTATTACCATTAATTTTTTACATGAACAAAAAAGAGGGATAATTCTATGAAGTTTTATCAAGTGATTAACTTTTTAAGAAATTGACACACATTACACTGCCTCTGTTTTAAATTTAGCTACTTTTTTCTTTATCTAATTTATAATACTCTTTAATTTAGTTTTTTTCTTTTTAATTGAGTCTTTACAATTAGATAAATCATCGGAGTGAATCCTTAATTTAGTCTTTACAATATATTCGGTGGAGTGCATCAAATATATTTAGCTTTTTTTTTCCTTTTGTGGCCTACCACATGAGTTTTTCTCACCTTCCTAATATTATTTTATTTTTTTCCACAAAAAAAAATTATTTTATTTTTACTCATTATTAATGCAAATTTGAAAGCTCATAAAACAATCAATCCCTAATTGCACATGGCACACCAGCAGCACATGCATACGTAATAATGATGTGTGTGTGATTGAAAGTTGAAACACACACACAATGAGTCAATGACACAATACATATTACATAGAGAGGTCGGCCAAGAATTTCCTGGCCCGAAAATAAAGCAAGACTGGGCCAAGAATTTCAGAGGAACATGTTAAAAAAGGATCGGGCTTATTTTGACTCGGCCTATGGCCCGATTGATCTGATATAAAATACACTATACATACTAGATTGAAACGTGAAAAAATCGTCCCGATGGTTTTGGCCCGGCCCATCATGGCTTGTTTTTACCCTTTGGCCCGGCCCGGTCCGACTGATTGACACATTTAATATTACATACATGGAGGACCGAACCAGAAAATGAAGATTAGGGGAATAGAAAATTTATTATTTTCTTGAAATTAATAACTAAATATGTAGTTTTTTATTTTTTAGGAGGAAACAAATATACAATTTAATAATTCATACACAAATATTTACATTAATTAGGAAAAAAAAAATCAAAGTTGAAATGGGTCAACCACTCTTGGCTCCATCTCTGCATACATATATGTACATATGTGTGTTTTTTTTGTGCATCAATTTTTGTTACATTGATTTATGTAGAATTATTGTACATCTCATTTAATACATTTCACTTCAAGTATACCTTGCACCGGGACGAGATCTCATATTCCGCTTTTTCTGTTTCATCTTAGAATCAATATATTTAATTAAATATGCGTGTATAATAGTGACATCATCTTTTAAACGTGTAATTCATTCGATCCAATAAAATCGAGAATAGAACAAGAAAATGAAATAGAAAATCTCAATCTGCACCCAAGGCACCTCAAGATCCAAGGTGTTTCAGAAAATACACATAATGTGTATATATTATGTATTCATTTTATTAGGAGTGTCAATTTGAGTTGGGTTCGGGTTCGTGGGTTTGGGTTCGCAGATTTACATGTCAGAAATAATCAACCCGGATCCCACCTGTTTAATTATTCGTGTCAGAATCTTGAACCCGTACCCGACCCGCTTAACCCGTCTAATAAAATTATTTTAATATACATTTAACAGTTTTAACTGAATATTTTTTTTTTTTAAAAAATCAATCACTATCATACACTATTCGATCAATAAACAATATCACAATTCACAACATACAAAAAGAAATAACATAATTGTATAAATAATATAAAATATTAATCATATTTTGAGGACAACATTCAAAAAGACAGACATAAAAGAGGTTTTATCATTTGAGTTTTAAAAATATGTCTTGTTTGTTGTTTTTCCTTACAAGTAATTATTTATTTAATTTCCTTTTAAATTTACAAACGAGTTAGGTTGGTTAAACGAATCATAGTAGGTTTACCCGGACCCGACCTGTTTAATTGACAAGTTATTCGGGCCCGACCCAATTTTGAAACCCAACCCACGAAGCTTGGACCTATACCCATTAATTTCATGTTAGATTCGTGTCGGGTTTGCGGTCGGTCCTAAATTGACACTCTACATTTTATAGTATGTTTTGTGTTGACTATGTCAGATATATGTCGGGTCCCCTCAGGCCTCAACACGTGCACATAAAAGCTTTCCCACCTGGTTTTGCTGGTCAGGTCCATGTATTATACGTTGACACATCATCACATATTTATACATTCCAAATATTTTTTAAATACTCGTAAATTAACTAATGATTCCAGATTTAATTTGGTATCAATTCATTAATAATAGTATGTTCTAATTTGTTCCAGCTAAAATTAATAAGACACTAAGTCAGAATACGGGAAAATTGCAATTTTGGTCCCATAACCTTGGGGGTGTCAAAACTAGTCCAACTCGATTTTACTTTTTCAAAAATACCCTGTAATTTACAAATTGTATCAAAATTAGTCCCACTCGGTTTTACTTTTTCAAAAACACCCTGTAATTTACAAATTGTATCAAAATTAGTCCCACTCGGTTTTACTTTTTCAAAAACACCCTGTAATTTACAAATTGTATCAATTTGAGGATAAATTCCACCGCCGATTGGAATTTTCGCCGGAATTCATCACGTGATAAGCATGTGGCCTGAAATTTTGGGGATTTTTCACCCTCCTTGATACGTAGAGGTGGCAAAATCCAGCCCGGCCCGCGGGCCGACCCAGCTAGCCCGAGGTTTGGGCTGGGCTGGGCTGCAAAATTTTAGGCCCGAAAAAAGTCGGGCCTATTTGGCCCGGTCCAAATGGCCCGACGGTCCGGGCTAGCCCGACTTTTTCGAGTCGGTCCGAAAATTTGCACATGAATTTTACGCATGGTCCTGGCCAAACATTTTTTGGCCCGACCAAAATTGGACTAACAACCACCGACCCAAATGGCCTATGACCCGAAATTTGGCAAAAGCCCGACAAAGGCTCGGTTTGACAATTTGTCATCGGCTTCAAAGGCCCATTGCCAGCTCTATTGTCACGGTTGAAATAAAATACCATCGTGGAAAGAGATTTGGGAGGGGGGGACTCGCCACCGAGATTTGGGGGGAAAAAAAACTCTTCAACACCCTGTAATTGGACATATAAACTATAATAAAAAAATAATTTATATGGCAAAGCGCGAAAAAAAAAAACGTTTAATTTGGAGAATTTAGTGCTTAAAATAATTAAATCTAAAATAATTAAATCTATACTACTAACAACCACAACTAGTAAATTTTCAAATGGCCTATGACAGATTCACAGGCCGGCAATAGACAAACGGACAAAGGCGGTTCAAGTTTGACAATTTCATCGGCTTCAAAGATAATTCAATTTTTTTTTTTTTTCAAAACTATCTCAAAATAGATAAACCAAATATATTCTCATATTTAAACATATATAAAATTTTCTTTTTTAGTCATTCATCTAAACCAAATTTCAACTTATAAATAGTTACATCTTACTATGAAAATATTTCATAAGTTGTGGAATCGTTTGGATAAGATAAGATGTTAGAACTTTAATTTTAAGATATTAGTAATGACAACTTTATCATTAAAATACCCAAAATTAACAAACGTTCTTAAAATAAGATATTTTGGGGAGAAAATTGACTTCTTATTTAAAGAGCTTATGAAATGTTCTTTCTAATAGGATAATTTGAACAATTTATAAGCTCCATCAAACACTTTCTATATGTATAATCGAGCACAATCATTATCATTCTCAATATACAGGTTAGGGATCTTACCGTAATCCCTCTCCCACGTTGGGTGTCTTAGTAAAAATGAAATACTTAAGTTACATTGAATGAAGTATGACTACAATATATTTACACTTAACCCAAAAAAGGGATAATTACTGAATAATTCTTGAGGTTTAGGCAAATTACAAAAAAAAATCATAGAATTTTGGAAATTACAAAAAAAACTTATAGATTATACGTGTCATACATTTCCCCTCTTCATATATGCAAATAATATTTCAAAAGCTCTGCTTACATGTATAAAAAATTATTATAGTTACCACCCAAAATTAAAGACATAATCTAACCTCAAGGCGCTTTTCATAATTTCCAATTTTTTTTTTATTTCTTTGTAATTAGCCCAAACATTAGGGGCTTTATGTAATTACCCCAAAAAAATTGAAAAATTGGATTAAAAAAGAAGGAAACAGAGAAAGAAACGCCAGCACATGGCGGGTTCTCCACTATAAAGCCAACCACTCCAGCAACCACCGCTCCTCCGCCACCACCGCCTCCTCCACTACACCCATTTTTTTTTAGTATATTCCTTTCCTATTTTATTTTTTCCCATCTTTTTTCCGTTTCCTATATCCTCCTCTCGATTTTTTTCTTTTCTTTTCAATATGGACATTCGCCGGAGGCCCATCAAACCATCACTTCCTCCTCCTTGTTCCTCCTCCGCCTCCGGCGTCGTCGTCGTATCCTCCCCGAAAGCCTCCGACGCTCTCCCTCTTCCCCTCTATCTAACCAACGCCATTTTCTTCACGCTTTTCTTCTCCGTCGCGTATTTTCTGCTCCACCGTTGGCGGGACAAGATCCACAACTCGATCCCCCTCCACGTCCTCACCCTCTCCGAGCTCGCCGCGATATTGTCCCTAATCGCCTCCTTCATCTACCTTCTGGGTTTCTTCGGGATCGATTTCGTTCAGTCGTTTGTCTCGAAATCCGAAAGCGAAGACGAGAACCAGCGGTTCGATCGCGGCATTCGGTGTGCAGTTATGCCGAGTTCGGTTGTTTCGAATTTGAAATCCATGGACCTCCCGAAAGACGACGAGGAGCTCGTTAAGCTTGTTGTTTCGGGCGAAATCCCGTCTTATTCGCTGGAATCGAAGCTCGGGGACTGCTTCAAAGCGGCCAAAATTAGGCGCGAGGCAGTGCAGAAGCTGACCGGGAGATCTGTGGAGGGATTGCCTCTGGATGGGTTTGATTATGACTCCATTTTGGGGCAATGCTGCGAGATGCCGGTGGGGTATGTGCAGATTCCAGTTGGGATAGCGGGGCCGCTGTTGTTGAATGGCTGTGAGTATTCGGTGCCCATGGCCACCACGGAAGGGTGCTTGGTGGCGAGTACTAACAGGGGCTGTAAGGCAATCTACGCTTCTGGAGGTGCCACGTGTGTGCTTCTCCGAGATGGGATGACTAGAGCCCCGGTGGTGAGGTTCGCGACGGCGAAGAGGGCGACGGAGTTGAAGTTCTTCTTGGAGGATCCTCTTAATTTCGATACATTGTCTGTTGTTTTCAACAAGTAAGCTTCTTCTTCTTTACTTGAAGGTTTTCCATTCTGGTTTGAATGTGTACGGATTTCTTCTGGTTTCTTGAATTTTTGGGAATTGACTAATGTGAATTGCTCGGATTGTTGGTATCTATCTGCGAATGTCGAGTTATTGTGTTATAGTTTGTAATGGTTCGAGTAATGCTGATGTTGATTGGTGTTTGATTTTGCATATTTTGTATAAGATGATCATCTGACTTGTTATTCTCATTGAAAAGGTGGATTTAATGATGAATCCCTTTCACATTTATATAAATGGATTTCGTCGTTCGTAATCAGATTTTCCTGTCTCATAGTCATGGATGTGTTAGTATTTTCATGAGAGTAATTTATCTGCTATTAACAGCTTTTGGCATAATAATGTGATGTTTATTGATTTGTCCACTAAATATGGCTTATGACCGTAAACGATGGCGTGATATGATCCGTATAGCCGACCCCACATAGTGGAATTAAAGCTAGGTTTGTTGTTGTTGTATTGATTTGTTCACTCTTAGCTAACATTGATTTGGGCCTTTGTGAAGAAGCTTGATGGAAGAATTGAGTAGATCGTCAATTGTTATAAGTTATTACTCAAGTAATTAACTTCTGAAATATCCTTTAGTTTTAAAAAAAATTACGTCTTCCTAAAATTTCATGACTTGATAGTCATTACTATGTTTGTTCATTGATCTTGATATATTCTAGATCGGATTCGGAGCTTCTCAGTAATAACAACAGTATATGTGTTTTCATCTTTTAATTCTCCACAGGTCAAGTAGATTTGCAAGACTCCAAGGTATTCAATGTGCTATTGCCGGGAAGAATCTGTACATTAGATTTAGCTGCAGCACAGGCGACGCCATGGGGATGAACATGGTTTCTAAAGGTGTTCAGAATGTTCTAGACTTCCTCCAGTCTGATTTTCCCGATATGGATGTTATTGGCATTTCTGGTGAGCACATTTCGCACACTGTCATCATTTCGACCGCTTGGGTATAGGGGTGGCAAATCGTGTCGTGTTCGTGTTACACTATCGTGTTTTCGTGTTATCTATTTTTTTGTGAACTTAAATATAACAATAGTTGTAATTTTAAATTAATTTTCAATTTCGTGTTCGTGTCGTGTCATATCGTGCCTTTTGTCTCTGTAATCGAGTTTGTAATCGTATCGTATCACTCATTGCCAGCCCTACTTGGGTAGTACGATTTTGTGGTGAATTATAATTTGTTCCTCTTGGTGCAGGAAACTTCTGTTCTGATAAGAAGCCCGCCGCGGTCAATTGGATCGAAGGCCGTGGAAAGTCAGTCGTCTGTGAGGCTATCATTAACGGAGACATTGTGACAAAGGTGTTGAAAACTACTGTACCTGCCCTTGTTGAGCTTAACATGCTAAAGAACCTTACCGGCTCTGCTATTGCTGGTGCTCTTGGTGGCTTCAATGCACATGCCGCCAACATCGTCTCTGCGATTTTTATAGCCACCGGGCAGGATCCTGCTCAGAACATAGAAAGTTCTCACTGTATTACTATGATGGAGGCTGTTAACGACGGGAAGGATCTTCATGTTTCTGTAACCATGCCATCTATTGAGGTATTTAACATCTCCACTCATTTTCCAAATTATTTTTGTCCTATATTTTCATTAAATTAGTCGGTAATAAGTCGAGGACATGCAATATTTCGTGTTCAAGTGGTTACTCTCTGCATCTAGTTGTCCTCTGAAGCATACTAACAAATTTTGGTTTCTTGAATAATTCGAAAGTCCTTAAAATTCGCGTCTTAGGTATTATTTGGGAATAATTCGGCAAAACCCGGTTATACAACGAACATCGTCTGTATAATATGACATTAATTCAGAAATATGTCAGTACGAATATTTGATTTTCTATATAAATTAATACATTTTTACATTAATATTATCAATAAATTGTTCATAAAAAATATATTATGAATAAATTATAGGGATAATTACAAAAAAAAAAAAACCTGAGGTTCAGGCTAATTACAAAAAAACCCAAAGATTTTTGTAAATTACAAAAACCCCATTGATGCTTGATTTCATCTTATATTTTCCCCTTTAGAAGCAAAAAACACTTCAAAAAACCCCTTGACATCTATAAAAATTATACATATACCCCCTTAAATTTAAGACAAAATCAAATCTGATGGATGTTTTTGTAATTTTGAAGCATCACTGGGTTTTTTTTGGTAATTAGCCCTAACCTCAGGGGTGTTTTTGTAATTATCCCTAAATTATATATATTATTTGAGTTATTTTAAAAAATTAGGAGAATTTTATTACTATGCTCTGAAGCTCATTATTGCGTCCTAATAGGTCGGCACGGTTGGAGGTGGAACTCAATTGGCATCACAATCTGCTTGCCTTAACCTACTTGGTGTAAAAGGTGCAAACAAGGAGTCCCCAGGCTCGAATTCGCAGCTCCTAGCCACCATAGTTGCTGGTTCAGTCTTGGCAGGAGAGCTATCACTTATGTCAGCCATTGCAGCCGGCCAGCTAGTCAAAAGTCACATGAAATACAACCGATCGAGCAGGGACATCACGAAAATCGGCTCCTAGGATTAGAGAACACCCCCAGCCAGTTACTATATGGAACAACATATTTGAAAATCCATGCCAAATGGCTGGGAGTTAGTTTAGAGCCATTAGGGACGAGGATGACGAAATCGACCAAGCACGTAAGGCTGCTCCATTGTTAGAAAAAGATGTAGAGTCCTCCTCATGTGTTTGTACCTTTATTTTCTTTATTTTTTTCAAATTTAGGTGATCAAGATTTTGTTTTTAGTTGTTATTTGTAATGGGTTTTGTCTTGTGGGCAGGATTTGCCTCACAATGATCTGTTTAAAATCATGAAATGGTTGTAATTCTTGGACTTGTCTGATTTTATTAATTTATGTACAGGTTAAGAAATTTGTTGAGTTGGTTGAATGTGGACTTGGTACCATTTATTGTCTTTATGTGCTGGCGATTATGTCAGTCTCGTCTCGGATTAACTCTTGTGCTCCACTGATAGAGATTTGTGATGTTAGAGTGATTGATTTAGGTTCGAATGTTCGATCTTATATGATTGCGTATGTCCCCTCCTCTACTATCTCAATTGTACTAAAAAAGGGGTACCTGGTATTATATATTCAATGTAGGGTTAACTACAAAAAGTATAATTGAGGTTTGACCTAATTACAAAAAAATCCAACTAGCTTTTAAAATTATAAAAAATACCCTGAGGTTTTATTTTGTTTAACACTTAAAACTCTTAAAAAAAACATTTAAAATCCCCATTCATTTATATAAAAACATTGCATTTACTCTTTAATTTTAACATTGAATCAAACTTCAGGGGTATTTTTTGTAATTTTAAAAGTTGGATGGATTTTTTTGTAATTAGGTCAAACCTTAGGGGTATTTTTTTATAATTATCCCTTCCATGTATTATACATCAATTAATTTTTAGAGTTCCTCGTTTCTGCACAAGCTATATAGATTTTTAAAATAGACTTATCTTTATATATTTATTGAATGTATATTTATCTTGGGATTTGATTATAAAAAGAGGTTGTAATTTTGTATTGGAACCAACAATTTAATGTAATGAATTTAATATGAAAATAGACAATAATGAATGATAATTAAAATGTTCTACATTCATTAATTAATTACAAAATATAAGGAGTTCAAAAAATTAAAAAAACGCATCCACTACATTTTTGCAATGTTTTTTTAACTTGGATATGATATTGACCCGGACAATTAACTTGGTCACTGTTTCTATATTGTTTCAATGTGTTTTATTTTAATATGTCTTGTTTTTCTGTGTTTCTTATTGTTTCTAAGATTTTGAGCTTAAAATTGATCATTGGCAAAAATTGTATTTCGGTGAAATTTTATTAATCGAAACTAACTCCACAACACCTTCTCTTGTAAGATCACGAACAAAGTATGAAAAAAAGTTCGTTAGAAAAGCGCGAGCATTTTGGATTCTATAAATTTAATTGTCGAACTATTGCAATCTCTTTGTGGACCTATCCTTTGTACACAAAGTCCCGTAAATCTTTCGTGGATAGCGAGACAAGCTTACTCCCCGAACTCAATATGAACCAATCCGATGTGCCCATCTTCCAAATTCTATGGTAAAAGAAAATGAACTTTTGGGCTTTTCTTGAACCATTAATCAAAAAAAAACACTCATTTTTGCAACCTGTAAGTGAAGACTATTTTAAATAGATAAATTAACCACAAACATTGAAAGTTGAGTTGGTTGATAGTA
This sequence comes from Rehmannia glutinosa, assembly GCA_016081115.2. Taxonomy (NCBI): domain Eukaryota; kingdom Viridiplantae; phylum Streptophyta; class Magnoliopsida; order Lamiales; family Orobanchaceae; genus Rehmannia; species Rehmannia glutinosa. The sequence continues at coordinate 262,211 of JABTTQ020003482.1, forward strand.
CAAAAAAAATACCTTGATCCCATTTTGTCGAAAATTTTGTGGAATAAAATAATGCTCTCTCCATCCCAAATCTTTTTAACAATAATAATAATATAAATGCCATTATTATTTTGAAATCAACTCCAAGAAAATACCTCATCTTCCCCAAATAATAAACTCACGCATCATAGAAATAACTCATTAAGCATGGATTCATCATTACCGATCATCAACATACAAGCTAACAATTAAAATCTTACCTCCTTTGCTTGTTTTCACAAACAAACCGTGGCACTTCTCAAATCCTTCATTTTTATTGAAAACTAAGCTCGTGGAGCTTGTTCAATAAATCACTTGTATACCTTGTCCGGATGATAAAGCCCTCGTTGCTCAACAAACACCTCTTCACTTAATTTCCATGAAGAAAATGATTTCACATCTCTTTAAATTGTTTTTTTCCTCAATAATAAGTCGAACGTATCCATAGACAGGTGCAAAAACCTCTCGTATAATCAACTCCATGTTGTTTCATAAACAAGGCGTCTTTGAAATAATTACTATCTCTCCATGCTCATTAAGTTTTGTTTTATAAATCCATTTGACACCAATTTTCTTTGCTCCAAAGAAAGTCGATTAACACCCAAGTGTGATTCTTTTCTATGGCATTTATTTCCGAATCCATAGTTGCTCTCCATTTTGCACTTTTTAAAACTCTTCAAAATAACATGGATGGGAAGCAAACAAAGATTAACCCCATATTCTTCGGAAAGACCTTTCACCCGTTTCATAATCTCTCATCCAAAATGGTGGCCTTCTAAGCCTCCCTTCATTTGAGCTAGGTGAGCTCTCTTCATTTACTTCATTTGGAGAACTTTGGTGTCTTCATTTTCAACCTCATATTCATCATTCACAAGTGAATTTTCTCCAAAAATTCCAACACATCAACCACTATATTGTTTCTTCATGGCTTTTATCCCAATCCAAATTTGTTCTCAAAAAAAAATTACATCTCTCGCTTACCACAATTTTTTTGCAATTGGATCATAAGTCAGTAAGCTTTTAGACTCTTTACTAACTCCTAACAACACACAAATCAAACTCTTGTCTTCTAACTTGGTTCTCTTGACATCCGGTATATGGACATGTGAGATACAACCAAAAACTCAAAATATTCAACCGAAGGCTTTACTCCACTCCATGCTTTCTCTTCACCACTAAGAGTAGGACTTGGTTTTAGAACAATCAAAACACTTCGGCCAAAATGTCTTGAATCTTTTCTCTCGAAAGATGAACCATATTCATGATAGTCCAAATCTCGGCCACTCCGTTTTGCCACCATAGTAAGTTGCTCTCTTGATTCCATCTTCGCACAAAAATTATCAAAGGAGAAGCTAAACTCACCTCCACGATATCGCAAAGCCTTATTGCAAAAAAAATAATTTTTGAAAAAAACCCCAACAAAGTAAATCCATGTCTTTCGACTAAAATCATCAATAAAACTAATTAAATACCTCCAGCCACTTACTATTTGAAACAACATATTTGAAAATATGGAAAATGAATGAGTTGAAGCCATTAGGGAAAAGTGCTTTTTTTGGAAATTGACTATGTTGTTGTTTCCAATCATACAATAGAGTCCTCCTCATGTGTTTGTTTGGCTTCAAATTTTAAAGTTTTTTTTTTGTTCTCAAAAGAGTCCAAGATTTTGTTTGTTTGTATTTGTAACTCAAATGTCTTGTGGGCAAAGATTTGATACATCTTGTGTGGTTGTGTAAAAACAAAATCATGAAATGGTTTTGTTAATTCAAAATGAAATTCTTCTTGATTTTTATTAATTATTACAGGATGATAAATCTTACATTTGTTGTAGTTGTTATAAGAATGGCTTGGACCATTTTTCTCTTTTGTGCCCAATGCTCAGGAAATTATTTTTCAACTCACAACAAAGAAAAAAGACGACATGATTGAAATCACTCATTTTTAATCTTATATTGCCCTTTGAATTTCGCCATCTTTGAAATTTGAAATCCAAGTTAAAAAAATGCTTTTTCTCCACACATATGGTTCAATTCTACAATGGAACCAAACATCATTCTTTTAGTTTCATCAATCTCAACAAGGACATCAACAACATCTCTTATCGTATATGCTGATGATAATTTATTTTTTCCAAACTTGGGCACTCTTTAAGTGTCCAAGCTTGTGACATTTGTAACATCTACATTCATTTGTTGAATTGAATTTACTCTTACCTTTTAACATCAATCAAAAAATTATTTTTGTAATTTTAAAAAGTTGGATGGATTTTTTTGTAACTTACCTCAAGTGCTTGTTCTTTTATATCTATTTCCATGTCATGAACAATTAAAGAATTTTTGTTCATCAATTGATAAACAATCAATATCCTTTGATTCTTTAAAATAGACAAACAATATAGTTGAATTTTTATCTAAGGATTAGATTTTTCAACTATTGTAACATCTTTCATTTGTTCACCATAAATTCTCATTTTATTTAACATCACTCTTGAGAAATATGAAAGATAGTCTCAATAATGAATTTCATCTAAGTTTCAAACTCTTTCGAACAGCTTGAAGAATAGATCTTTTCAAAATTTGATTTCAAAAAATTTTTCTTCATCCACTACATTTTTGGATGTGTTTTTAACTTGGATGGTTTGAATAGTTGATCAATAGCTTGAAATAAATAATTCTTCACCTTCATGTCTCTATATTCAATTTCGAGCTTTTTTATCCCTTCCATGTATTATACATCAATTAATAAGAGTTTTTAGAGGTCCTCGATCTTTTCTCCATCAACATGCTCCAATGATCATTTCAAAGCGAGGAAAAGGTTGCACAAATAGACTTCATTTTATATATTTATTGATTGTATATTTATCTTGGGATTTGATTATAAAAAGTTAAGGTTAAAATAAAGTAATTTGAGAAAAAACCAATCACTAATATTCAATAATTCAATATAAATCTCTTACAAATAATGAATGATAATTTGCAAATCGTTTTACACAAGCTTAATTCATTAATTATTCTATGAAAAAAAATAAGGGCTTTTCAAAAAAATAAACTAGATAATAGATAATCTAAAACTTAACATACAATACCTTTTTGCAATGTTTTCGAACTCGGACCGGATATCGAACCGGACAATTAACTTGGTCATTGTTTCATTGGATCAACCGATTGAAAGATTAAACCGGTAAATATTTATAAAAGTTAGAAAAGTAGGTATAATACATGTTTGACAATTGACAATATAAATAAAAATAAGTTTAATAGAATAAAATAATATCTATTTGGATTGTGTTGTTTTTATTTTTGTTCCTGCGTTGTTTCTATATTGGAATTTTGTTGTAATATATGTTGTTTTTGTGTGTTTCTTTGTTGTCTCTAAGATTTTGAGTTCAAAATTAATCATTTAATGGTGACAGAAATTGTATTTTAATGAATTTTTTTTAGTCGAAACATGTTTGAAATAACTTCGAAACAACAGTATAAAAAAGTTCGGAGAAAAACACTACAGCTTCAAAAATACTGCGCAATGAAATATTTTTGTCTTATAATATTGGGTAATTGTCTCCTTATCTCTTATAGGTTTGCTACTGACCCAATCCCAAGGCCCAGATTCTATAGTTAAAGAAGTTGAATGGGCTTTTCTTGAACTATTAATCAGCAAAAAAAAGGCCATGGGCTTAGCCCAGAAGACTATTGTAAAATAAAGAATTTTTTTTTTTTTGAGAAGCTAAAATAAAGATTTAGATTGTACAAAATCCCATTTATTTTGTAAAGTTGTCAAAAATAGTAATAAAAAATTACATGTTAAAAAATGTAACCAGAAAGGCACCCCGTGTTATTGAAAACTCAGCTCACAATTTATCACAACGGTTAAAAATCCTAATTTCATTAAATGTTTATCTTCAAATGCCCATTATGCCCTTGAATTTATTTGACATCAACATTTGTAACTCAAATTGTGAAACCATAGAATCATATAAATGTATGGTGATGAAGAATTTTATCTTCCATCATCACCATTATCAACTGCACCTTGTCCCACTGTGTGAAGTCGGGGGCGTGAAGTTTATAGTGTCAATTAATTGTCTATAATTAGTTAACACTATAAATTCATGCAAATAACAAAGTGACAAAGTTTTATGCTGGATGCACTTCCTGTCGCAACATTTATACGAAGGAGAAATGAAATGCAATTCCGAAACTATCATCATAATAGATTTTTCCACTTGCATGGGAAATATCATGAGACGACGATGAATCGAGATAGTTGTTCTAGTCATATCCCATTATATGATTGACTCATATTCTTAAAAAGATAAAAAAAAAATAATGACTCATATTATCATTCACATTCTAAATGAAATAAAAAAAAAAATCCATCTTGGACCATTGGATCTCATTTTGCAATCAAACTCCATGGCCCATGCTTTCATTCAATTTTATTATTTAAAAAAGAAAAACACACACACACACACAATGGTATTTTACCAACCTAGTTACGACTCCATTATTGGTGTTGGTCAATTGTTATCAAATTGGAAATTGGGTCATATTCTGAAACCATGACTCAATTGATATTTGTATTCAAATAAATTTTAATTTTATATGGGTAGAGTGATGAGTCAACATATAGAAAATGTTAAATTACCTAAGTTACCTCTAAGGTTTGACATAATTATAAAAATAGTTAAATACAAATATAACCTTAAGTATTACAAACATCATTTGATATTTGTATTTTGAAAGATAGTAGTTTACCGACAGAAAAATTATGTTGGTAAGGTTTGAAATTTCAGCCGCTACTGAAATACCGACACTATAAGAAAACAATCAAATTCCAACGAAATAATTCCAATGGAATTAAATAATATTGGAATTTTCAAAATTCCAATGAAAATTCAAATGCTACATCATACCAATTGGAAAATTCCAACAGAAAGTCCAACAATAACCAAAACCATTTTTGGTACTGTTGGAATATATTGGAATTTTTATTGGAATTTTGTTATCCCAACGGCCATTATACCAATGGTGCTTTTCCATTGGAATTTCTGTTGGAATCGATAATTCCAATAGAAATTGACCAAATACCAATGGATTTTTTTCGTTGTAATTCCCTTGTTTTCTTGTAGTTTGACAAAATTCTAATTAATTAGAACAATAGGTAAAATTGTTGTCGGCAAATATTTTCTCAACATGAAAGAATTGATTACTTTCATGAGTAGTGATAATTGAAGACATCACATAGGATGAAGGATTTAAAGCTCGTTATTAATGATAAAGAAGATATTTGTGGCATATATATCATTTTTCCTTTTATTGGGTTTGCCTAATTAATCCATATTAGAAAGTGACTAGGACTTGCTTACCCTTTTGGGATTATTATAATTAGAACAAATAGTGATTCTTAAAGACCCTTAATCAATTTTGATTTGTCCACCTTCAATTACTTTATTATGCCTTGGATTTATTAATTTATTTTTTGTCCGTTGAATATATATATATATATATATATATATATTAAAAACAGTTCAGACATCAGTCTTTGATATATATATATATATATATACGGTGATAATTTTAGTGTAAAACGTGATACTTATATGTATTTAGACAAAAATTTCATCTTTTACACTAAAAGACTCACCGTCTCACATAATTTTTTGCGTATACAAATAAACTGTCTTTCATATTTATTTTTAACTTGCTAATATTGATTAATTAGTATATATTCTGTTCCAGAAAGATGATTATTTTATTAATTTATAATTTGTACTATAAATTTAATCATTTAATCTTTGATCAATTTAATTTTTGTATTTTATTGTTTAATGTTACAATAAACAATATCTAAATTAAAAAGTCAAACAGAATAAGAAAATCATTATTTGAGAAGGGTGTATTTTTTATTTTAAAGTTCAGGAAACCATTACCAAATCGATCATTTAAAAATTGAAATAAACAAAAAATATAATTAAATAATTATCTTTATCTAAAGTTTGTCAACCTCACCTGAGCTAATCATTGTACATAATATTAAATTAAATTACTGCTGTCTTTATTTATATGCTAAAGCAAGAACAAATTTATAAAATAATATGCACGCTTAAAACTTTTCATTATTATGACACTGATTTTTCTTTAATTCTAATTTAATTTTAGAGGAACTAATTAATTACTATATTTTACTTAATGAGAAGTTACCCCCGAAATATTTACATTGCATAAAAACTTATAATTTAATTTGATATATAAGGTTATTTTGAATTCACTAGCAAAATAAAAAAAGAATGATAAATAAGTTTATAAAAATAAAATTGAAGAAGATGATATTCTGCATTATTTTCTAGGTCATTGCTGATGATTAGACAAAAAAAAATTAATTACTAATTAATAAGAACCGCCATCAACATTATTCATATAAGCTTTCTTCAAATATATATATGTATGTATATCTCGATTGAAAATGTTACTTTCCCTAAATAGTTGAAGTGATTTTGGTGGATCATCTCATGGAGGTGGTTATGATTTCATCATGCCGTATAAAATCGGCAGATAACCCCAAATAAAGATATTATGAAAAAGTTTAATTCTTTTCATGAGATGATAGTTCTTGAAATTAGGATTTTATTTGTAATTGTTCAGCAAACATTAGACGGGATCTAGAATTGTTTCAAAAGAGATGCTTCGATTAACGCTCAAACTTCAAATCGATGACCTCTTTTATCAAAGTAGGTGAGTATTTAAAGCAAAAGAAGAAATTTATACTATTAATAATATTAGATTAACGGATTTAATAACTTCATAAATAATATAAAAAATAGAAAGACTTTGAGAAACCGTTTCTTTTTTATTTATTTATATATTTATATGAGATGATATCCTTTAGGTTGTAGGGGTGTCGACAGGTTTGTAAGTTGTTGGTTAAACGGCGCATCGTGCAAAATCTTGATAATTATATATGGATCAAATAACTATTAATAATATTAGATAATATTGGGATTTAATAATGCATAAATAATATATAAAAAAATAGAAAGACTTTGAGAAAAGTCTATTTCATCCCCAACCGTTTTTTTTTTATTTATTTTTTTTCTTTCTAAAAACAAATTTATAGAGGTGGCCATATTGTCCTCTTACAAGCAAAATCACCATGACCTTTGGGATACATTTTAACCCAAGTGGGTGATTGTGATATGAGATGACTCAAATGAAAAAGAAAATCTCAAATTTGATTTTTGACCTAAAAACAATAGCTTGAAGAATTGATTAGGGTTGGTGGGACCTATTTACAATATTTCCAATTGTGTGAGTTGGATTGCCTTCTTGGAGATGATACCTTGAACCTTCCATTTTAGACATGGGTTTTGGCCCCATCTCCTTTCATTTCTGGTCCCCCAATTTTAAGTGAATTACAATTACAACTCTCTTTTTTATTCCCTCAAAAAAAAAAAAACTCTCTATTTTTAGGCAATTTCTATTGCCTTGTACTCTTTGTGATTTGGATAATTATAAGAAGTGCATTTAATAGTTCCATTCCATTTATGGTCCATCACATCATCTCACAAAAACTATTCCAATTGTTCATATCTAAATTAAAGTAGATCCTCTTTCCTTTGTCAAATTTTGTAACTATTGCCACTTTGGACATTGGAGAGTTCATCTATATATGCAACTCAATTAATTCTCATAAAAATAATAACTTTTGATTGTTCATTCGAGTTCATCATGGAATTTAATGTTGGTAAGAGTAATTGTGTTCAATAGAACAATCGTGGAGTCAATATGTTTAATTCGAGTTAAAAAAAAAAAAACACGTACAGTACAAACTCGCAATAGGTGGCTTTTAACTAATATCCTTTGATACCTAAGTCGATAAAACTAATAAAATTACTGAAAATAAATGTAAATAGCAAGTTAAAAACACAAGTAAGATTCATAAGATAATCCATAGAAATACACTCATGTGGATTGAACTCAACGGTAGACAAATTGAACCCATTTGACCTATTGAATTATGGGATCCAACGATCTCTCTTAAGGATTCTTTTTGCTTTTGCAGTATTGCTATAGTGACGGTCTAACCTTCGAACTTCACGTAAATCTATAGATTCCACGTGTGACCATGCAAAATCCTTTATATATGTCCGCAACACGTGAAATGTGGGGCTTTGTGTTGTTAATTAAAGGTAAAACTAGTATAGCTTTTGGTCTAACATTTATGATTTGACCAAATACGATCTAATCATCGAGTTGAATTTAGACCCAACTTAAAAGTACTCATGTATTCATTACAATGATCTTGGATGCTTTGTTTGCTATTCAATCTCAACATTATGTATAGATGATATTGAACCACATTTATCAACTACTACCAAAATTCATAAATCATCCACCAATTACAATAGGTCAAACTTTGAAACCAAAACATAATTCAACTAGACTAGTTTGTAGATAATTGATGATGTGGGCTTTGACCAAAACAAATGTAAAAATGAAAAAAATGGCTTAATTATCTTTTGGGGAAAAAAAAAAAAAGGAAAAAGCAAATTTAGAATTGTAGTGGTGTGGGGATCCAAGAATTAGTGACCATAATTTAAAGAGGTGGTGGGGTAGTTAAAAAATGTGTGGGTAGGGTCTGTTTGGGAGACAATTTGTAGGGTATTGTGCAATGTGCTTCCATTTTCACACACAAACTACACTTTTTTAGGGGGCGGAATTTCGGCCTTGTCCGAGCCCCACCACTATAAATTATTACACATTAGTCATTACTATAGTTATTATGAAGTAATAAATGTTTTACGAATCAAATCGATTGTTAAAAATTCGTTTAAGTTTAAATCTTTAATAGTAAAAATAAAATTTAGATATATTTTTTTGTTTGATAATATATAAAGTTCGAGCTTAACTCAATTAGTGAAAAATAATATAATATGTGTAAAAAATATCAAGCTACTCAAGTTTGATTCGTGTTTGATTTGACTAAAACTCGTTTAAGCTTAACTAGATACATAATAATCAAACAAGCTCAAACACAAATTTTGATGATCGATAAAAATTCAAACAAGCTTGAACAATACTCCATTCGTCTCAAATATATAGTCCATTATTTCATTTAGGATGTCCCAAATATATAGTTCATTTTCTATATTTCATAGAACTTTTTATATTCTTTTACTATTATAACCATACTTAATATGTGTTTTATAATTTACACTATTTATTAAAAATAAGAATAAATCAAGTAAATATTTAGAATATATTTGAATTTCCAATACTTTTCTTACTAGGTGAAAAATCAAAGTAAAGTATTTTAAAAAGATTAAGAAAGTACGTTTAAATAATCAATGAAAATGATTTCCATAATATTTTTATATATTTATTCAAGATTATATGATTTCCATAATATACATGGTATGGAGAAGAATGAAATTAAAATGAGTAGGTAGTAGTATTTATTTTTATTATTGGATAATTTAATGCAAGCATTTTATGATAAAGAGGATAAAAAAAATGTCTTGTTTTATAAGCGATTGTGGGATGGAGGTCCCCATGGTTGAGGAATCCCACTCCATCAAATTGCTTCCATCAAATTGTTTGTGAAACCGTGGAGGATGTTCATATCGCTCCATCAAATTATCGGGGCATACTAGTGAAGATTTGGTGGGAACTCATCTTGAATACCGTGTGGGTTCGATCTATCAAGAGATCGTTATTAGTAGATTGGGATTCGAACATAATTTGTTCTCTTTTGAGGAGGAAACGGTTGACATCACGACACTCAAAACCTTTATTAGTTGAGCTATGTGTGGGAGACAATGTCTTATTTTATTGATACGGAGAGAGTAGTATTTATTTTTATTATTCAAAAAAAAAAAAAAAAAAAATGATAAAAAGAGGATAAGGCTTAAATGTTGACCAAGTTCCAATGTCCCGACACACTCCACGTGCTTCCATGCCAACGCTCTGACTTTGACCTTTGATCTCGATATTATTTTATCAATATAAATTTATATTTTAAACTTTTTCCATATAATTTAATGTTATATTCTATTATCTATATACCCAATAAAATATGCTAAATGGAGAGGATCCATTTCCATAATTTAATGTATTTTCAAGAGAGACACAAAATAAGACAAAAACTTATAAAAAAAAAATAAATATAATATAATTGGGTTTATTAATTTTTTTAAATAATTTTTCTACTTTGTCCTTGCATTAAATGAAAGTATATTATTGTTTGTACGTCCCAAACAAAGTGAATTAAATAGGGGTAATTTAGTCTATTGTTGTGTAATTAATATTCTCAACAAAGAAATAAACTTATAGTTTTACAAAAAAATATTACTTTATACATTAAAAATTTATTACTCTTTTAAATGAAAAAGAAAATAGCCTATAATTTCGTTATTGATATTTTTAGCTCATGATAGTTAAAACGAATATATTAGAATATCTTTTATAGTGAATATTTTTAACAATCCTACGAAAAAAAAATAGAAAAATTTAAAATAATTAGTATCGAATATAAAATAATTCCAAGTAAAAACTTATTTTAACATTGAATATTTACATAGATTGTGATTCATATTATGTCTAGATTATATTAAAATTTTTTTAGGTAAATTAATTTATTTAAATTAAATAAAATTTAATTAATAATTATTTATTATTTTCTAATAATAATTCTTATAAATAAATTTTTAATGATTTTTAAATTTATATTATAAAAATATTAAAATAAGTTTTATTAAAATTAAACAATACCTAAATAAAAGGTTTTAAAAAAATACGGAGTATTTTGGGGAATGGGAGGCGAAAGTATTTTTCAATTATTGACATATGGGTACTATACGAGTATAAATAATTAACTAACAAAGTTTTTAGTACAAAAAAATATGCATGTGGAGTAATTAGTATTCGAATGTATTAAAAACATAATAAATTAATTTTGGGTTTATGCTAGACGTTTTTAAATATTTTGTTTCCAGAATGTAGAAATAATATCTTAAAAAATTATACATATTAGGTTCTTTGTGCTTAAATAAAAAATATTGAAACATCTTAGAATACCTTGGTAATTTAGAATAAAAAATTATTAGTGTTTAATTAATTATAAAATCGCCTAAGGAAATAAAATAGTTTGGAACGGACAAAATCCAGAGGCTTAAATGTTTGAAAGGGGTAATTACAGTTTTTTAGAAATGTATGAGAATGTTATTTTTGAATAAAATGTAATATCAAATCAAATTTAATGGGATTTTTTGTAATTATTACAAATTTTAGAAGTGATTTTTTTAGTTAATCCACCTAAATAATCACTATTGAAAACCGCCGACTTCCAGTTTGGTATTTTTGATTTAATATGTTATTACGATGAACATTAGATGGTTAATATATTTTATTTTCATGAAAATTAAATATATATGTGATATATTATATTATTAAACATGGCACATGGAATTGCCTTCAGCTTTTGAATTATTAATTATTTTTTTTGAATTAAAAGGTCGGTTTGGTTCTTCGGCGTTGTGTCTCCTCCTTTACTATCTTTTTTTCTTAATCCAGTTTATTTAATACATTAATACATGGTCTCAATGTCACTGCACGTCGTACCACTAGCCACAGAACATTCTCAGTCCTTGATTTATTTAATTTAATATTATACTCAATTAGATAATACGGATTGCATTGTATGTATGCAAGTATGAACCTAGCCAGTGTTTTATTTAAATTCATACACTACAACAAAATTTCATATTATCTATCGACATAAATGATTCTGTTATTAAATTTCATAGTTACATACAAAATGAAAAAAATATTATTTTTCACAAAATTATACCGATAAAGTACTGATAGATCACCGATAATTTTCAGATTTATCGACAGAAATACTGTAAGTGTTTACCAACAATATTAGATTATGTAGGTAAATGTTTACCTACAATAGTATTACCTACAACGATTTTTACTATACTTTACAGTAGTTATCTTAATATACCTACAAATTTTTATGTCGGTAAACTGAATTTTTCTTGTTTTGATATTTTATCTTATGAATAGGTCTTGTTAGATACCAATACATTGTATGGAATAAAAAAACATGTTTAGACAATATAGTACTTTTTACACACAAAAGTTTTTTTTTCCATTGCATAATGCACTCACACAAGTTTTTGTTATATATATATATATATATATATATATATATATAAGTTGAATCTATTGAAATCAGTGTCTGTGGTGAGATCGTATGGACTGTTCTAAGCCATTCCCATAAAATAATTGATGCTTAGATAGATCAAAATTACATTGAATATTTAATTTAATCACATAAAGGTAACAATGTAAAATCATCATTAATTGTAAACTAACCACAACAAAAAAATTGTTACAAACAAAGAAAGAAATCACAAGCACGATTTGCCACCTTTCTTTGTGATCTCAATTCATAAAAAAATGTCAACAATCACACAATGAGATAATTCTCTCATAGTTAAGACCATTAACGCAAGTGAGAAGAGTTTACATAACAAAATAAAATTGTGAAGAAGAGATGAATACTGTTTAAAACGAGAAAATATCATTCATTCCAAAAGAAACTCCAATGTACAACAAAGTAAAAGTTGACAGCCATGGAGAACTCGAAATTAGTATATTCAACTCAGACTTTATATACTGTAATTTTCATGTTGAGAATGATGCCTAAATATTTTTGGAATACTACATACATAACTATAAGATATTGCATAGTTGAAAACTATGCATAAAATATCAACTAAATATGCAATGATTAGAAGCTATTTATGTAATGTGTAAAAACTAAATATTTAGTAAATTATATCCAACCATGTCATTAGTGTCATAAAACTAGGCAACAAAAAATAACTAACTATGCATTGTCTATAATCTATCTAAAAATAAAAAAAAAACTAACTATACTATTCCCATTTTTCTATACATTTCACCAATATATATCATAAAACAATGCAACAAAAAACAACCAATTATACATTATCTAACATTTATGTAAGCATCAAAAGAATACTAATTATGCTGGATCCCAAAAAAACAACAATTTTTTGAAAATAATTGCCCGTAAAATCTCACAATTAAATAAAATAGTTATTAGTACACCCTAATACAATACAGTCTCAAAATATCAAACGTCTCTCCGAAAACAAAAACTATCAACTTAAAAAATTCCTATAACACCCTTAACAAAAGATATTTAAAAAAATAGCTAAAAAAACTGGAAAAATCACGCCCATAAAAAAATTTCAATAGGATCAATCCATCTCTCTCTCTCTCTCTTTTTTTTTTTTACGAAACGATAGTTGATCAATCCATGTCTCTTACTCAATGAAATTGGTCTCATTTGAACCAATATTTATATTTGTGTATGTTCATTTCTTTAAGGGATAATTACAAAAAGCACTCATGAGGTTTGACCTAATTACAACAAAACTCAGCTAACTTTAAAACTTACAAAAAACACCACTGAGGTTGGGAAATCTGCAATAATTTTCCAAATATGAAGAAGAATTTTGAAATATATTTCAAATTTCAGGGGTATTTTTTGTAAATTTTCAAGTTAGTTGAGTTTTTTTTTTTTTAATTAGGTCAAACCTCGGGGGTATTTTTTGTAATTATCCCTTTCTTTAATTCTTTTCACTTTCTTTTTCCATTGTTTAATTTATGCATTTATATTCCTTTCACATCACACGTCTCCTTGGGTACTGAGCTGAGAGTATATAATTATCTTTCTCCTCACTGCTACGTACATTCATCTGCATCTCTTTTTTTTTTTTTTTATTTATCTTCATAATAATAAAATCAGAGCCGAAAGAGAAAAAGAAAAAAGTTTCATCATCTTCTCAATCTTATATATAACATATATATTATATAGGGATAAAAAAACATATATATATCATATTATATTTATTCTGCAAATCAGACTTGGTTCTGAAGCTTCTATTTCCAGCGGGTCCTAGCTACTATTATTTTCTCTGACAACAAATATAAAAAAAATTGCTGCCACTTTTTGAGCCGTTTAAGTTCCCACCAAATCTTTGAGAATATTTCATCTTTTCAATCTTATATATAACATATATATTATATAGGGATAAAAAAAACATATATATATTATATTATAATATTTCTTCTGCAAATTAAATCAGACTTGGTTCTGAAGCTTCTATTTCCAGCGGGTCCTATCTACTATTCTTTCTTCTGACAACAAATATAAAAAAAATTGCTGCCACTTTTTTCTTTGTATTTGCTTTGAATCTACGTTTTTTTGTGCAAGTTGGATGATGATGGGGTTCGAGAAAGATTACAAACATTTAGATCTGTAGCAGAGGTACTGTCTATTCGGGTCATCGAGTTGGGTTCGTGTTTGGTTTGAGGTTGATTTCGAGTTATGTTCAAAATTCATTAGATAAATTGGTAATACCACGTTAGATTTGTGTTCGAGCCATATTCGGATTTTTCTCGATAATTTTAAGTCGGGTTCGTGTAGTGTGAAATAGCTACGTTCAGTCTTGTTATTGTCAGATAACAGTAGAAAAGCGATTTTACATTTGGTTTCTAGTTGGTTTTGGGTCGTGTTCGGGTTTGTCTCAGTAATTTCGAGTCGGATTTGTGTATTTGAAATTGCTTTCGTTCAGTCTTTTTGTTAGTTTTTTGAGAAAGTTAAAAAGCCTTGATCCTGCTAATTTTACATTTGGTTTCAGGTTGGTTTTGAGGTTGTGTTTGAGTTTATCTCAGTAATTTTTAGTTGGGTTCGTGTAAAATTGCTTTTGTTCAGTCTTGTTGTTGTCAGATAACAGTAAAAAAAGCCTTGACCCTTCTCATTTTACATTTTTTTCGAATTTGTCTCAATAATTTTTGGTCGGGTTCGTGAAGGGTGAAATTGCTTTCGTTCAGTCTTCTTGTTGTCATATAACAGTAAAAAAGCCGGACCCTGCTATTTTATATTTTTCGGGTTGTGTTCGGGTTTGTCTCAGTAATTTTTGGTCGGGTTCTTGCCACGTAAAATTGCTTTCATTCAGTCTTCTTGTTGTTAGATAACAGTAAAAAAAAGCCCTGACCCTACTAATTTTACGGTTTTTTAGTAGTGTTCGGGTTTATCTTAGTAATTTTTGGTCGGGTTCGTGCCACGTGAAATTGCTTTTGATCAGTCTTCTTGTTGTCAGATAACAGTAAAAAACAGCCTTGACCGTGCTAATTTCACTGCAGAAAAAAACAAGAAAAAATATTATATTATATTGGTTTTGAGTGATTTGTAGAGAGAGAAAATTGTAGGTGTGGTAATGGCGGGTTACAAGCACCAACAGCAAGGCTCAGATTCTTCACGCTATGTCCATCATCTTCTCACTTCAGATCTCCATTTACACCAAAGGCCACCGCCTATTTCTCTGCAAAACCCTAACAATACAGATTTAGACCCTAATTCTGCGGATTCCAAGGAGTCCTCACCTCCGGAGAAGGACCACGACGCGGCGGCGGCGACGAGCTCGGGAGGAACTCCGACGACGAGCCGCCGCCCACGCGGCCGACCTCCGGGATCGAAGAACAAGGCGAAGCCTCCGATAATCGTCACGCGCGACAGCCCCAACGCGCTCCGATCGCACGTGCTCGAGGTCGCGGCGGGGAACGACGTCGTCGAGAGCGTGACCGTCTACGCGCGGCGGAGGGGGCGGGGGGTGTGCGTGCTGAGCGGCAGCGGCACGGTGGCGAACGTGACCCTGCGGCAGCCGGCGGCGCCGCCGGGGAGCGTGGTGACGCTGCACGGCCGATTCGAGATCCTGTCGCTGTCCGGGACGGTGCTCCCGCCGCCCGCGCCGCCTGGATCCGGCGGATTGTCGATTTTCCTCGCCGGCGGACAGGGGCAGGTGGTCGGGGGAAGCGTGGTGGGGCCGCTGATGGCGTCGGGGGCGGTGGTTTTAATGGCGGCTTCGTTTGCGAACGCGGTGTTTGAGAGATTGCCATTGGAGGAGGAAGAGGGTACAGCTGCTGCTCCGCCGCAGCAGGCGGCGTCTCAGTCTTCTGACGTCACTGCCGGCGGAGGCGGAGGCGGCGGAGGAGGTCATGTCATTGAGGGTGGCGGTAATGGCGGAAATACGGCGGCGCAGGGAAATTATCCATTTTCAGCTGATTTGTTTGGTTTGGGGGCTGGAAGTTCCGTCAGGCCACCGTTTTGATCGATTAACGCCGTTAAGTAATTAATTAATCTCATTTTCTTGAATTTTTGTTTTCTTTAATTTAATTGTGTTAGGTTTATTTTATGTGATTTTGTTTGGGTTTTGTTTATTAGAAGAAAATGGAGGGAATATGGGAAATGAGAGTTTTGAAGAATTAATTAATTAAAAGAGTTTTTTTTTTTGTTTTTTGTGTGTAGAAAAACAAGATTATTTTAGCATAATGTTTGTTTGCATGGTAATATAGAGCATATTTTCAATTGTTAGGAAGCAAAAGATGATCAATTTTGGCAGATGAATCTGAAGCTGTTTTCCAGGTGAGTAGTTTCTTTTTCGAGATCTCCTGTTCCACTCTCATATTCTACTCTATAATCCATTTATTGGATTAATACGTGTATAATTATGATATTATTTTGTATGTGTTTTATAATTGTGATATCATATCATACGTGATTTATTTATCAGATAAGGAGTGCAATAGGAAAGTGGAATATTTGCATGTAAACTTAATGGAAGAGGCTAACAGCTTACATGACCTGTACATGTAATATAATATTGCAGTAAAAAATTATCCTATGTGATCATCTAGAAACAAATATCCTCAAATAAAACAAACATTCTTCATTCTTTATTAGATAAAGATTAAATAAAGAATGAAATAGAGGGTCCCAAATTGTACATAGAACAAAAATAGAAGTTGGGCAAAGGGCAATGATATTTAATATGGAGCTAAACAAATTGCTTAAAGTTTGTTTATGGTGTTTTAGTATCTGATGCTGTTCAAGTATGACCTGAAAGCTTGTAAATATTTTTTCTCATTAATTTTTGATAAATAAGATTTCATGCATAGATTACTGTTATATTTTAAGCAGATGGATATTATTGTAATTTGTAGTTAAGTTAAGCATATGATAATGATCCTCCATGTTCACAATAGGAAAAGATGAAGTTGGCAGTCTAGGATCCTTTTTTTTTGCCTAATTAGGTAAAAAAGAGAGAAGCTCATTTCCAATAAGAAAAAAATGATTTTTGAAAATTTATTAATAATGGGTTTAGAAACGAGAATATGTTTGGTTGGAAGTGTTTTAAATACAACGTAAAGGTGAAAATGGAATATGTATTGTCAAATTTCTATGTATATAATAATTTGAAATTTGATAGTGTTGGGTCTACTTTTAATATTTAATTCATGTGTAATATTGTATTAGTAAGATTTGTAGTGGTGGGGTTTACTTTTAGTATTTAATTTGTGTGAAAGATATTATATTAAGATTTATGGGAGAATAGATTTTTTGTTCTAAATTGGTGTTTCATTATTTGTTTTATTCACCCGGATGAATAACGCATGTCAGTAAGATAAATCCAAACAACTAATCGTTTAAAGTATTTACATGCGTCGTTCGTCTAGATAAATGAAACATGAGGTGGAACAACAATTTGGAACTAGAAATCTGAATTAAGTTTATGTTTGTGGGTCCACTTTCAATATTTAAAATTGTGAAACCACAATTCAGTTAGTAGTATTATTTCCCTAGATTTTGATTAGTTTTGTTTCCAAATTTATAAGGACAAAATACAAGAGAATGTATGTGATGTCCCACAAACTCCCAAAGTTCATTTCCACATTTATTGCAATTTGTGGAGATTTGTTTGATTTATTGTCTTTATTATGTTATTTACAAGAATGCCAGTAAGCACGCGACCTGCGTGGACAACATTTTTGGCTATGGTAAAAAAAAAAAAAAAAGAAAAAACCAAGATAGAATGTATGGCTCATGTGTGCCACTTATTTCAAAAATCTTTAATTTCTATAGGAAACATTGAGATGGGTTTATGAGATTCGTTTTGAATATTCATGGTATATGAACTATAAAGTGATGTCCCATAAACATTTATAGCCATAAGAGAGATTTTCTTGTCTTTGCATTACCATAAAAGATGGTATTTCTATTTATTCCCATTTAAAATTTTCCATGTTTCATTTTCGTCCACCATGTATGATTTTTTTTGTCGTTAGTACAATATGGGATAGTATGGGAGAGTACACATATACTTCACATGAGATCGAATTTGGATCAATCATCCTGACAGCACAAACTTCAACAACTGAAGCCTCAAAGTTAATTTGATGATGTGATAATTGAGATCTTTCGGTTTGAGTTTTCTATTGGGATTTTGTATTATATATTGTATTACATAGAGTATATGCGTATCACGTGTATAAGATATTTTTTAAAGATATCATATACACTTGGCATGTATATTATATATAACGTATAAGTTGTAATAGCAAAAGAAAAGGAATGCTCCCTCTGTTTGGATATATGACACATGAAACGAAAACATGAATACAATAGAAGTTTTATGAATTTATCCAATTATTAAGGTTATGTTTGGATTAATGAATTTGAAGTTGGATCTATAATAACAAATTCATTAAATTTGTTGGATTGTTTCAAACTAATATATATTTCTAGTTATTGAGCTCCCATTTCAAATTGCTTTTGTTGAGTTAAATTCACCTAATATGAAGTCATTCATTATTCATTTTTTAATAATTTATAAAATTCATCCACTCAAACGCAATCTAAAATTTTTGGAGCCTTAGAAAAGACAGGGATAGAGTATGTGTATTCATGTGATTGAATTTATAGGAAGTGTGCGTGTGTGTTCTTGTGAATATGTGTATACATCATTATGGTATTGGGTTAAAGTCCTACAGGACACATCTCAGCTGGTTGACCAATTAGAAACATTGTATTGCTTCTAGTGGCAGAGTGAGGATTTGAATCCCATTGGAAATCACCAGCTTTTAGGAAGAATTTAGAATTGGGGCCAGTGTGGCATTGAGCCACTCGTGTGCAGAAATGTACACGCCTTGGGTGGGGGTTGAATCCCACTGGAAACCGGTAGGTTTTTGTGGGAGGCTAGAAAGAGGAATTGTGACACTGACCCCTTGTGAATAGAAGTGTATGGGCTTTATTGGGAACCTAAGACTAGTCGAAACACATCTCATGATTTATATTTTGGGAAGTGCTAAATGGCCATATTATGGCTAGCCATAAAGTAGGTGGATTATTTTTAATTAATATTTAATAATTAATGTTTATGGCAATAAACTTACTGTACAACCCTTAAACCATTTTGGCTCCAAATCCATATGTATATAGCACATCTTTATTTTCCCACTCCAGCCCAGAGTTGAGAGAATCAATGTCATAATTTCCAATTCAGATGTTAATAATGAAGTTTCAATTAATGCCGAAAAATTTGTATTCATAGATATATAACTAATATTCTTTTTTTTTTTATATAATGTTCGAATTACAACAATTAACTTTTGAGTAATTTCTTAATTAATTTAAATATTATAAATATGTTGAAATAAAGTATTACTTAATTAGGAAGATACACGGATAATTAGGGAAAATGAAATTTAGTTCGATAAATTGGCCTATTTTGAGATTTAGTCCTCTAACTTGTCAAATTTTTGTTTTAGTCCAATATATTTTAAATTTATGCACATTTTGTTCAATTTTCACGGACAAATCTAATTTTGGAAAGTTGGCACTGAACAAGGGGAAATTTGACATGGACAAATAATTTGGAGTTTTCTTGCCATTTGGTTTGACTCACTATTTTGTATATGAGAATAATAAATAAAATACCACATATGCATAGAGGAAATATTATACATGCATCCAAAACCCTAAAATAAAATAAAAAACTTATTAATTACAAAAAAAAATGTTTTTAAACCACCAGGAAATAAACAAAAATCAACAACAAAAAAAACCAACAAAAATCACCAAATACCCACAAAAAATCAACAAACAATCACAAAAACTTGCCAAAAATAAAATCAGGAAAATTCACCACACAATTTTTGGGAGCCTCAGATCTGGGATTGTTGCCTTAGATCCAAAAAAAAAAGGGTGAGTGTTGTATGTGTGGTTTATTATGGGTTGTTTACAAGAATCGGACCAAATGTGCACAAATTAAAAACATATTGGACTAAGACTAAAATTTGACAAGTTAGCGGACTAAATCTAAAAATAGACCAACTTATCGGACTAAATTTCCTATTTCCCCCGGATAATTACAAAGCGTGTACTAATGGTTTACTTAAAAATTTTAAAATTAAAGAATAAGCCATGTCATTTTTCCTCGTCTTCATCCTGCCAAACTCCTTATTAATTTTGAAATTTGTTTTTATCTTATTGTGGGTGGGGTGTTCATTTTTTGAATCAATTCAAATTTGATAGGAATCGGATCTAAATTTCAAATTTAAAAAAATCAAATTCCAAATGTGAATTTTCGAATGAGATTGAGGATTTTCCGAAGAAAATCCTCATATGAGTAAATTTGATTCGAATATCTA
The DNA here is from genome assembly GCA_016081115.2 of Rehmannia glutinosa. Taxonomy (NCBI): domain Eukaryota; kingdom Viridiplantae; phylum Streptophyta; class Magnoliopsida; order Lamiales; family Orobanchaceae; genus Rehmannia; species Rehmannia glutinosa. The sequence goes on from JABTTQ020003482.1 coordinate 282,814, forward strand.
TTCAAACTCATGAATTGATTCAAACTCAATTATAATTCAAATTTAATTTATATATTATATATTTTAAATATTATAAAACATTGCATATGCAAATAGAAACAATATAATTAGTTGATGTATAAATAACATTTAGCTTTATATTGCTATTATAATAAAAAAAGTAGAGTTATGGGAATTATAACATTTCATAGCTAGTTTCACAATTCAATCTCATTTCAATGTTTCAAGGATTTTTGTTAGTTTTTGTAATGTCTTATAATGTATTTAAACATAAAAGAAAAATATATTTTCTTTAAAAAACAATATACTTTTGACTTTAAGAGATTTTAGTCTTAAATAATATATTTTTGATTTTAAGAGATTTAAACATAAAAGAAAATATTTTCTCAAAGATATCATATATTTTGTTTTTTTTTATATATCGATATGTCAATGGGATAAGTGGAAATCCGAATTGATTTCGAAGTGGCCAAATTGTGCCTCTACCTAGGGATAGTTTTATAGATTTAGAAATCTCCAAAACTATCCCGAAGTACGAGGATCCCAAAATTAAATTTCCAGAACTCAACCATAAAAAAATTCTCCATCGGAACGAAGATTCAAAGTCTAATAGGACGGTGTTTTTTTGGAGAAACAAATATTCAAATATTATTCATAAATAAAACACACAAAAATGATAAAAGATGTAGAAAAATTATTAAATGGTTATCCTTTCAATCTTTTTTGGTGGAATTTTAGAAATAAATAGTAAAACCATTAGTAATACATGAGTTTAACTTTTTGATAATTTATATTTAATTTGTACATAAAATTCCTTTAATTCATATTTAAGTGCTAATTTTTTATTATTTAAATCTTTCTTTCATGATATAGAATCTAGACTATACGAAATTATTAGTTTAATATAAATTTAATTTTTAAATAGTTTTTATCTAATCTATTTTTAAAAATATTGGTTTTTTATTTTCGAATTTTAACATAATATGGTTCAGATATTACGTTATTCGTATAATTAGTAGTAAAATTCTAGAATATCAACGAATGATAAAATTAATAGCCAAGGCCCTAGTACACAATAATAAACTATGATACAATGTACTAATAATATTTATGAATTGCTATCCTTAGGAAAATATTATTAAGTATTAACTAATAACTTTGATAAATTAATTGAAACAGAGTCTATAATCTCAATGTATCAATTTCTTGATTTCATTAAGTTTAGTACAATTTACTAATCATTTAACTAACTTTAATTTAATTAATTTTCTTGATTAGAGGATGAGTCTAGTCTCGATCCTTAATAAGTAAAATATCATCAAATTTAAATATTTTCTACAAATTAAATGTGATTTTATAATTTAATTTATTGGGTATGTTTAAATAAATTAATATGATGGTGAGCAATTGATAAACAATTAATACAATATAATTATTAGTTAATTAAATTTATATTTAATTATTCATTTGATATATTGATAAAAATATGCCATATTTTTAATTTGATAATTTTTGGTATTATGTTTTATATAATATTGAATTTTGAAGGAACGTGTAGTTAATTCTATATCAAAATATAAATAAGATAAAAATATTATATATGTATATATAAAAAATTATGTAAAATCAGTTCTACTTTGGGATATTCGGTTCGATATGGTTCTTGATACGAATATTTAAAAAATCTCCAGAACCGTACCATGAAAATATTCGGGACAGTTCGATTTGGGAAAAGTCAAAAAATCAATGGATATATTTGGTTTGGATATCGATTCGGGACTTCGGGTCATCTCCAAGTTTCGTGCACTTCCCCACCTCTACCATTAGAGCATTCAGAAAATTAATTTAGCCTTTAACTAATTTATTAGTGTTTATTTGATTTTAATTTAGATGATATTTTGATTTCCAATATTCCTACTAAAGCTGTTTTTATATGCATTGATTTTCGTTTGAAAATTATATGATGTAATGACAAAAAAATATAAATTTTTGAAAAACAAGTTGATTTGATTTGCAGGGATAGCTGCAACATAACCGTAAGCATAGAATTGAAATGAGATTTTAGCGAAATGATGTTTCTTATTCAAATAATAATTTATCAATTAATTTGCTGCGGCATAATATCATTTTGTTGGAAAAGGTAAAAAGAATAATTATTGAAGAGAGTAGAATTTGAATTTCATATTGGAATTAGTGGACTAATTAGGATTAAGGTGAGAAAGGGTAGAGTAGTCAAACAAAATATTAAAATTACCATACAACCCTTCTCATTAATAACATAAATGATGAATTGTCCTTTATGGCTGGCCATAATCTGGCCATTTAGATTTACCGTTATATTTTTCGGGACTTTACTGATAGGGTTTTATAGGGGCCCGAACTAGTCGGCGAAACCGAAAACCTCACCTATCAAAGAAAAAAAAATAACAGTATATATTCATTTATGAAATAAGTGTCATTCACCCAAATAAAAAAAATGAATACATAGTTGAGTAGTATAAAAATAAAATAGAAAATTAAAGCCTCATAAATGCTACATTGTTTTCCCACTCTACTTGCAAAGCATGCAAAGAGCAATCACTGCGTGGGGGAATACCGTGGCACACATTTCTATGCATCATTTCCAATTCATACTTAGGGTTTTTCTTTATTTTTCTTTTTCATAATATATTTTTGAGTTTAGAAAAAAAAAAAAAGATTTTGTTTTTCACCATCATCTGGTTTTAAATACAGCAATCACAAATAGTGGTGGTCCTCCTTATCTTGGCACACCCTCTTTATTATTTATTGCCAAATATATCTTTTTCATGTTGTCTAATTTATTTTCCCTCAAAAAAAAAATTATTTCTTTTTGTCTTTTCTTTCGAAATGAAATAGGAAACCATAATCACACAAACTTGTTTGCATTCAGTCATTATTGTTAACGTACTTTAAATGAATCCCAATCAAGTTCAACTTTTGGCTTTTCTAAAATCTTTTGGTAGCAGCTTATACATCCAATTTAGTGCGTGAAATACTAACAACATAACTACTTTAACTTCCAAAAGCTTATCATACATTAACAGACTTGAAAATGTAAAAATTTATAAAAATCATCCTAAAATATAGAGGTTGATAAATGATAAGTAGTTGATGTGTATTATTTCAAGTGTTTAAAAAAATATAATATTTTCAGATGAAATATCATTAAGGCGTTCCCATAAATATAGATACATAAAGATAAATCAGAGTTAGAAAGGATACTTGCGATGTACGCTTGACTATGTCTGAGGACAATAACTCCGTCTTCAAGGTGAACCGGGATGTTCGAACACTAAATCTAATAATAGTTTAAATCGAACCCACGGATGTTTTATTTAGTATAAGTTAATCAAATCACCAACTAACATATGCCCCGGGAATAGAGTTGGTTAAGGTGAAGCGGGATGGGCCATAAATTTTAGTTAATCTATCCCCGAATTGTCGAACCCAACCCAATACTATTTATTAATATATACGAAAAAAAATCGGATTAGCCCGGCCCATTGGGTCATTCGGGATGTTCGACCAAACTAAATTTCGGGCCTAAAAAGCAAGTTGATCCAACCTAGAATCAAACCCTCACGAATACTATTTGGCTTGGCACCATTTTTCACATAACACATCTTTTAAGCAATTTGATGGAGTGGAATTTTAAAGGTTTTAAACTCATGATGGGACTTAAGCAAGTGGGCTAGGCCCCCTAGTTAAAAAAGTAGACCTTTTTCTAAAAATTTTGTTGAGTGGTCATAAAAATATGAATAAGTTAAGAAATTCAAGAAGAATAAGGTCAACATCAAAAGAGGAAATATTGTACTCATCCAAAAGAAAGTTGAGATAAAATTAAACCAGCAATCCATTCATCTTATACAGTGAAGAGGACCTAAACTAATGGGGCGGCCAAAGCCCAAAAAGCCTCCATACTGTTCTCACTAATAACTTAAATCTAAAACTCAACCAACCAGCTCAAAAACCTAATCAACTAATGCAAAATATTACACAAAAGTAATAGTAACAAAAAAGCTTTGCACATTCACAAAGTTAATAATTACTGCAGGAATTGGTTGTGGCATGGATGTTACCACTGATTTCACCACTCTGCTGTTTAAGGAATGTGAAATTCTTTGCAAATTGGTTGAGATGAGCCTCTAATTTAGATACTTCATTGTTCGAAAGGAACACGGACGAAGAGACGTCCGTGCAGGCTAACTACAGCGGAAGTCTGAAGTGGATCGATTCTTGCGGGTAAGCTGACCACCTGAAAACAACCCAACAGCATGTTAAATCCTAAAACTAAATAATTTTATGGGATAATTCCAAAAAGTACCCTTGAGGTTTGACCTAATTACGAAAAAACCCAGCTAACTTTCAAAATTACAAAAAGTACCCTGAGGTTTGTTTCAGTGTTAAAATTAAGGGGTAAACTGCAATGATTTTATAAATATGAAGGGGGATTTTGAAATAGATTTTGCTTGTGAAGGGGTTAAATGTTAGACAAAATAAAACCTCGGGGGTATCTTTGAAAGTTAGCTGTTTTTTTTTTAATTAGGTCAAACCTCAAGGGTACTTTTTGTAATTAACCCTAATTTCATTACAAGATTTCCCCTCAATCAACAAATATCACACACACACACACAAACACTAAACGTGAAGCGGCAAAAAGCAGAGAATGGAGATGCAATGGATAAAACAAAATGAAAAAAAAAAAAAGAATAGTAAAGAATATGTCCATAAATGCTCTATATTAACCAGTCGAGGCTAAAAAATGAGGCAACCTAAAAACTTATTTCCTACATTTTGAAAAGGAAAAGAGAACATATTTAGTGAAAAATTTAGTAAAGGGTGAATTAAGAAAACTACCCTTGAAAAAATTAGCTTAATTATAATGAAGCCCAGTTATCTTTCACAATTAAAAAATCCACCTTTGACATTTGTTTCTATTTTACAAATTGCATCTATTTACTTGGTGTATTTGTAAATCATACACAAACCTCATGGGGGTATTTATTTGTAATTTTGAAAGATAGCTGAGTTGGTCTGTAATTAGATCAAACCTCAAGGGTAGGTTTTGTAATTTACCCTTTAATAAATGAAAACAATGTGTGAGGTTTGCATCAGTAAATAGGATAAACAACTTTGCCCTATTATATTTATGCCATTATTTAAAAGTTGAAAGGGTCAAGGTACCTTTTTGAATGCTGTAATCCCCCAAGGATTATCAACATGCTCAGGCAGACCTGTTATGACTAAACGTCCAGCAGGATCAGATTGAACTCGCACCTGAGCCACCAATTAAGGCATTAAATCATATGTTTTCTCAATTAGCAAATCTCATATTAAGAACATGCAAATACGTCACGAGCAAGATACGTCAGTTTTTAACAGAGAGAAACAAAAAAAATACGCCTATGATCAGTGATAAAAGTCTTAGTTGTTCAGGCTTGAGTCTCCACCGATCAGAAAAACGACAGAACGCATAAAGAACCGAAAAAAAAAAACACTTTAAGTGGACAAGAAGAAAAAAACATTAAACCACAGCTAAAGTTAACATAAAGTAGAATATCTTTGAAAACACTCTCAAACATGGAAAGAGTAAGAAACATTATTTCACCTTGTTCGTGAATACACCTTCTGCAAACAATGACATAGGGTCTCCATCACAAACACTGATACACTTCACTAAAATATAAAACTTAACAAATGATACAATTTAATAGCATACATCCGTGTAATTGTTTTTTTCCCTAGAAGCTTCATAATTGGATTTGAGTGGGTCCATTATTTTCTAAACTAGATCCAATTTCCGATTTATCTACCATACTAGACCAAACACCTCACAATAGATGGAGAATCTAAGCCAAGGGAGACAGGAAATCTTAGGACAAAAGTCAAAGGGAGCACACACCTCTTCACGTAACAGTCCTGGGACTAGTGCATAAACCTCGAAACAGTCTTTCTGCACATAGAAAACGAGTCACGGTCAGTTCTTACAGTGCATGTATGTGTATCTTGCATAGTGGGAAAAGATAGAATTGAAGATTTGATGCAAACGTACAGTTTGGCGAACGTTAATCTTCACCCAATCAGCTGGTGGCCCAACATCAACAACAGATGCTACCAGCCTACAAGCCAAAAAATAGCAATTCATAAAATGTATATTGCTAATAAAATTGAAAGTTAGGGGGCAATATTGTCAAGAGGCTTCAATCAGCAATTGTGCTACAAACAATTAATCCGTTTTCATATACCAACTTGAACCAATTGCCATTCCAGATAGTACTTGAAATGGAAGAGGCAAAGGAAACATACAACTTTTAGTGTTCTATATTTGAAGTTCTACTACATCCAGACCTAATAAATAATTAACATATTGGTCATGTATGAATTTCAGGCACAATGCAGATTTCATCATCCTCACTGAGAATCACAGACTACTGCGCACCCATTTGAATTGATAAGCGGAAGTCACTCACCGAGTAAATTTTTCCTTTTTTCTTTTTTCACATGAAATCAAATATAAAAGATCTCAGACCAACTAGCCAGAAACAGCACAAGCCTGGTTGCTTGAACCGCTTGCCTCAAGTACCCAAGCAAGCCACCTACTGCCATGAAAACAGGTGGCTCGCTCACAAAGGTATTGGTAGTTCTTGTACAAGGATAAATTTAGAAAAGCAAGATACAACATATAGAACAGAAGTACGGCTGCAATACGGTTAAAAAGATCCAAGGATCAAAACTAGTCAGTACAAGAACCTGGGTTTGGGCCACACTTTCTCACTTCTGAAATATAGATATAGTTGAGTTGTATCGTATGAAAACACCCAACTACATAGATTGCAAATAAAGCCATGGATGACATGGACAGATAATAGATCCAACAAAAAGTCGACAGCCCAAAGAAGTTTGTAAAGGAAAAGTGAAGTGGGCTTGATGGATCAACCCAATCCATTTTCAGAATTTCAGTTGAAGAATACAATACATATTGAGAGACCTATATCAGATACAACAGACATTTGCCACTCATTAAAGAAAAAGAAGAAAAAATTCTTAAGGATATACAACACGCTGAGACATCAGTTACACTTACATGGAATTATATACTTTTGAAAAAAACCAGTTTTATTTCAAAATTGGAAAACTGAAATACAATCTGCAACAATATGGGCCTAATTCTAAAAGAACCAAAAGAAAGTAGTAAACAAATTATAGACAAGACTTAACTGCTTAGATGTTTCAATTCGAGCGACTTTATTTGAATGGTCCAGTTCATTTGGTCTCTTCTGTTTGAGTGAGCCTACTCACAATATCAGACACACATTAATGAAACAAAGTGATATTAAGTGGTTACAATGAAAAGAGTTCATCCCTGTCGAACAGTTTCAAAGAGGTTAATCTGAAGGAGATCATATACATCAAAACTTTCTTAAAAAACTTACCTATGCTTTTGAGATTTTTCTCACGCTTTGCCATATTGTTAAGATTCTTGTCCTATCAAAATACAATTAACAAAATAATATGATAAGAAACTATGCATCACAATGTCAACACAGTAGTAAAGCTATAAAAATGAGTTTAAAATGTTAAATCCCACAAACCTTTATAATTGGCTCACCAACCTCACCATGAGCAGAAAGGCGTTGAACATGCCAACCTTGCATAGCACGAGCAGCAGAATCCCTTCTAGCCCTCCCTGATCCTGAACCTTGATAACCACTTCCCTGTGTAATATTTATACATTCAAATTTTATGGTATACTCTGATTTATGCTGACATATTAATATTATCCACAGTTATATTAACAACCCACCACCTCGCCCCACACTTGCACAAACACAAACATAGAAATCCAATTATATACAAACCACAACCATAACAAAAGGAATATATATACATACATACATATACAGAGAGAGAGAGAGAGAGAGAGAGAGAGAGAGAGAGAGAGAGAGAGAGAGAGAGAGAGAGAGAGAGAGAGAGAGAGAGAGTACTTGAACCACCAGTTGTTGCATAAGCAGTTAAACCTAGTCCATTATCCTCGTTTCTAGTACAGTTTGAAGCATATCTTATACTACCTATTCTCTATTAATATGCAAAAGAAATTGCAGGCATTAAAGCTAAGGGAGCAGTCAAAACTTGAATATCTCTAAATGATGTCTTAAAAATTGTGATTGTACAACAAAAATTATTCTGTATTATTATAACAAGTTCTAGCTCCGCCGCACCATTACAGCTTTGAATTCTTTACAAAATAAGCAGGTTCAAAGTTCGAAAAAGTACTAATTTCATAATGAAATTTTTTTACTTCCACTCTCCTGAAATATAATAATTCTTAAGCATCTGGGATATTGTACCGTAGGCAACCCTTATAAATGCACCCGATATTATTAGATCAATAAACACCAAAAAAAAGGATATTTTTCTATTTAAAAAGTTACATAGAAAGAAACATGTAATAAGAAATATTATAAGCAAACTCACCTCACCGTCAACACCAAAAGCTTCAGGGAGTGTTGGTACCGGGAGTTGAAGCTCACCACTTTGTGTCTTATGTCTTTCAAATTCCAGAAGAGCCTAATGCATGTAGTAAGTAAATATTAGGTTTTCAAATGTTAATACACTGTATCACCTAATTATTGATAATACAAAAAAGAAGCACATGCTTAAAGAAGCAATCCATACGAGAATGCATGCCTTTCCATGTCCCAAATTCAACTCTTCCACAATTCAGAAGGGATAAATGATATCTACTTAAAGTCATTTGCATATAATCATCTTGAACACATGAAAAGAACATATAACACAAATTATGCTTCATGTTCATTTCACCAATTCAATTACAATCAGAAATGCAAAGTCAACCAAACTGCTGTTGGTAGAGAACTAGAGACCAAATGACCATTACAGCGAGAAAAAGTCAAACCAAATTTTTTACCTTCTCATAGAAAATGCGGAACGTCCAAGACACTGTTGTACAAGTCCTGCAACAAGAAAAGACAGGAATCCATTGAATCAACTTTCAAAGCCTACTTCAACTTAAATCAGTTTTGTTGATAGGCCTGTATAAGTATACCTATACAAGCAATGGAAATGTTGGAGAAGGAAATATTCAAAATAGGTTTTCCTTTTACAAAAGCCAAGCAATACCACTACAGCAATTATTTTAATTTCATCACTGCAAAATCATTTCTATGCTCACACGTCAATCAAAGCTAATCCAACAGGATAGGAACACAAGCATTTAATGACAACATTTCAGCTAACAAAACCAAAAGTTCAAAAGAGAACTAATTCAGAAAATAATTTCATATGATTGATAATGTGTAAGTAACCCCAACCCCCAATTTTTTTATAATAATAAGAAAACTAAAAAAGAAAGCACACTCTAAAAAAGCAATCAACAATGTAAAAAGAATTCCGGGAAAGAAAAAAGGCCTTACTTTGGTGGATGGAATGATTCTCCCACTTGCCTCCACAACTTGGATCCGGTCACCTATTCAAAGATCCACATATTCATAAATTCTAAAACGGTAGTTAAAAAATCTCTACAACATTACTTATCAATAAAAATGTCAATGTGTTTCAAAAAAATGATATGTTTGCTTAAACCAAAGAAAGTTAAAGAAGTTCAAGTTTATCGTCAGAAAACAGCACATGACTTGTCGTAACAAATTAACAAAGTCAGTTTTAACTACTATGATTGTACTTCAGGTTATGCATGACTTGGAAGTAATCCGGTACTAGACTGCAGAGAATAGTCACTGCAACTGCTTCAAAGTTCCCACTAGTTGGAAGTATAGTCACAAAAATCTACCTAAGTTTCCACGTGCCAGGCACATGATGGAAGAATCCTAGCTGATTTTACTTTTTCTTTTTCTCTTATAATAGTTCAGTCAAACAAGAAGTATTTAAAGCATCTGCCAAGTTATAAGTGCAAGCTAAAAATCTAAGCGCATTGAAGAGGAAACATGGCATTATGCAGCCAAAGAAAAAGCAAACAAATATTTTTTTGCTAAACAAAGTATCAAGCTTCATACAGCAGGGAACAGTTTTATCTCAAAAGATTTCTAGACAATTCACACTCATTGTCATTTTGGACTCCTAGGAAACTTTCATAATGTTATAGTGTTTTTGACTTGGGAGAATGTAACAGATTGAGGGTTAAAACTCCGATCTAACTTGCCAATGTAACAACTGAAACCAAATTTCGCCAAATATTCGAAGCAAAAAGAACATCATCCAGGAGAAGGGCATATCCCGCATCCAGATTCAATTTGCCCTTATATGTTGAGACAAGTCTTTTACCCTTCTAATTGTTATTCTTCTTCCACTTAGAATCTCGATTATTTTGGGCTTCTACGCGCTTTTAGTTGTTAAAGCTTGTGGAGAAACTTTTACAGCACCTAACCACTCATCCTCAGCTCTACATGAAGAACATCCTTAAAAGTCTTGATGTTGTCATTATGGGTCATATTAACCTTCATATGGCACCAAGAATCAGGTAAAGTTCTTTTCGCAGCTTGTACTTATCGTTCATTGGCGAGATTATGTCCTGAGCTCACAATTCCCTTGTCACGATCCACCTTCTAGATCGTCGACGGCCCCCACAAACCAACACAAGTCTTTCGAGCGTGCTTTGTTCTCATTCACACGTTCCCGGAAAACTTTACAGGGGGTTTATCCATCTCAAGATTGTTGCACCAAGCCAAGCACGCTTAACTTTGGAGTTTCTATGTGATGAGCTCCAAAGAAAATGCATCTTGTTGGTATGGTTAATACCTAGAAAATCTTTTTACACTCACACACTTTGGGTGTGGGATTTGGTTCATTCATGTCCCCTTCGCCTAGAGTTACACTCACACACTTTCACTTTCTTATTGACCTATATTTAAATGCATGAACCGAAAAGGTCAAAGGTCGATTTCATAAATACTTCAAATGACAAATTCAGGAAATACCAATGAAAAGTCATATTCATGAAATACAAAAGGTTTATTCATGAATTAGTTATAATTCATATTTAAACACATTAAATATGGGCATTAATTCAAATAAGCGATTAACCGTTACCTGTATTGAATCCATGTCTGGCCCACAGGCGATCAAATTCCAACAATTTTTGAAAATCAGCAATTTAATTATCTTATCCACATGGATACACACATTATTAAGTGATGAAAAATGCAAAGATAGGATTAACTAGCAGTAAATTACAAAAATTAACCTTGACGCTTGGCCTAATTGGAAAAAGCTCAGCTAACTTCTAAATTACAAAACCACCCCTCATATTTGCATCAGTCTCACATTTTGCATTCACCATTAGTCAACCAGAACCCCTAATTTCATAAAAAAAAAAAAAAAAATTGATGTGGAATCCAAGTTCACCCTTGAAGTACTTTTTAAATGTGGTCCTGGGAATGCTTGTAATATGTTATATTTTATATGGGTGTAACTATTATAGTGTTTATATTGATTAAGCATAAAAAATTGATTAACAATTCAATTCCTTTGCATATTTGTCATTATTTCTTGATCTTCTTTTGTTAATATATACTTATTTTATTGTTTGAAACTTCATTTAGTATATCATGATTTCTATTTTCCGCTAATGTTTAAATATTAATAATTTGAGCAAAGTTAAGATTTTAAGTATGCTAATCTTATAAATCTGATTAATAATGAAAGTTTATATTTAAAGAATAACTATATATAAATTCGTTTTTGGCGGTCAAAATATATAAAACATAAAAGAAAAAGAAAACTAAAACCAAATAAAAAAATGCCACAATCGTGTTCGTCCTAAAACCACCCCCACCGACCTCAATATAACCAACCCCATCTTCCCACCCACTGCCAATGGCAAATCTAAGTTGATTCCAACCCCTCAACTCTCTCGGCGCAAAATTCCTTACCCTTGTGTTTAGATATGTATATGAATATACGTATATATGCATATGGACACACACACACACAATTATATTTATATCCTATGTGTATATATTACATGTAACGTCACAAATTTGTAAGTGAAAACATTTGTCCATGGTGGAACCATTGATATTATTTTGACTCAGAGACAGATCTCTATTCATATTTTTGCATTTTACGGTGTTTTTGTTTAAAAGTAATCACAAGGGTAGTTTTGACTTTTCACAAATTTCATTAGTTTGACTAGATTTTGTTAGTCAGAGGGGGTATTTGTAATTTTGTAAGTTGTTGGAATTTTTGTGTAATTAGACCAAACTTTGTGTGCGTAGTTTTTGTATTTTATCCAAGTTTTTATATCTAAAGCACAATACAAAATTGCAGCTTGCTTTAGGAAGTATGCTATAGGTATGTACCTTATATATTTACAAGGTTTCATGCTCTGAATCATTTTAACAAAGGTCATTGAACATTGTGGTCTTAGATGCATGATTGCGGGATGATTGACTAATATTCATAATGCTATTTTTCTGGTAAAAAGGAAATATGGTGTCCTGTCCCACAAAATCAAATGCTAAAGAGAACTCATCCTAGAGGAAAATTCAATTTATTTCACGCTGATATTTCAGACGAAAACAATATGGATGCACGACATCTGGTCTCAGATGCATAACATAATTAGCAACAAATCTATAGTTATCCAATATGAGTTATACATCATAATTCAGTGACAGGGTTTCACACATGCAAGTCTAAAGCCTCATATGCATCTAGAATTTCATATATACACATAACCCCGATGCACACATGCACACTATAAACTTCAAAACATTAATTCTTAATGCTGAAAATAGTAACATAGAGTATAAAGTACACAACAGTAAAAGGCTGTAAGGAAAATCAGGACATGCATACCCTGTCATAGCCTCCCAACCTAATCACGGCCCTCCATAACCTAGCAGCCAACAAGGTAACGAAATAAATATATGCCCAAGAGCAGAGTCATAACAAAATTAACTGCATCGCATGCTTACTTCAGGCAATTTAGTGGCTGCCCATAAAATTTGGGGGGTTTGAAGTCCATTGCCTTCTCCCGGTAAAAACTTTCAATTTCCTTCATGAACGTTGTTTGTTCCTCCAGTGTTCCATCATCATCCTCTCCCATCTATCAAAAAAATTATGTGTTAGCACTGGAAGTTTGCAGTAGTCATTGCTTCATATTTTTACATTCAATTTTATAGCATATGTTCTCATTCCAATATTGCATTTATTACCAAAGGCAGTGTTGCTTGAGTAAAAACAGTCTTGAATGTTTCTCCACTATGGTCTCCAGCATTTGAAGAGGAATATCTGACAATGGAATCTGGTGTAGCAGCTTCATGCTGGTTTGCAAGTAAAGAATCTTCACCATCATGTTTGGCAGCAATTTGAGCAGTCTTTTCATTTCCATCAGTTTCACGGTGAGGAAGAACTGTTTCTGCACTCTGTTCTACCAGATCATCTTTAACTGTTTTATCCTTATCCAAATTAACAGCATCTTCCATCTCTTCATCCTCACTCTGTCGAACCTCCTCCAGCTCCACTTTCTGTCTTTGAGGAGCTTCATTTGCTGGAAGTTGCCTATTCCCAGCATTAGCATTCTCCGTTGTCTTTTCGCCTACTGAAACCTGTTCAACATTGTCTTGATTCTCCTTCCCGATTTCTTTGGGCTTTTTCTCTGCAACATGATTTCCGCTCCCCATGCCATTCACTGTGAAGTTCTCTTCTTTCAACCCACCATTAGCAGTGTTCTGTTCAGCCACTTCACTTTTGTCATCAGTTTGCTTCTCCAAATCACTTATAAGAGCAGTTGGCTCTTCAGCCTTAGTTTTGGTGTTGGTTAGCTCCTCATTCTCACTATTGGTACTGATTTCTTCACGAACATAGCCCTCCTCATTGGCCTCACTCTTAGAGTCAGTTTGGTCTTTCACCTCAGTCTTATCTACGGTATTGTCTTTACCTTCATTTCTACATTTATTTAGGTCTTCTCCACCATTCTTCATTTCATTTACATCCCCTGAGACAGCAGCTGCACAGGAAAACTTTTCTCCTTTGCTTTCAAAATTAGCATCAAGCACATCACTTTTAGACTCTTGAACATTATTTCCTGAATCATTAGAGCGCATTTCTGCATCCTCCATCTCTACATCAAAGTTGCTCATTTTGGTATCTACTCAAAATATGACATAGTGTCCATCAATGCATTTTCTTATAAATAGATAAATAGATAGATTTTTGGTATCTACTCAAAATATGACATAGTGTCCATCAATGCATTTTCTTATAAATATATAGATAATTTTCACCGTAACAAAACAGGAAAAGGCAAAAGCGAAAACCTCAGGCAAAATATAATCTAAAAACCTAAAAAACAGAATAAACAACAATTTCCCTTTGATTTTATCCTCCAAGAACAATCACTCCTATTTTTTAAAACCCTTAATTTCTCTGACAATACGATACCCTGATTTATCCATGCATAAACAACCCCAACCCCACCCCACCCCCCATCCCAACAACTTTTACAAAAACTAGAAACACAGGGCAAAAAAAAAATCCTAATTCTTTATATATTAATTTGCAGATTCACATATGCAGGAAAAAAATCAATTACATTTGAAAACCACATAGAAATCCGGGGAACAAGCGTAAACAAGAAAGAAACACTTACCTGAAAACAAAACGCGACAACGGCCAGAGCTTGAAGAGGTGGAAATTGGCGGTGAAATCAAATCTAGAATTCGGTTTGGTTCTCCAGTTAGAGCAAAACGAGGAAACAATGTGCGAGTTTCCTAATTATTCGGCCTACACAATTCGAGTACCATATTGGTCGGATCAAAAATAGCAACAAAAAAAAAAAAAAATAATGCTTTCTTCACAAGGTAGTAAAAGAGCACCTGTCTTTACTGTGAAACACGTCGAAAGCTCGGCGGCGAGGTAGATAGAGAACGCATTTCCTCTGCAAATAAACGCCGGAGAGACGGAGAGAGAGAGAGAGAGAGAGAGAGAGAGAGAGATTCTGCGGCTTTGTAGTTCAAAACAAAATTTGGCTCAACGATGAAATAACACCTGGATATGGAGCTCACATAGTGAAATGTCGATTTTACCCTTGTGAATAAAATTAGTTTGAAACGTATGGATTGCGTGGAGGGTTGAAAAGTCTATATAATCAAATTCCAATTTTATCCTCAAGATTTTCAAGATTATAAATAATAAATTAAAAGTGGGAAAATATTTTGTGTTTATTGAATTATTGTTATGCGATTGTGTTTATATTTGAGTAAATCTTTTAAAATAGACTTGTGATCATGCAACTTGCAATTTTTTGGATTAAAACAATAATTGATAAAAGAATAAAAGTATGTGATTTTTTGGATTTCCGCCATATATCTTTTTTTTTTCGGGATATTATAAATAAATAAAGATCATATTATTTAATTGTAATGTTATTTTCGAAGTATATTTATAATATTGTGAAATAAGGGGTAGGATAAACGGATGATCCAATTTGATTTTTATTAAAACAAAATAATAAATCTGAAATGGTTGATAAATTACAAAATTTTACTTTACTATTAAGAAAATCCAAATTTATATGGTCAAATAATTACAAATATGTGCTTCTTATGATTTGAAGCAGTCTGAAACCTCTATTCCAATGGGTGTTTCATCTCGTTTTCCAAATATCTTAAATATGTGCCAAGTATAGTAATGTCATCAATACACTTGACGTATACGGATAACATTTGGAACGTGAGATGATACATAAATTGGAATAGAAAACCCTATGCCGTTTTGAAGGATTATTTGACATGTCACATTAAATAAATTTTAACTTTTCTAGTAATCTACTTGAATTCCTTATTATCTATTTTTTTAGAGGCATGATTTAGTTAAAATCTCCCAATGTGGCATTTGGTCAAAGAGGGCTCAAAATCTTTGGATAATTATTGCATTAAATGAATTTTAATCTCTAGGAATCTATTTAGATGTCTTATTATTTTACTTTTTCGACAAGCATGACTTTGGGAAAAAACTTCCAAGTGTTGTAGTCAGTCAGGGCTCAAATCTCACTATGGATGTAAACGAGCCGAGTCGAGTTGAACGTAGTATTGTTCAAGTTTGTCTGAATTTCAGTCGAGCTTCAAAATTGTGTTTGAGTTTGGTTTACTTATTAATCAAATCGAGCTCGAACGAGTCGAATCGAACATGAATCGACTTCGAATAACTTGATATATTATTTTTTTTACTAATCAAGCCGAGCTTTACATTTTATCGAATAAAAAAATGTGTTCAAGCTTAATTTGTTATGTTAACAAACCAAACTCAAATAAATTTTTAACGATCGATCTCGAATAACATGGTTCGTTTTTCAACCCTAAATCTCACCTAATCTTGATATAATTGTGAACATTAATGAGAAGTTTTTTTTTTATTTTTTGAGGAAACATTAATGGGAAGATTAAGGATGAATGTGGAAAAATAAAGGGTATATTATAACATCATCATGCAAAAATAAAAACAGAAATATTAGAGAAAGGTAAAAACAGAATATCCGTTTCCTCAAAAAAAAAAAAAAAAAAAAAAAAAAAACAGAATATCCATAAAAACTAAGTAAATTTAATTTTACCCCCCTTTACTATTGATTTTGGATCAAGTGCCCCCTACTATTAGAACCTTAAAATACCCCCTTGTATCAATTAAAACATAAACTCGATGGACAAAAATATCCTTGAATTACACATAATGTATAACTAAATTTTACTTTAACTCTAATTTATTAAACAAATTTATTACATGTCAACTATTTTGATACAAATTTTACTCAAGTCTAATTTATTACACAAATAAATATATAATTCTATAAATAAAATAGAGAAATATAATTTCAATAGCGTAGAGAAGCGACATTAGTTTTTCTAAAGAAATAAATCTATATTACTATCATTACATGCCTATGTATAAATTGCTATCATAAGTAAGTATTTAATTTTAGAGTAAAATTAATCGAAATTAATATTTATATATAATATTTCTATTATATAAGATTTTCATATGTAGGCCAAATATATAAAGGAATCTATAAATTTATATGTAAAAAGAAAAATAAATATTATAAAATACAGGATAAACAATCTTATAGTATTCTTCATAATCAATAATCAAATATTTGACCTAATTTTTATTTAACAGTATTTTAAAGAAACGTGCTTAATTAGATTTGTAATAAATAAATAGCAAAATATAATATTAATAATAATAACTTTTAAAAAGAATTATCTCATGTTGTTTTGTAAAGCACTTTTTAGATTTTATTTTTTTTATTGCTTCTCTATAAATTTTTAATTACAATAATATTATAAAAGATTTTCAACTTTTTACTATTTCCCACCCTTTTACATATAATAAATCACTACAAAGTAATTGATTGTTTATAATAGAGAGTGTGAAGTAAATATAATATTTGGTTTAAAAGAAAAAAGTAAATATAATATTTGGTTTAAAAGAAAAAAATAAATATAATATTTTGTTGTTTTGTCTTAAATATAAGGAGATAATTATAATATTTCTATAAACGTAAGTAGGGGTGACCACAGTTCTAGAATCGCTGGTTCCGATTCTTAAAAAATGGGGAACTTGAACCAAAGCCTCACAGTTCCGGTTCTAAAATCGGAACCAATGATTCTAGTTCCAAACTAGAACCTGATTCCTCCATCGATCTGGTTAGTTTAACCGAAATCGTTCTTTTTCTCTTATGATAAATTTTTCGAATTTAAAAAAAAAAAAAAAAAAAAAACTATCAATTTCAATTAAAAAAAAAGGAAAAGAAAAAATAAATATGAATGGCACTTAATATTCATAATAATATTAAGTTTTGAACTTAATATTAATAACAATATTAAGTTGTCTACGTATCCTCTAGGGTATGGAGTAATCACAATCCATGTAACTCTCACAACATTTGGTTTAAGACATATCTCATGCGGTTGCAAATATAAAACATCATAATCAACTTTTAACATTTCTTCGAGCATACTTTTACCAAAAAATATAAAAATTATCGGTTTTAACTGCCAGTTAAAATCGCTGGTCCCATGATTTTTGAAACCAGGGAACCGTTACCGGAACCGACCTTCAACAACAGTTCCAACTCCGGTTTGAACCCAGTTTCGATTCGATTTTGCACAAACAACAAACAACATAACTACTTTAACTAATTAAACCTTGTCAAAAATCAACATAGACTTCAAAAAAATGTGAAAAATTGAATAGACAATTAAAGACATTGAATAAGGTCATTAAAAATTAAGAAATATTGTACTAATCTAAAGAAAAATTGAGATAAAATTAAACCAGCAAACCAGTCAAGAGGACCCTAAACTAAAGGGGCGGCCAAAGCCTCAAAAGCCTCCATACTGTTCTCACTATTAACTTAATCTAAACTCAATTAACAGCCCTAAAACCTATATCCGTTAATGCAATATTACAGAAATAATAGTAAAAAAGCTTTGCACATTCACAAAGTTAATAATTTCTGCAAGGAATTGGTTGACATGGATGTTACCATTGATTCACCATGCTGCTGTTGTTAAAGGAATGCGAAATTCGTTGCGAATTGGTTGAAATGAGATGTTTCATTGTTCGAAAGGGACACGGACGAAAAGACGTCCGTGCAGGCTAACCACAGCAGAAGTCTGAAGTGGATCGATTCTTGCCGGTAAGCTGACCACCTGAAAACAACCCCACTAGCATGTTAATCCTAAACTTCCAAGAAAAGGAAAGGAAACCTATTTAGTGAAAGATTTAGTAATGGGTGAATTGCAAAAACTACCCCTGCGATTTAGTTTAATTACAACAAAGCCCAGTTATCTTTCCGAAATCCCCCTTTGATAATTTGGTACTATTTTACAAATTGCATTTAGGGATAATTACAAAAACACCCCTAACATTTGGGCTAATTACAAAAGAACCCAGAGTTCTTTGAAAATTACAAAAAACTCCTTGAGGTTTGATTCTGTCTTACATTTTTCCCGGTGATTTTCGAAAATATTTCAAAAAAAACCCTGGCATTTACAAGAATATTACAATTACCCCCTAAAATTAAGACAAAAAGAAACCTGAAAGGGTTTTTTGTAATTTTGAAACATGTCTAGGTTTTTTTGTAATTAACCCAAACCTCATGGGTGTTTTTATAATTATCCCTTGCATTAATTACTCCGGGTATTCGTAAATCAAAGACAAACCTCAAGGGGGTAATTGTATTTTTGAAAGATACCTGACTTTGTTTTTCTGTAATTAGACTAAACCTCAAGGGTAGGTTTGTAATTTGCCCTTTCGCGATAAATGAAAACAATGTGTGAGGTTTTCATCAGTAAGTAGGATAAACAATTCTGCCCCATTATATCCATGCCATTTTTTAAATGAAGAAAGGGTGAAGGTACCTTTTTGAATGCTGTAATCCCCCAAGGATTATCAACTTGCTCGGGCAGACCTGTTATGACTACACGTCCGGCAGGATCTGATTGAACTCGCACCTGCGCCACCAATTAAGGCATGAAATTATATGTTGTCTCAATTTGCAAATCTCGCATTGAGAAAATGCAAATACGTCATGTGTGAGATATGTCAGCTTTTTAACAGGGAAAAAGAAACAAACAAACTACACCTATAATCAATGATAAAAGTCCGTTACTTGTTGAGGCTTGAATTCCCACTGATCAGTAAATACGACGGAACATATAAAAAGCAACTTTAAGTGGACAGGAAAGAAAAACCATTAAAACAAAGCTACAGTTACATAGAATATCTTGGAAGACACTTTGAAACATGGAAAGAGTAGGACGCATTATTTCACCTTGTTCATGAATACACCATCTGCAAACAATGACATATAGGGTCTCCATCACATACACTTCACTAAAATATAAAACTTTAACAAAGGATACAATTTAATATCATACATCCTTGTAATTTTTTTTTTATTTTTCCCTAGAAACTTCACAATTGGATTTGAATGGGTACATTTTATTCTAAACAAGATCCAATTCAAACTTATCTGCCATACTAGACCAAAAACTGCAAATAGATGGATAATTTAACGCCTTTATGCTTTGATAACTAGATGCCCCCACCAATTTCTGCAATAGTTATAATGATAAAGCTATTCTCCTCCAATATCTCATTCAACTCATATCCTCCTAACAAGGAAAGAAGGAGTACTATTTTATCTAATGATCAAATTTCAATCAGAAACCAAGAAACATAAATGTGAGTTCCACTTCTCTCTGAGATGATGATGACTACGACTACGACGACGACGGCGATGACGATGATAAATATTAAAAAAGGATGATGTCACTATTCTCTTTCTGTTTTCTTTTCTTTTTCAGGAGGGTTGGGAGGTGTGGAAGAATCAAGAGCCAAGGAAGACAGGAAATCTTAGGACAAAAGTCAAAGGGACCACGCACCTCTTCACGTAACAGCCCTGGGACTAGGGCATAAACCTCAAAACAGTCTTTCTGCGCATGTAAAACGAATCACGGTCAATTCTTACTGTGCGCGTATGTGTATTTTACATAGTGGGAAAAGATAGAGTTGAAGATTTTGATACAAACGTACAGTTTGGCGAACGTTAATCTTCACCCAATCAGCTGGAGGCCCAACATCAACAACTGATGCTACCAGTCTACAAAGCAAAAAACAACAATTCATAAAATGTATATTGCAAATAAAATTGAAAGTTAAAGGGGCACTATTGTCACGAGGCTTCAATCACCCATCGTGCTACAAACAAGTAATCTGTTACCACCTTGGTCCAATTCTTTGGTTCAGTGTTGTTGTTTTGGCATATAAGTCAATTGCATGCTGTTCCAGATAGAACTTGAAACGGAAGGGACAAAGCAAGCATAATTTATATTTGAAGTTCTACTGAATCCCGTCCTTATAAATAATAAATATATTGGTCATGATCCTCACAGAGAATCATACAGACTACTGAGCACCCTTTTGAATTGATAAGCGGAAGTCACTCGCCGAGCATGTTTTTTTTTTCTTTTTTCACATGAACACAAATATAGAAGATCCAGACCGTCTAGTCAGAAACAGCACAAGCTTGTTGCTTGAACGGCTTGCCTCAAGCACCCAAGCAAGCACCTACCACCATGAAAACAGGTGGCTTGCTTACAAGGATATTGGCAGTTCTTGTACAAGGATAAAGTTAGAAAAGCAAGATACAACATATAAAACAGAAGTACGGGCTGCAATATGGTTAAAAAGATCCAAGGATCAAACTAGTCAGTACAAGAACCTGCAACAATATGGGCCTAATTCTAACAGAACCAAAACAAAGTAGTAACCAAATTATAGACAAGACTTAACTGCTTAGATGTTTCAGTTCGAGCGACTTTATTTGAATGATCCAGTTCATTTGGTCTCTTCTGTTTGAGTGAGCCTACTCACAATATCAAATACAGATAAGTCAATAAAATGAAACAAAGTGATACTAAGTGGTTAAAATAAAATGAGTTCATCCTTCTCTACAGTTTCAAAGAGTTTATTCTGAAGGAGATGATCATACACATCAAAGCGTACTAACAAAAACTAGCTTACCTATGCTTTTGAGATTTTTCTCACGCTTTGCCATATTGTTAATGTTCTTGTCCTATCAAAATACAATTAACAAAATGCAGGGCAATGTCAACAGTAGTAAATCTATAAAAATGATTTTAAAATGATAATTCTCACAAACCTTTATAATTGGTTCACCAACCTCACCATGAGCAGAGCCATGCCAACCTTGCATAGCACGAGCAGCAGAATCTCTTCTAGCCCTTCCTGATCCTGAACCTTGATAACCACTTCCCTGTGTAATATTTATATATTCAAATTCTATATCTTACTCTGATCTGATTTTATGTTGACATATTATCCACAGTTATATTAACACCCCACCCCCTTGCCACGCACTTGCACAAACACACATAGAAATCCAATTAGATACAAACCACAACCGCAGCAAAAGGCAAGAGGCATGTAAATATATAATATATATATATATATATATATATAGAGAGAGAGAGAGAGAGATTGTGTGTGTATGTGTACTTGAGCCACTATTTGTTGCATAAATTAATTAAACCTAATTCATTATCCTCATTTCTCATACAGTTTGAAGCATGTCTCATACTACACATTCTCTATTTGCATGCAAAAGAAATTACAGGCATTAAAAAGCTAAGAGAGCAGTCAGCACTTGAATATCTCCAAATAATGTCTTAAAAATGATAAATGTAGAACAAAATTATCTGTATTAATATGAAAACAAGTTCCAGCTTGGCACTAGAGCCGCAACATTCCAGTTTTGAGTCTTTACACAATAAGCAGGATTAAAGTTCGAAAAATGCATAATTTCATAATGAAAAATTTATACTTCCATTCTCCTCAAACAAAATAATTCTTAAGCATCTGGGATTTTGTACTGTAGGCAACCCCTGAAATGCACCTAATATTATTAGATCAATAAACACAAAAATGAGAGGAAACTTTTTTCTGTTTAAAAAGTTACTTAGAAAGAAACGTGTAATAAGAAATATTATAAGCAAACTCACCTCACCGTCAACACCAGAAGCTTCAGGGAGAGCTGGTACTGGGAGTTGAAGCTCACCACTTTGTGACTTATGCCTTTCATATTCCAGAAGAGACTAATGCATGCAGAAGGAGAAATTAGTTTTTTAAATGTAAATAAAACATATCACCTAATTATTAATTTAATAATACAAAAAAGAAGCACGTGCTTAAACGAGCAATCCATACGAGAATGCATGCTTTTCCATGTTCCAATTTCAACTCTTTCATAATTGAGAAGGGATATAGGATATCTAGTTAAAGTACTTCACATATAATCATCTTGAACGCGTGAAAAGGAAATATAACAACACAAATTAAGCTTCATGTTCATTTCACCAATTTAATTACAATCAGACATGCAAAGTCAGCCAAGGTCCCTACAGCAGGATTACCAAACTGTTGTTGATAAAAAACAAATGACTGTTACAACAAGAAAAGGTCAAACCAAAATTGTCACCTTCTCATAGAAAATGCGGAATGTCCAAGACACTGTTGTACAAGTCCTGCAACAAGAAAAGACAGGAATCCGTTAAATCAACTTTTTAAGCCTACTTCAATATAAATCAGTTTTGTTGATAGGGCTGTATAATTATAGCGACGCAAGTAAATGTAAATGGTGGAGAAGGAAATATTCAAAATATGTTTTCCTTTTACAAAAGCTAAGTACCACCACATCCAAAAACTAAAATACAGCAATGCGTTTAATTTAAGCACTACAAAATCATTTATACGTTCACATGTCAATCAAAGTTAATTCAACAGGGTACACAAACAAGCATTTGATGACAAAATGGAAGCTAACAAAACCAAAAGGCCAAAAGAGAACTAGTTCAGAAAATAACTTCATATGATTGATTATGTGTAAGTAACCCCAACCCCCCAAATCTTTATAATTATAATTAACAAACCACCCCGAGGTTTGAGTTAATAACAAAAAAAACCATAGGCTTTTGAAATTACAAAAATCCTCTCATGTTTGATTATGTATTACATTTTATCCTCTTCATAAGCAAAAAAAATTGAACACCCCTTTTACATTTGTAAAAATATTATTACCCCACTTTTAAGGCAGAATCAAACATAATTTTGAAACTTCTCTGGGTTTCTTCGTAATTACCCCAAACCTCCGGGGTAGTTTTTGTAATTATCACTAATAATAATAATAATAATAATAATAATAATAATAATAATAATAATAAAGAGAAAAAACAATATAAAAAAGAATTCCAAAAAGAAAAAAGAAAGCCTTACTTTGGTGGATGGAATGATTCTCCCACCTGCCTCCACAACTTGGATCCAGTTACCTATTCAAAGATCCACAAATTCATAAATACTGAAACGGTAGCTAAGAATCCGGGAAAAATGCAAAATTAGTCTTGTATCTATAGGGTGGTTGCAATATTAGTCTTGTAACTTTTGAAATTGCGATTTTAGTACTGTATGTTTTGCCTTTTTTGCAATTTTGGTCCCGTAAGTTTTAGATTTGGTCCTATAAGTTTTAAGTTGATGCAAATTTGGTCCTAACGGCTATTTTAATTTTTCAATTATTCCCAAAATACCCTTGATAGCCAAAATAATCAATATACCTAAGATCAAGTTTAAAATGGTATCACAACCTATATTTTATTTAATTGAGTAGAATTTAATTATTTATTATTTATACTATAGATTGCCTAATGATGTCATCATTTTAAATTTAATTATTTATTATTTATACTATAGATTCGATCTATATGTTGCGGTCCCAAGCTTAGGATAAAGGAGGAGGGTTGCGTTAGGTCGACAACCGCGTAAAACTCTTGTCATTTCCTTATGGTATGGATCATATAAGACATCGTGATAAGTGCTAGGATGCTCCCGTAAGGAGTGCGCGCAGGTCCGATCTGCGGTGTCTTGGCAAGGACCGCTACACCTCCATAAGGGCTTGGGTGTAGTGAAAAAAATACACAAGAGCCCTCACACACTAATAAGAGGAACACAAATGATAATAAGAAAATTAGAAAGTATAGAATGGCTAAAATTGGAACATAGGTACTTTGTGGTAAAACTATAGAGCTCGTAGATATTATGAAAAGACGAAACATAGATATTATGTGTATCCAAGAGACTAAATGGGTAGGCGAAAATAAGACACTAGAATCTTTCGGGTTATAAGCTTTGGTATAGTGGAAAGGATAACAGGAATGGGGTGGGTATCATTGTAGATCCTCTCTTCATAGATCAAGTAGTAGGAGTAACTAGAAAAGGAGATAGAATCATATCCCTTAAAATTGTAGTAGGTAAACGAACTTATAAATATTGTTAGTGTATATGCACCTCAAGTAGGATTAGATGATCTACTAATTTAAATTTTGGGAAGATTTAGAAACTCTAATGCAATCAATCCCTCAAAATGAAAAAGTCATCATAGGTGGAGACTTAAATGGACATGTTGGGAAGGATAATGAAGATTATGAAAGGGTCCATGGAGGATATGGCTTTAGCTCACGTAACAATGAGGGTAGAACCATCAAGACTTTGCGATTTGCTTATGATTTTATTATAGGTAATACCTTCTTTAAAAAGAGAGACGAACATTTAATCACATTTAAAAGTGGTCCTAACAAATCACAAATTGACTACTTTCTAATTAGGGGAAAACGATAGAAAAATATGCAAAAATTGCAAAGTAATACCTGGAGAAAGTTTCACCACCCAACATGACTACTAGTTTTGGATATCAAACTTATTAACATACACTTAAAGAGAAAGAAAATTAACATACCGAGAATTAAGTGGTGGAACTTAAAGAATATAGAAAAAAGAGATAGTTTTGTCAAATCTAAAGTAGAAACCATTGATTGGAAAGTGGAAGACAAAGCCGATGAAACATGGAACTATGTAACTACTCAAATGAAAAAGATCGCAAAAGAAACATTAGGGGTGTCAAATGGTAATAAATGGAATAAAGAGTCATGGTGGTGGAATCAAGAAATCCAAGAAAAGGTAAAGGAAAAACGAACTAGTTACAAAGTATTGTATTCTGTCAAAACGAAGAAAACCTTAAAAGATATAAAGACGCAAAAAAGAAGTAAGAAGAGCAATATATGAAGCAAAAAACCAAGGCATATGAAGATTTCTATAAGAAACTAGATACTAAAGAAGGAGAGAAGGATATATATAAAATAGCAAAATTTAGAGAAAAACAAACAAGAGATCTAACCCAAATTAAATGCATAAAAGATGAGAATGAAAACATTTTAGTGAAAGACGAGGACATAAAAGATCGATGGAGGAGGTATTTCAATAATCTTTTTAATGAAAAGAAGAGGAATGAAGTCACATTGGGGAACCAGCCAATCAATCGAATAGAAACCGTACCTTTTATCGTAGAGTTCAACTTCACGAAGCAGAAAAAGCACTAAATAAAATGAAAATCGGCAAAGCGGTTGGCACAGATGATATACCAATTGAAGCGTGGAAATGTTTAGGTGGAGTTGGAATATCATGGCTTACTAAATTATTTAATGTTATTCTAAAAACTAAGAAAATGCCACGATGAATGGAGAAAAAGTATATTGATACCTATATATAAAAACAAAGGGGATATACAAAATTGTGCAAATTACGGGAATTAAATTAATAAGTCATACAATGAAACTATGGGAAAGAGTTATAGAAGCAAGAATAAGAAATGAAACTAGTATATTAGATAATCAATTTGGCTTCATGCCAGGAAGATCCACAATTGAAGCTATACACTTAATTAGACGATTATGTGAACAATATAATGAGAGAAAACAAGATTTACATATGGTTTTTATTGATCTTGAAAAGGCATACGATAAGTCAACCGTGATATAATGTGGCGCGTATTGGAAAAAAGAGGAATAAAAATAGCTACATAGATGCCATAAAAGATATGTATGATGGTATAACAACATGTATCAGGACACCAACAGGGAATATCTAGTGAATTCCCCAACACTATATAGGTTTGCATCGGGGATCCGCTCTAAGCCCGTACCTTTTTATCCTAATAATTGATGAAATCACTAAACACTTACAAAAATCCATCCTCGAATGTATGTTATTTGCGGACGATATAGTTTTAATTGATGAAACAAGGGAAGGAGTAAATGCAAAATTGGAAGTTTGGAGAGAAGTTACTAGAATCAAAAGGTTTTACTATAAGTAGGGCTAAAATGAATACATGGAATGCCACTTTAGTAAAAACAACAAGGGAACAATGAGACGAATGTTAAAATTGATGGACATGAAGTGAGTATAACAAAGAGTTTTAAATACTTAGGATCTATAATTGAAGAGAACGGAGAAATCAATAAAGATGTCACACATAGGATCCGGGCGGGTTGGAATAAATGGAGGAGTGCATCTTCTATCCTTTGTGACCGTAAAATACCATTAAAATTGAAAGGAAAATTTTATAAAACGGCCATAAGGCCCGCAATGCTTTATGGAGCGAGAATATTGGGCGACTAAATATGAACACGAACAAAAAATGAGGGTAGCGAGAGATGAGAATGCTAAGATGGATGTGCGGACACACTAGATTAGATAGAATAAGAAATGAACACATTAGAAACAAAGTGGGAGTAGCACCGATAGATGAGAAAATTAGAGAAACACGATTAAGATGGTTTGGACATGTTTATAGGAGACCTTTAGATGCATGCGGCGTTTAGAAGGTAGAGAATCACTCACACAAATCAAAAGAGGGAGAGGTAGGCTAAAAAGACTTGGAAAGAAGCTATTAAACATGACATGTTATACCTAGAAATAAACGAAAATATGGCTTATGACCGTAAACGATGGCGCGATATGATCCGTATAGCCGACCCCACGTAGTGGGATTAAGGCTTAGTTTGTTGTTGTTGTTGTTGTTGTTTATCAAAATACAAAAAACACATACAAACATGCCAAAATTGGTTATTTTTAATAATAGGACCGAAATTACCACAACTAAAAAATAAAAGACTAAAATTGTCAAATCCTAAAAATTACATAATTAAAATTGTTATTTTTGCTAAAGGTTAAAATTGTCACAGGACTAAAATTACAACTTTAAAAGCTACAGGACTAATTTTGCAACACCCCTATAGATATAGGACCAATTTTGCAATTTTCCCCTAAGAATCCTGTACAACATTACTTTATCACTGAAAATGTCAATGTGACTCAAATAATTGATGCATATACTTAAACCAAACAAAGTTAAGAAGTTCAAATTTCTCCATCAGAAAACAGCATTACATGACTTGTCATAACCAATTAACAAAGTCAGTTCTAACTACTGTGATTACCTCACGTTTTGCATGACTTGGACGTAAAGCGGTACTAGACTGCACAGTCTAGTTACTGCAACTGCTTCTAAGTTTCCACTAATTGGAAGTATAGTACAAAATCTACCTCAAGTTCCACGCACCAGACACAAAATTGCAGAATTCCAGCTGATTTTACTTTTTCCTTTTTCGCTTAATATCAGTCAAACAAGTATTTAAAGCATCTGTCGAGTTATAAGTGCAAGCTAAAAATCTAAGTGCATTGAAGAGGAAACACAGCAATATGCAGCCAAAGTAAAAGCGAACAAATATTTTATAGCTAAACAAAGTATCAAGCCTCATAATGCAGCGAATAGTTTTCTCCCAAAAGATTTCTAGACAATTCACACCAATTATCATTGTACTCCCTAGGAAACTTTCATAAATGTTGTAAGGTTATTTAATTGGGATAATGTAACTGGTCATTGGTCAAGGGCTAAACCCTCCCCCCCCCCCAACCCAGGTGGCCAGGTCCTTATCGAGGTGCAACACTTCATGTCCATCTGAGGAGCTTCGTGTTGACAAGTGTACAAGGAGCAGTGTCAAATGTATAGGGAAACAGAATTGTGTGTTGGCCAAAAATTATATTCTTTGGCCTAGTGATAAGTGCATTTTTTTGGGTTAAAATATACTTATTTTATGTTACGAATCTTCATTTAATATATCATGATTTCAATTTTGCGCTAATGTTTAAATATTAATAATTTGAGCAAAGTTAAGATTTAAAGTATGCTAATCTTATAAATCATAAATAAATCTGAGTATAACGAATGTTTATGTTTAAAGAATATATATATATATATATATATAAAATAGTTTTTAACGGCCAAAACATACAAAACATAAAAATAAAAATGCCATTATCATCTTCCTAAACCCACCCCACCGACCTCTCAATTCACCAACCCCATCTCCTCATCCCCCCTCCACACGTCCCACCCACCCCCATTGCAAATCAAACCTGATCCTCAATCTGCCCCCAACCCCCCACGCAAATCCCCGTTCCCTGACCAATCCAATTCCCATCCCCCCTCTGCGCAATCTCCTTCCCCTGTGTTTATATGCATATGTATACACACACACATTTATATTTATATCCCGTGTGTATATACTCATGTAATGTTTTAAATTTGCTAAGTGAAAAACTGTCGATCATAGAATCTTTGAAATTTTTTTTGTAATTTATCCAGCTTTTTATATATAAAGAATAATACAAAATTACAGCTTGCTTTAGGAAGTATGTCTAGAGGAATATGCACCTTATAAATTTATAAGGTTTCATGCTCTGAATCATTTTAACAAAGGTCACTGAAAGTCATGATCTTAGATGCATGAACATGGGGTGAGACTAATATTTCATAAAGGTATTTTTCTGAAAAAACAGAAATATGATGCCCTGTTCCACGAAATTCAAATGCTAAAGTGAACTCAACCTAGAGGAAAGTTCAATTTATTTCCACGCCAAAATTTCAGATGCGAATAATATGGATACACGACATCTGATCTCAGATGCATGACAAAGTAAGCAACAAAATTATTGTTATCCAATCTGAGTTATACATCCTAATTCTGTGATAGGAAAAAACAAGGAAGCATAATGCAGTCTGGAATTGTGCCTGAATTTTAGTCAGCTAAACTAAAATTTTGTGAGTCTAAAGCCTCATATGCATCTAGAATTTCATATAAACACATAACCCCAGACGCACACATGCACATTATAAACTACAAAACATTAATCTTTAATGCAAAGAAATAATAACATGGTGTATAAAGTAAACAACAGTAAAAGGCTGTAAGGAACATCAGGACATGCATACCCTATCATAGCCTCCCAATTTAATCACGGCCCTCCATAACCTGGCAGCCAACAAGGCAACAAAATAAATATACACCCAAGAACAGAGTCATAACAAATTTAACTGAACGGCATGCTTACTTCAGGCAATTTAGTGGCTGCCCATAAAATTTGGGGGGTTTGAAGTCCATTGCCTTCTCCCGGTAAAAACTTTCAAGTTCCTTCATGAACGCTGTTTGATCCTCCGGTGTTCCATCATCATCCTCTCCCATCTAATAAAAAAAATTATATGTTAGCACTGGAATTTGCAGTACCAATTGCTTGATATTTACATTCAATTTTATAGCATATGTTCTCACTCCAATATTACGTTTATTACCAGAGGCAGTGTTGCTTGAGTAAAAACAGTCTTGATTGTTTCTCCGCTATGGTCTCCAGCCTTTGCAGAAGAATATCTGACAAGGGAATCCGGTGTAGCAGCTTCATGCTGGTTTGCAAGTAAAGAATCTTCACCATCATGTTTGGCAGCAATTTCAACAGTCTGGTCATTTCCATCAGTTTCACGGTGAGGAAGAACTGTTTCTGCACTCTGTTCTACCAGATCCTCTTTAACTGTTTTACATTTATCCGGATTAGCAGCATCTTCCATCTCTTCATCCTCACCCTGTTGAACCGCATCTAGCTCCACCTTCTGTCTTTGAGGAGCTTCATTTGCTGGAAATTGCCTATTCCCAACATCAGCATTCTCCATTGTCTTTTCGCCTACTGAAACCTGTTCAACCTCATCTTGATTCTCATTCCCGATTCCGTTGGACTTTCGCTCTCCAACATCTTCATTGGGTTTTTCCTTCACATTTTTCACATGATTAACGCTCTCCGTGCCATTTTCTGGGAAGTTCTCTTCTTTCACTCCACCATTAGCAGTGTTTTGTTCCACAACTTCATCTTTGGCATCAGTTTGTTTCTCCACTGCACTTCTAGGAGCAGTTGGCTCTTCAGCCTTAGTTTTGGTGTTGATTAGCTCTTCATTCTCACTATTGGTACTGATTTGTTCACGAATACATCCCTCCTCTTTGGCCTCACTCTTAGGGTCAGTTTGGTCTTTCACCTCAGTCTCATCTTTGGTACTGTCTTTATCTTCATTTCTACATTTATTTATGTCTTCTCCACCGTTCTCCTTTTCATGTACATCCCCTGAGACAGCAGCTGCACAGGAAAACTTTTCTCCTTTGCTTTCAACATCAGCATCAAGCACTTTAATTTTGGACTCTTGGACATTATTTCCTGAATCATTAGAGTGCAATTCGGCATCCTCCATCTCTACATCACATTTGCTCATTTTGGTACCTACTCAAAAATATGATATTGTGCCCATCAATGCATTTTCTTATATATAGATATATAGTTTTCACCGTCACAAAACAGGAACGGCAAAAGCGAAAACCTCAGGCAAAATATAAACCAAAAACCTAAAAAACTGAATAAACAACAATTTCCCTTGGATTTTATCCTCCAAGAACAATCACTACTATTTTTTAAAACCCTTAATTCCGCTGACAATACGACAACCTGATTTATCCGTGCATGAACAACCCCCCACACCCCTCCCATAAAAAAAGTTAATTCACATAGGCAGGTAAAAAACAAATACATTTGAAAACCCCCATAAAAATGCGGGAAACAATAACGAAAACGCTTACCTGAAAACAAAACGCGAAAATCTAGGATTTGGCCAGAGCTTGAAGAGGTCGAAATGGCGGTGCAATTAAATCCAGTATTTGGATTGGTTCTCCAGTTAGAGCAAAATATGTAGACAATGTGCGAGTGTTGCAATTTCTTGGCGTATACAATTCGAGTGCAAAATTGGTCCGATAAAAAAATAGCAAAAAGAAAAAAAATAAAGAAACAAAGAATGCTAAAACGGCGAAAGCTCAGCCGGAGAATGTATTTGCTCCGAGAGAGAGAGAGAGAGAGAGAGAGAGAGAAACCTTCGTTTCTGCGGTTTCGTAGTTCAAAACAACGAATTTGGCTCAACCGATGCAAAAATACCTGGAGCTGGATATGTACTCGCCGTTAAATTTACTATTTTGCCCTTGTAAAAATTAGTTTGGAACGTATGGATTACGTGGAGGGTTGAAAAGTCTATATAATTAAATTCCAATTTTATCCTCAAGATTTTCAAGGTTACAAAAATTAGGATAATTACAAAAGACCCCCTGAAATTTGGTTTAATTACAAAAAAAAAACATAGATGTTCCCATCAGGTTTAATTATGTCTTAGATTTAAGGGTTGTTGTGATATTTTTACAAATATCAGGGGGGGTTGAAATGTTTTTTGCTTATGAAGAGGAAAATGTAAGATATAATCAAATCTTAAGGTTTTTTTTGTAATTTTCAAATATCTCTGGGTTTTTTTGTAATTAAACCGAACCTAGGGAGGAGTGTTGTAATTATCCCTAAAAAGTAAAAGTGGGAAAATATTTTGTGTTTATTTCACTAATGTTATGTGATTGTGTTTATCTTTTAATAATGGAGGAAATATTGATAAAAGATTGGAAGTATGTGATTTTTTGGATTTTCTCCATATACTTTTTATTTTTGAATATTATAATAAAAAAATAAATCATATTATTTATGTTATTTCGAAGTGTATTTATAATGCGTACGATGACCGGATGATCCGATTTGATTTTGATTCTAACAAAATACTAAATTTGAAATGGTTGATAAATTACAAATATTACTACTTTAGTATTAGCACAATCCAAAATTTTATGGTCAATTAATTACAAATACATGCTTCTTATTCTTTGAAGAATTATGTCATTATGTGACATGCCAAATTAAATAAATTGTAATTTTTCTAGTAACCTACTTGAATTTCTTATTATTTGTCATGATTTAGTTAAAATTTCCAAATTGTGGCATTTAGGTCAAAGTGGGGTCAAATTCTTTGAATAGTTATGTTGTATTAATTGGATTGTAATCTCCAGCAATCTATTTAGATGTCTTATTATTTTACTTTTCGAAAAAACATGATATTGGGTAATAAATATTACGATTGTTGTATTAAGTCAAGGGCTGAAATGTGATTTGATTCCATTATACCCACCCCTTGCAGGATTATACTCGGGAAAAAGTCAAGGGGCTCAAATCTCACCTCATCTTGAAATAATTGTGAGCATTAATGTGAATATTAAGGTGATGAATATGGAAAAATAACAAGGCTATATAAGAACATTCATCGTGCAAAAATGAAAATAGAAGTTATTGAAAATACCATAAAAATTATAGGGCAAATTACCATTGATCCTCAAATAGTAGTTATGATAGATGTGTAATACAATGATTTTCTTTCACCTCCATTAAATGAGATAAATATCATATGTATTATGAGAATATCATTATTGTCCTGACTCACGCTCTCCTTGAGAGTAGTTTCACCGATCTCATATTGTTCCAAATCAAGCACGCTTAACTTTAGAGTTTTTATGTGACGAGCACCAGAAAAAAAAATATGCATCTTGTTGGTATGACTAGTACCAATCAAACTTTTAAGCTCTTCTTAATCGTACCCTCTCATATATGTACAATATCAGAATATCCTTGTTCGTCGGGTGCAAGTCCGGTTCATTCATGTCTACCTCCAAGTCTGCCAATAGCCGCTCTTGTTTGTGTCTCTCTTGTGCCGAGCGATCATTCCCTACCCTCATCAACCTCGATCATCACATGCCCACCAACTTCCATGTGGTTCGTCCTCGAACAACATCATACTAGGAGATGATCCGCTCTGATACCACAAATCAACATTAATCTTTTCAAATGCACTTTGTCTTCAATCACACGCTCATTTGGTGTAGCTTTCACTCTCCCCATGTCTACTTTAGGTTAAACACGTTTAACTTAAAAGTTTCTATGTGATGACACTAGAAAAGAACATACATTTTGTTGGCGTGTGAGTATCTTTTAAGTTATCTTTAGCTATACATTTTTTTGCAAATCTTTTTTGTGTGTGTGTGCAGGATTCGTACATACATGTCTACCTCCACTTAAAAGTATGTTAGGAGCTGCTTTTTTTATATTTATGTCTCTC
This sequence comes from Rehmannia glutinosa, assembly GCA_016081115.2. Lineage (NCBI taxonomy): Eukaryota > Viridiplantae > Streptophyta > Magnoliopsida > Lamiales > Orobanchaceae > Rehmannia > Rehmannia glutinosa. The sequence continues at coordinate 316,628 of JABTTQ020003482.1, forward strand.
TAGCAATGTTGATCACTCCTCACTCCATCAGCCTCGGTCGCCACACCTAGCACCGAGGCGGCCGGCTAGGCCCATTCTTACAGTGTTGTTCATTAAATCATACCTCCGTCAAGATGCATGCAAATAATTTTTAAATATTCCATCATATAAAGATTGAAAATATGCTCTCATATTCTAGTCATTAGTTGAATTCTCGTTCTTTAAATTTCTCAATTGACTGATTTTATTGTTACCCGAAAAAAAAAGAATAATCTCATACTAAAACCCTCGCATTCTTTTTGGTTATTATCGTGTTTAGATCTGACCCACTCATAAAAAAATCACACATTCATTTTGATCCAGACACTTGCCACACTTGCTCAAAATTGATCATGAGAATTTCGTTTATTTGAGCTCTATTCGTTGTTAACATAACAAACCAAGATTGAATATATATCTTTCATTCGATAGATGCAAAGCATTGACCAACATTGAAAATATCCAATGGTTGAACAGGGAAAAATATTTTGCGTTAATATTCCTATTTTCTTAAAGGATTACTTACAAAAAGTACCCTCGAGGTTTGGCATAATTACAAAAAAACCCAGCTATTTTTTGAAATTATAAAAAATACCCCAGAAGTTTTATTTTGTCTAACATTTAACCCCTTCATAAGAAAAAAAATTTCAAAATCCCACATCATATTTATAAAATCATTACATCATTTTATTTAATTTTAACACTGTAATTAGCCCAAACCTTAAGGTGTTTTTGTTTTTGTAATTAGGCCAAACCTCATGGGTAGTTTTTGTAACTATCCCTTTCGTAAATTGAAAAGGCTAATACAAAGAATTGGTTTTGCATAAAAAATACTCTCTGCAAAACTATGTCCCCCCATTTAAAACTCAAAACATGAGTAATACCAACCAAAATTAGGGATCAAAATTATTAGATCAAAAGCCAAAGAAGACCTTCACAGCCAAAAATATTTCCACAAACTGCCGTAACTTATTCTCATAGCTAAATGATACAGAAAAGCAAGAAAGTCTGAATCATGAACACAAAACTGGGTTTGAGTTATGACCATTTCTAAAAGCGTAAACAAACGATGGATGCTGATTTAATTAGGCGGGGAGAAGCACAAAACAACACGTCAAAAAGTGAGGCAATAGCAAGAAAAATAAATAGTATCTAACTTCTACCAGGGAGTGCTCCCACTCGTGGACGAGGACATCACAGAGAGAATGTCGGTCACAGACGCCATGGCGCTCAAAGCAGCTTTAAGAACATCTTGAGAACATCCCGGTTTCACTATAGAACGCACCTGGAAAATGAATGAAAGACGATATTAAGACTAAATAAATAGACTAGATAAAGATGCGAAGTGATAATCTATAGGGGTAATTACAAAAAGGGATAATTAAAGGTTTGACCTAATTACAAAAAAAAAACCAGCTAACTTTCAAAATTACAAAAAGTACCCGAGTTTTAATTCATTGTTAAAATTGAGGGGTAAACTGTAAAATTTTTATAATATGAGTGGGGATTTTGAAATATTTTTTGCTTATGAAGTAAATGTTAGACAAAATAAAACCTCAAGGGTATTTTTTGTAATTTTGAAAGTTAACTGGGGTCTTTTGTAATTAGGTTAAACCTCAAGGGTACATTTTGTAATTAATCCTTACAAAAATTACCCATGAGGTTCAATTTGATTATTGAGAAAAGTCAGATGTCTTTACAAATTACGAAAACCCCCCTTGATATTTGTTTCTAATTTACAAAAGCACCCTTAACAGGGTGTTTCTAATATCTTTAGGGGGTATTTGTAATTTTGTAAGATAAGAGGACTTTGTTGTAATTAGGTTAAACCACATGGGTAAATTTTGTAATTTTTGAAAGAGCGGAACCTTGTCAAGGTGTTCCTGCAATTTCTTGATGCGGCCCATATAATCCTGATCCTCAACACAAAGGGTTACAGGCTTAGCATCAGCACCGGGACCATCGAACTGAAGGGGTCCTGGGTTTCTATACACATCGTCCATCAAAAACTTGGTCGCGTTTTGTCTCAACAACCTGGCCAACATAGTTAAGACTGACTTAAACAAAAAGCAATAGATAAAAGTTGAAATAAATGAACACCAGAATACAGGGATAATTACAAAAACTCCCCTGAGGATTGGGCTAATTACAAAAAAACCCATCGATGTTTTAAAATTACAAAAAAAAATCTCAGTAATTGATTCTGTCTTAAATTTAAGGGGATAACTGTAATATTTTTATAAATGTCAAGGGTGTTTTTGAAATTTTATTTGCTTATGCAGGGGAAAATGTAAGACAGATCAAACCTCTCGAGGGTGTTTTTGCAATTTTAAAAAACCCTTGAATTTTTTTGTAATTAGCCCGAATCTCAGAGGGGGTTTTGTAGTTACCCTCCAGATTATATTCAAAAACTATTCTCAAGTTCGATAACACAAAGCTTAAGAGCGAGGCAAATAAGACGTACTCGTAGGCCTTGCCCTTCAAATCAACAGACGCTGGATGCAAAGCTGGTTTTCCGAGGGTTGAAGCGCCATGACCACGACCATAGCGCCTAACATTCATCATAGCCTGAGAGTTGCATAGAAAATTAGAACTAATGTTGTAACAATTTACAAAATTTCGATAGAGAGAAATAGATGCATTTATTAAGTAAAATTCCTAGCAGGATATTGCCGTGAGTAATAATAAGTGGTAGGAATAAGAATCATACTGTTATAGGAGCAGCACCACAACGCCACTTATTCACAGGATTCTTCAAATTGGTTACTGTTGCCATATAACCATTCAAACCAGCGGCAATTACGTGATAGCCAATATAACCAAGCACCTGTAATAACATTATTATTACTTTTAGTTCTCTAACATTTTGGCGAACAAATCCAAATTTCATTAGAAGAGAAATCAAATTGGGAAAAAAACTATAAAACGAAGTATACAAAGTTCCAATCCTCCCAAAAGTTTTCCTTAATAATTAAATTAGATAACGAGTATGTATTATGGAACAGAAATCGAGGTCCAAAACAGAGTACACACACACCACATCAGCCACAGGTGCAATATCAGAGAACTGCCCTGCTGATGTTGGCCCTAACACTTCGACTGTCCACAATCCCAAGCTTTAGTTATACCATACAAACCAAAGAGCTGGAATTAAATCAAAAACAGAACTTACATAGGCATAGTCACAATCGAATTTCGATGGCAATGATCCACGAGCTTGATAACCGAAGAAATGGCAAATTGCATTGAATTTCTTCCCCTTGTAGGTTCCTTCTTTCTGCACAAAAACACAATGAGATGCAGCAAAATACAAATCTAGTATAAGCTTTCTTTTGGAAAACTATCATGCCAAGTAACAAAAAAAAAAAAAAAACAAATAGATAAAGCACGAAATCAAAATTAAATCTCCATTAAGACTATAAGAATAGTTTTAGTTTGATGGCATGAAGGATTAAAATATCAATGATGCAGCCAAAACTGCCTCAGATAAGAATGGCATGAAGCTCATAGAGTTCACTTGAGTTTAGGAATAATGTATTAGTTGATGATGGATAACAAGGCATGAGAGAGAGTTACCAATCGCTTGTTCATTTCTGCTTCAACAAGATGAGCTAGGAGCTTCTCCGTCTCAATCTGTTGAGGTCAGAGAAAAGAAATTAGTCAAAATTTATCTCACCTTGTGCAAAGAAAAAATAGGCATATTCGATTCAAATACCTGAGAGAGCTGTGCGGAGTCATCTGATTCTGGGTGAAGAAGGAGCTATGACACAATATCATTTTCAGGGTAAGCAAGATATTGCAAACATTAAATCATCTGCACGACTTAGCACAATGAAAGGCATTAAGATGTACCTGTTTTCTTATAAAGGGAGGCAGGAATTCGAATAATGCAGATGCCCAAGGTGACAGTTGAGCAGAAATATTATCAGCAGAGACACCTTGCCTGAGCAAACCATGAATTTCCTGGGAGGTGCAAATTTTTTATACACATGCATGCTCAATTTGTATGCATAGCAAATGAGACAATCACACAGAACACCTAGGCTCTCAAGTCTCAACATCCCAGACCCTTGCTTAAAGAACCAAATTAAAATAGTGATTGAAAGTAATTGGTGATTATAAAGCAATAATGAGCGGGTATTTGTGAGGGGAAAAAAAAAGCTTTATTTTGGATCAGGAGGAAGAAAGGGACAATTATTTCATCTATATTTATTTTCAGGAGCGGGGGATGGGATGGAGCAAGAGGAGAAAAGTAACTGAGAAGCCAAAAGCTGGTTACCTGCAACAGTGCATAGACTTCAGGAATGCTTTCTATGAGCCCCTCGGGCAATAGGATGACCCCGTGGTGTTTGTCTGGAAAAAGAACTATGTTAGGAGGCAACGGATAGCTGCAAACAGTAAAATACCAATAAGAGCTCCTGATGAATTCTACCTTGTTCACCCCTTGCTTGCACTGCATCACATATTTGCTTTGTGATGTCAAAAAGTGTAAGTTTCGATGAAGCCACCTCTTCGGCAAGAATGACCTGCAACAATCATAAAAGCTCTCTAAAATACAAAGGAAACACGTGCTATCTTGAAGCGCCGCTTTTCTATTGAACAATCAAAATAAAAAAGGAATCAGTACAAACCATGTTGGGATGAGATTGGAGTGTGCATTCTAATGCAACATGAGATGCCTTCCGCCCCATGAGACGGATAAAATAATAATACTGCAAATAGACAGAGAGAGAAGGAAAAGAACATTGAAAATAAGAGTTTATAAATAGAAATAAACATGAAAATGAACTATGCACTATATATCATGTCTTTCAAATAAAAAATGGGCCCGTAGTGGGTAGCCAGTACACGAACTCCAGCCATTTCACAATAAGAAATCCTTCTGTACGAGACACAATATTCAAAATCTCTATCCATTTGTAAAAAGAAGATCCAACAAATTAATTCAGAGGGAAAGAAAGACATCTTAAGGGAACCCTGAAGAACAAGATGCAGAAGTACATGAAATGCAACCCTTACCTTCTCTGCGGAGAGTGCATCAGTGCAGACATTGCTAATCAGCTGGGAATTAACCTGAAATAAGTAAAATATTTGATTATCTAAGAAAAGAAAAGGCCAACTGTTTTATAGTTTTCACCAAGAGCTTTTATTATAATATTGTCTAATGATAACCTATAACAATGAGGAATCAAAGTAATCCATCAAGATCGCAGCCAAGAATGCTAAATGCACATAAATGACATGTCATGTTAAAAAGAAAACGAGGTAACATTTTTCACTAACATCAAGTTAACAGAATAAAGTTGTTCAGATCTAGTACTCGGAGCATCCACGAATAACAGAGAAAACAGTAAGAAGGCATATAAGATAAAGATACAATAAAATCACACTGCAATCACATATCAACCCCCCATAGTTGTCAAAGGCTCAAGGCGCACAAAGGCGCAAGGGCTCCCAGAGCCCGAGGCGCAAGGCGCAAAATAAGGCGCGCGCCTTTTTGAAGTGAGGCGCAAAAAAATACAAAGCCTTTTTTCTGATATTTGACCTTTTCCTCACTTAAGCAGCTGAGCTTATTTTTAATTAGGCCTAACATAAGAAACCCTAGGAAAACCTAATAAATACAAAGCCCATTTAAAAACACAATTTAAAAAACCCACTTTCGGCCCAACTTTAAGCAGCCCACTCTAAATAAACCACACTTGACTAAGGCGCGCCTGGGCAGGTCAGGCGCGCCTCTGTGCCTGGGCGCTCGCCTTGTTAAATTGCCTCGCCTGAGAGGCTATCAGGCGCTGGCCTCTGCGCCTCAGGCGCGCCTTTGACAACTATACAACCCCCAAAGCAAGGAGAGAGAGAGAGAGAGCAAACCAAGAATATAAATTGAGAAAAGAAAAGGAAGAATGTTACTAGAAATCGGGAAGAGAAGTCTCTTACCTTACATATTGTGTCAAACCCACATTTGTCTCAACAAATTGGTTTTTAAGATCTCCATTTAAAGTAACTGGGATACCAACCACCTGCACAAATTTATAACCTTGCTCAGCAACAGTTTAAAACAATGACACAAGCCATATGAACGCAACATGATTGTTTAAATGGGTCAAACTTGATCGATAATGGTATATATAGTATAAGACAATTTATAACAATGAGGCTTAAGACCAACTAAAAGGTCAAACTTGACCAAGGAAAGTGTTTGATCAAACATAGAGTGTCAAGTGGAATACTTTTGTCCGGCACTTTCTTTCTGCAAGGGTTTCTGCAAGCTGGGCAGCGTCTGTGTTTGATGTCACACCTTCATAAGCAAAACAAGGGAATCTTAGGAAACCAACACTATATACATCCTAGATTATTATGAACCTTCAAGACAACAAAATGATACCTCCAATAATTACGAGAGCATCAAGCTTCAAAGCTGTGCAAGCATTAAGTGCTGCATTGACTTGTTCAATTGTTCTAATTTGATCTTTTGTCCGTCCCAGCAAATCATAGCCGCCTTTACAACATATAACCCAATTAGCATAGGCAAATTCTGAAAATTTAATTTATGTGTCAGGATACATATGTCACCATACTTACCTTGGTTTTTGTAGGTTGTAAGAACTTCATCAGTAACCTCTAAAGTTTTCTGTGCAAATAAACCATCAGAACCACCTGTAACACATAATTGTTAAATATTAATATGTTAATCTTCACTAAGAGAAAATGCAATCAAAGCAATAAGGAAATACTGATTAATCAGAAAAATGTATAACAACGAAAGTCATAAAACTTCCACAACAAACTAATAAAGATTCAGATAAAGGAATTTGATTAAGGCATGCAACTACATACAGAGCAGAGAACTCGAAGCCTAGAAGATAATTCATAGTAACAAATCCAATGAGCTTGTTTGAGGAATCTCATAGTTTTCATGTATTTTAAATCCTTTGCTCCTCATTTTTTAGGCATTATGGTGGATCTCAAATACATCTTAGATGGGGTTATTTGAAATTCTTTCCAGAAATCCTCCCATCCTTCCATCTAAATGAACCTAAAGGAAAAAGGGGAAATCATCAATCTAAGAAAAGAGATTAGACTCTACCTAAAAATCCAAGCAAAACACTTTTGGGGTTGTGCACTTTTAGAGCTTCAAGAAGACCCCAAATAACGTTATGTCCTCCAGGAGATTGTCTACCACAGAAAACCACTCCTACCCTGAGACAGAATGAAGGAAAGTGAGCACGGAGTGATTTTAATTCAGGGGAGCAACATAAATCTAATTCAGCATAAAATTGAAATGCAAATGTTCTTCATAAACTTTTGATATAACTAAATATGATTAGCGAATGACCTCATTAAGTAATAGGAATGAATAGTCAGTCGAATGCATACCTAAGTGGAGGATGCTCAGTAATTACTTGAGCATCAGGAACCTTAGCAGTTGCCCTGAGGAAGTGAGCAATAGGTTGACCATAAGTGTGAGGAAAAGACCTACTTATGGTGTGGGCACCTGTGGGATCGGCAGCTGTGGTTGCATCACCAAACTCTACACGGACAGTAGTTCCCTGTCCAATTCAATGAGGGTTGTGCAAAAATGGATTGAAGACATTAGAACATGGTCTATAGACAACCAACCGACCTCAGATAAATATAAATAGTAAAATCAGCCTGAGTGGAATTTGCATAGATTTTAGCAAATATGCGGGATCAAAATTAGCAGCGACCACTTTATGCTAAATATAATCACATGAAGCTAAACCAACAAGACAATGCTTAAATGGTTACAAGAAGTAAAACACTTGAAAGCCAATAAACAAAATTTGGAATTTTAACTCAGAAATAAAAATAATGGTCGCATTTATTTCTGATAGACCAGAAACACATATTAACCTCAATAAAATTAAAGTTCAACAAGCAATTTACTTCACAAATAATATGCTTCCAATGCCAACCACCCTCTTTAGTCTATGGAGCACATGAACAACCAGTACTAGCCCCAGCACAGAATTATATGCATTCCATATAAACAACATCAAAGCTAAAAAGGCAATAATACACACTCTACACCTATGTTATTTGTAATTATTTGGAAAAAAAATGTACAATAGTGAATGGTTACAGGCTCGGAACCATAGCAAGGAAAAGTTAGTTTCTTCTCCAACCAAATTCACAAAATTTGACTGAAATATATCTAAAATATCGAATACCAAAAATCAACAGCTCCCAATTATCACAGTCCTGTACATTTATAATTGGTTCACCAAAAAGAAAAAGGTATTTCACACCAATATGCCGCATAAAAACAAGGAAATACATTACATTCACAAAGCACATAGAAAAAAAAAGTACAAAATAGCCTTATGAGCAGATCCAACACGTCAGATCTATTTTCCTGGACGTTAGCATGCAAAAGCCACTCCCACACTAGATTTCTTTGTCGCGTAAAAGTATCTTCGCTAGATCTCAATTCCTAAAATCAATCCTCCAGAATCAACAATCAAAATAACAAAAAATACACCTCACCACGAACAATGAAACGGAATTAAAACGAACAAAAAGCAGAAACGGAGATACATCAATTTAAAAAAAATAATAATAATAAAGACCTGAAGGCAGGGCGGGAGTTCGGGTTTGTATTGAGTCCGAAGCTTCTGCAGATCAGAAAGTTCTCTTGCAATTCCGTAATCCGAATCCATCCTGCTCAAACGATGTTCTCTGCGATTCTGAACTCTGCAAATCTCTGTGATAATAAACACACACACACACACACTCACCAACTACTCCACACTTTTCTCCTCTGTCGATTATATATAGCATGGGGAAGGGGGCGATATTACCAACCAAGCCACCGGTTTTAACACACTAAATTGCCCTTCTCATCATTCTCTTAATTGACTAAATTGCCCCTCCTACACTATTGACACCCAATGGCAATTTTTTTTTTAAGCACAAAGAAACTTGTATAATTTATTTAGAATGAAATGAAATATACAATCTCATCATTCTCTTAATTAGAGTTAAATATATAGATTTTTAATTCAAACTCGATTCATGTTTTTTTGATAATGTAACATGAAACTCAAACACAATTTTTTGAGCTTAAAAGAAATCTAAACAATTTTGAACATTATGTTCGATTCTACTCCACTTATTTACACACAATATTAGATAATAATATTTTGGAGTTGAATTCCATAAAGTAGGTATTATTATTTCAATTAATAATTAAATAATTTTTATTGTAACATCAACTCTAATTTCACCAAAATACAGCAAATGACGAAAGATAGCAAATTATTAATATTAATCTGATAACTCTTAATAATATTTGCTCTAATGCTTTTGTATTAATTTAAAGTTAAATTTCATGAATAAACAGATTATGAGGATATATTTGTCTTTTCACTTGTACCTGTTTTTTCTGTTTGAACCCAGCGCATCATCCTAGTGGAATATGCTGATTCATGTTATGCTGTTTTGGGTGTTAGTTAAGTTTAACATTCACTGCTTCACCAGATACCAGATTTCATTGTAAATACATATATATTTTCATTTAAACAATAGTTTTGTAGCATTTAGAAATATATCTAAATAAGTCACTATTGTAATTATCAATTGATTCTATACATAATCTGCATACATTCATTTTCAAGAAATTGTGGTTTTGAAAAATAAGCTAAACCCCAGTTGAGCTCGGTTCGTTAACATAACAAACCAAATTTATCACATTTTTCAGTTTGATAAAATGTAAAGCTCGGGTAGAGCTCAACTCGACCTTAAAAATAATGATTTTATGTGTAAAATGTATAAAAATATCAAATTACTCAAACTCGATTTGTGCTCGACTCGACTAAGCTCGATTCAATTAATAATCAAACCAAACCCAAACACAACCACTAGCTTGTAGCTCAAGTGGTGGTATTGCTCAACATTTGTATGTGTTAACAAGTGTTCGACCATGTATCATTCAATTTCTTTAAAATTTATCCCCCTTCCCTCCAACCACTACTCCCAACTTATTAAAAAAAAAAAAAAACCCAAACACAAATTTGAAAGCTCAAAAAAATTTCAAACAATCTTAAACAATACCATCTCCCACTTACTCGACTCGTTTAGACTCCTAATAACAAGTAGTTCCATCACATAAGTGAATATTTATATGATTTTACATATTATACCACCATTTACCTCTCACAAAACTATGTACAAATATTCAGTTCATGCAGGAAATCAAATAACGAAATATTACCATTATTCTTAGGGATAATTACAAAAACAACCCTAAGATTTGGGCTAATTACCAAAAAAATCCAGAATTCTTTGAAAAGTACAAAAAACCCCTTAAAGTTTGATTTCGTCTTACATTTTTTCCCGTGATTTTCAAAAATATTTCAAAAAAACCCTTACATTTGCAAAAATATTACAATTACCCCCTTAAATTTAAGACTAAACGAAACCTGAAGGGTTTTTTTGTAATTTTGAAACATGTCTGGTTTTTTTTGGTAATTAACCCAAACTTCAGGGGTGTTTTTGTAATTATCCCTTATTCTTATAAGAGAATGAACCATTGCACCAACTCTAAGTGAAATAAGGAGAGTCATATATAAGATAAAAAGTCTTCATCAAATAACACAAAAAGTACTCAATCTGAAAACCAAGTGAAAACACACCTGTTTCCAAATCTCCACCTACAAAAAGTAGTAATTTATTGTAATTTCTATCAAGGAGGGACTAGGAGAGGGGGTGGTGACACAACTACTAAGAAGCCATTGACAAAGAAACTCATTCATTCTCGAAATCACAGGACGACGACGACCTCTGTAGCAGACAACCTTAACTTCATTCTTGATCTTGAAGCTTTGCACCTCTTGCCCATCATAAATGAATTAAATAAAACCCTACAAACCTTGTTTCCAGCTTTTCTTGGAGCCGCCACACTTTCCCACTCTACGCTGTCCACGTTTTCCCGAAGGCCGGCTTCCAGAGTTGAGAGGAGGTGGCTGGGCAGAATTAGCAGGTATATGATGCCCAGGAACCCAAGCAGGGAACCCAACAGCAGGGATTCTGCACGATTCAGCATAGACGATTAATACTAACTAATTATTCTTATAAGGGGTGAAAAGGCTAAAATCAATGAATATAGGATTAATCACAATCCAGTTACTTTCAAAATTACAAAATCTAATGATCCGGGGCGTAATCCTGGACGTGAAATACCCACTTATGGTATTAACACCGCTGGAGGTTTATATTTGCTTAATAAGTACCCTGCCCCCCTATTGAGGGTACAATTTGTAGAATAGAAACAAATGTGATAATTGGATTAGATTTTTTTTTTTAATTAGAAGAAAAGAAGTAGGACTGAAGGAAATAAATGATCAAAGCCTTAAAAAGATGTATCCTCGAGATGGCAAGATCTAATGAAGCTAATAGCCTTGCCGCAATGCAATAGCAGTTTGAAGCACATGGATAAAAGAGTTCAACAGCACCTAACATCGAATAATTTCATAGTCCATCGTAGCATAGAAGAAACTGAAGAATAAAAATCAAAATGCATAGATATTGCTCTGTATGGTTCACCACTTTGGGCTATACATGTAATTCATCCGCTTCGCATGATCATTTACAAATTGTAGCAAAGACAATCAGATGGACTAGTTTGGCTTAAAGTAAAATGGAAAGAAAAGAAGAAGTGCAAATAATTCTCAATTCAGATGGATGGTAAGATAATCAACGAAGGTTTCACAAAGAATAAAGGAAGCAGTAATGATAATCCAACATGTTAAGCGACTCATACAGCTATTCCCTGAAGAACACTTCAACATTTCATAACTCATTCATTGAATATCTTATATGGGGCATATAAAATTAGGGATAATTACAAAAAAAAAAAAAAAACTAAGGTTCGGGCTGATTAAAAAAAAAACCCAGAGTTTTTCGAAAATTACAAAAAAAAAAAACCTTGAGGTTTGATCCGTCTTATATCTTCCCCGTCATAAGAAAAAAACATTTCAGAAACCCCTATGATATTAATAAAAACATTACAGTTACACCTTAAATTTAAGACAGGGTCAAACCTGAGGTTTTTTTTTTGGTAATTAGCCCAAATCTCAAGGGTTTTTTTTTAACTATGCCATAAAAAATATATAATGGCAGCAGAAAAGATTCAGTATCAGTATGATGTGGAATTACATAAATAGGGGATTTCTATTGGAATTGCAACAGAAATATCCTAGAATGGTCGAGACAGAATAACAATGTAGATAGAGTTCAAAGTCCTTACCCAACAAGAGCACAGCAGACTCCTGCTTGGTCATGGATGCATCAAATGCCTTACTATTGTGCATGGAAAGCCGTAATGCTTGATTCTCAGCAAGACAGCACTGGAGCATAATCCCCAGCCTCTTGCATTCCGCTTCATAATACTTACTCTTCATCTCAAGATCTCTCACGTACATCTTCTTCCTTTCTCGTGATCTCACCGCTGCGTCCCTATTCCTCATTTGCCTAGAATACCATATCATATAAACTAATTATGCACCGTCATATAATCAAAACTCACTCCCTTAATCTCCTTTGAGAAGATCCAGAAGGAAACCCAAAAACAAATCTGTCAAATGCTACAGGCAAAACCCTTCCAACAGACAACATATTACGTAAAGAAAAGGCACTAATCAAAGTACAGGATTTTACATCTAAGCTCATACGGATATCATTTCGCAATCCAAAAAGAAACTAACAATACGTGCAATGTTTGGATAGAGCATTTGACTTTCAAATTCAATATTCTAGAGTTAAGACGGCATTTTGTCACTGCAAATAATGCTTTCTTGCGACAACAATCCGTTATAAATATCTTCAATACAAAACCTTCAGAATTTTTTTGCCGCATTTTCTTTTGCAACGAATAGTTGAAATTCTCGTCACTAATCTTTGCACATAGACATAATACAAGAACAAGGATGATATTTGTGGCGTGAAGTGCTACACAACATATCAACTACGCTTATTGTTATCAGGACACTAAAACCATATTTCTAAGCTGCTGATATTCTATTACTTCATTGTGATTGCCAATTAATCATTTGTGATCGCCATCTCTTTTCCATTCAGTAGCATGGCTTGACTGGGGGCATTTCTTGTATCGTTCGCCATAATACATTAACTATAGCTTCATACCGACAATGTCTATCGAAAATGTGTATGATAAGTGGGAATATATGTGGTGTATCAGCACTACTCTTTTTGTTCAATTTTCAGACCCAAGCCAATGGGTACATACAATATCATCATAAGTGCTACAGATTTAAGCAAATTTTTGTATCCTAACAGAAATTGACCTAGTATGCCAAAATAAGTAAGCAACAACGAACTGAAATGTCAAATCAAGCAAATTAAGTGTAGACCACTTCAAACAATATAAAGCAGGTTATCCCTCTAGCACATATCCAAACGCATAAAATGAACAATGATCACATCCATTTTCAGCAGAAATCAAGCTCAGAAGTAATACCTTTTGCGTTTTTTCGCAACAGGATCATCGCCATCACAATCATCATCTTCTACAACATCAACGCCGCCACTCTCCGTTGTCTTCAGAACATCCGCACCATTCTCATGGGGCTTATCTTTCCCTTTCTCCTCCTCGTCCGTCTCAACCTCCACTGCTGACTCAGGACTTGCCGAAGATTCCTTACACCGGTCCGACCCGGAACCGGTCCCGGACCCGGGCGAAGAATCTAGAACCACGTCCGAGAAAAACCCATCCGCTACTACATTCTGTTCTTTATCCTCCGGATTATTGGACTCATCGCCCATAAGATACTGCTCTATGTCATCAATGGACAAAGAACAAACGGAATTGGGTGAGGTTGAGAACCCATCAACGATCGGTTCATCGCAGAAATCAAAATTCAGATCGTCGGGTAGATTGTCTAACAGATTGTCCCAATCGATGTTTAATTCACCTTCCTCAAACCCACGATCAACCATTAGTATTACCTCTCAATTGAAGACAAAAACCAGCCAATTCAAAACCGTAAACAAAAACGAAAACTAAAACAAAAAATTGAAAATTGAAAAAAAGGGTCTACAGAGCGGAATTTACGAGATGGAAGTAGAAAAGGGTTTGAGTTTTTTTTGCAGGTTTTATGGAGACGAAGCAGTTGGGGTCTCTGCGTGGATGTTTCCTCTTGCTTCGTGGGTAAGGAGAAGCGTCGGATGATCTGAGCCGTTGATCTTTACCTCTTTCTTTTGGAGTGAACAACGTCATTCAGCCAATCAAAACTCGAGGTTTCGAAAAATGGCTCCCCTGGTGCACTGCACAGTTCGCACCCACTAGTTAACCCTTTTATACTATTTATATGGTATTAAATATATTTTTCTATAAATTAACGATTTTCAATTGCCCCGTCACGTTGGAAAAAAATCAGAAATGAAGAATAATACATTTATGTTTATACAAACTTTATTTTATATTTTTATAGTTTACACACTTTATACAAATTAAAGTTTTTCTGCATTACTAGTTTAGTTGTTTATTTTATGATCTATAATTTATTAAAAGAATAATCAATTTGAGCCAACAATTTATTCAATATTAAACGTTATTAAACAATATTTGTGTTTAATAATAGAATGACAATAAACATATCCAATAGAAAAAACACTTCAAATGATGAAGCTTCAAGGGGAAAAAATAAGACATATTGTCATTCAAAAATAATTTTAAAAATTAATTGAATAAGGTGCCAAGCTTTTATCTTTTAAACATTTATTTAAACCTTATTATATATGTACATTAAAATATTAATTTATTACATTGTTTTATACCATATATTGTCTAATATTTCATCTTTTAAGATATCTTGTGTTTATTTACATTCTTTTATTTTTATATAATCTAAAATTATTATTTAATTAGTATATTATTTTGACGTAAATATAGATCATAATAGGATTAAACTAAATTAAAATACTATTTTTTTTGAGTTACTAAATTAAAATACTATTAGTTAATGCATAAAAACTAATTTATTAAAATTAATTGAGACGGGGAAGGTAAATGATAGTTAATTTATTAAAATTAATGAGATGAGGAAGGAAATGATAGTTTAATTTGTAGAGATAATATTTGATACAAAATCGATAGTAAGAGAGTTAACCCATTTTAAATATGAGTAAATTATATATGAATAGTGATAATAATATGCATGGACGTTAAATGTATGGTATATTTCGTGTATAAATATACACGTTTTACACCAAATGTATCTACATTTGGGGGTATTCTTTTTCTTTTCAAGGGTTTTATAAAAATAGGTTTTAACAACATCCTACACGTGTAAAATGCCCTTTTTGTTAATCTTATTTTGGTTTGAAAAAAAAAGAGTAGCATCTACATGACCAAACATGAATGATGAATACCATAAACAATCAAAAGGTACACTTGCACTTGAATTTTTGTACTCAAATAAATTCTTGTATACAATTATGATATCCTTTTTTTTTTTTTTGAGAAGTATACAATTATGATATCTTAGTTTCGTATGTGTGTATATATATACATATATAGACATATGGTATAAAATTAAACTAAGCTTGAGCAGAATATATTTTCAACCATAGCGTACGATACTTTTATAGCTAGTTTATGCTCCTAGAAATCCTATTGCAAGCAGAGACATAAAAGTTGCATCATACAACTAGCATAATTTATTGAAAGCAATGCCAAAGAAAATTGGATCTAAATTTCTTGTTCCACTTTCATGTTACATCATTAAGATAAATGACATGTGTAGATATATTGAAACAATTAACAACTCATATTTATTAGAATGACGCATGCTATTCATCCAGTTAAGTCGAATAAGAAGTGAAATAGGAAAGTGGAACAAGAAATCTAGTCTCATATGCATGTAAGCTGGAACACAAAAACCACCGGTTCCACTTTCCTGTTCCACCATCCAGATAAATGACATTTGTATATATATATATATATATTAAAATAATCAGCTGGACCTATATACACATATTTTAATATCAATCCTTTCCCCAAATCCCCTCCCCAGATTCAAATCCTTCCATCCAAATGCAACCTTATAGAATTATGCAGAAACTATATACACATAATTTTATATACACATATTTTAATATCAATCATTTCCCCAAATCTCCTCCCCAAATTCAAATCCTTCCATCCAAATGCAACCTTATAGAATTATACAGAAAAGAAGATCAGAAATCAAGATATTGGGATACAAAAATGAGTTGTGGTATATTAAAATAATCAGCAACCCATATTTATATGAATGACACTTGTTATTTATCCAACTAGGTGAAATAAGAAGCGTAATAGGGACCTGGAACATGAAATCTAATCCTGCAGAAACTATACATTGCAAGACGTGACAAAAAGCAAGTTCTTTAAAATGAAAGGATACGTCGAAACCAAGGTCCATGTTCCATATCCAATCTCACCAATGCGTTCTCCGGTCATTTGCAAATAGAATTCGAAACTTCTTATTCAGATAAGTAGATTACCTTTCAGGAGAAAAATGATAGTGCAGGGATTTCAATATCATCATTCGAACCCTTTTCGTTCTAAAATCTGGAAAAAGACAAGGGAAAATAGGAATCTATGTGAATCCAGATAAAATATCCACCATGTATGATCTGAAAAAAGGAAGAAAGAAGAACCAAACACCACGAATGCTTGTGTTGTCTCTTCTGTAAATTCAGTAACAGATATGGACTTGTGCTGAGCTAATAAGCAAATTTGGCATCTCTGACGACGAGGATCTGAGTAGTTGGCATCAATACCAGACTAAAAAAGGTATGTCGGTGAGAACGTAAACAGCCATATATGTTGCATGTTACAGCTGATTATAGAACAGACAATTCAGAAACTGGTCAGTTTGAACAGTTTTAGATCAAATTATTGATTTTCAATGGGCATCCTCAATGCCATGTTTCATGCAGGTAGCACACGTGTATGTACATACAACTACGCACGTTTTATCCATATATAAAGAATAATTTTTGACAGAAATCCCATAGAACATAAGTTGACTATTGACGATGAACAAATACACTCTTCTAAGATCATGCACCCAGATTTCTGACGCTCAACAGCTTACAAAAAATAACATAATATAGCCAACTATTATTGAAAGAAGCTTCCAGGAAGAAAAATAAAATAAAATGGTTAACTATCATACAAGTACGATGATATGGCAATCAAACTTACCAGCAAATGGACCAAAGCAAGATTTGCTGATTGCAGGTTGCTCAGCTACAGGTCACTTTGAAATTCACCCCAAGATGTATTTGAATGAACCACCACCTAGTTTTTCAGTCCCCAATAAGCTACAGTGAAACTTGACTTCAGAGGGATTTTGGATATTGAGGAAGTATTTTGGGAGAACGATTTGAAAATTAGTATATCGGAAAATGTGAGAATAAGATGGCAAACGTATTGAGAAATTATATATGTTTGGATGTGTTTTAGGAGAATGAGATTGTTTCGGAGGAATATAACCAACGTAACCTAATGCTTATTCTTCAAAGGCAATATGCATTCATCATTTTATCCTCCATAGTTTTACAGCATAAAATGATATTTAACATGTCATCATTCCTACGATAAAAACAACAAAAAGTTCCCCAGTATGTACGCCACGCATTCCAGAATTTGTAAGAAATGTTCTTTTTCACCACATCAAGTACAAGTTCATTAGCGAAAGTAGATATGGTAATCGCTCAATTCAAGTATCTCGTAAAGGATGTGGGCATAAGCAAAAGCTGGTACTTAACAGGGGAGATATTCAAATGAAAACAAATTCGTAATGAACATAAAAGGACTTGAAAAATCGAAAACAATAAAACAACCAAGATAAACAGCAATGCAGAACAACAATAAACATATAAGCAGCATAGCATAGATGGAAGCATGTTAAGACCTCATATAAACAAAATTCATTTTAGAGAAAATCGAATGCTCATGGTTATATCAGCTAAATCATCGATCAATATTCCCATTAAACAGAAACAGAGCCCTAAAATTTATAAGTGCACATGTAATTTCTAACTAGCATTCTACACTACAATAGTACAGCAACTCCAAAAAGAAGACAAAAATCGACGCAAGTTACCATTCCAACAACATCACTGCCCCTTCTCCTCCCTCTCCCGATTCCACTGCTCGATCCTAGCTCTACGCTCCTCACTCCCTTCCCTCACCGGACTCCTGCTCCTCCTCGGGCTCCCTCCATATCTCCTCCTTTCGCCCTCATACCTTCCCCCATGCCTATCACCTCCAGTCCTCCTCCCCCCACCACGGTGATCTCGCCTGTCATAATCCCTCTCCCTGTCTCTCTCCCTCTCTCGCCTATGGTGATGCTGCGGGGGACTCACACTCCTACTACGGCTCCTAGTCCCCCAATACCTACCATGGTGGTTGTGCTTACCAAACAGCTTCCTCCTCAGCTCCCTACCGATCATCTTAACATGCATAAAATTGCAATACCCGCCCCGATTACAACTATTCTCCTCGTACTGCCTGCAGGTCGCCTCGCGAAAATCGGTCACGGGCGAAAAATCGGCGATTATTGGACGGCCAGAGTAAAACCTCCCCTGCAAGGCGTTCAAAGCAGCAGCAGCCTGATCCTCCTCCTTGAACTGGACATAGACATTTCCGATCATGTGGTCCGCGAGGTTGTCGCAGACGTTGAGGCTCTCGATTTCGCCGAATTTCCTGAGCTCCTCGTAGATGTCCTCGAAGAAGTCCTCGAAATGCTCCTGGATCTTGCGGGCCTCGATCGGCTGACCCTGGGCGTCGACGCCTGGGGTGATCATGTCGGGGCGCTGGTACATGTTCGACAGCAGCAGCGTCGGAGATATAGTGGGACGGTTGTGGAGGCGAGAGCAGCGGTCGCCGTGGCGGCAGGCGCCGATCTTGAAGTAGAAGGGGCAATTGACTCGGTCTTTCTCGGTTCCGAATATGGAGGCCAAGTGCTCCGCCATTGTTTATGGATTAACACTTTACTGAAATTCGGAAGAAGATGAAGATATAGGGTTTGAGATAAAGTGCAAAAACCCTAATTTTTGCAGAGTACTGAATGGAAATGGAAAGTATAGTTCCAAAGTTGAGTTGAGTGAGACGGGGAAGAAAGCCGGAACTGAAACTGACAGAAATACCCCCCTCCCTAATTTTTATACTCATACTTCCTCCCTAATAGGCTATTGATGATAGGCATGTTGAGGTTGCAATCCACGTTATCGAATTCAACGAGGCGAGGCTTTTTTGAGAATTTGAGCTTGACTCATTTATTATCGAGTTGAACTCGAGCTTGAATTTACCAAATATATTGATGATTCACGAACTTCATCGAGTTTAATTGAGCCCAAAATAGCTTATTAAATATTAATTATAAATTATTGAAACCTATGATTTTATTCATAAGTATGTTTAAATATTTTTATATTTATTATAAGTATGTGTATAAAAATTAAAATTAAAGTCAAATTATGAGCTTAATTTATACGAACTTACTAATGAGTCTGCTCACGAGCTTACGAGTCGAATATATCTAAGCTTGAGTTTGGTTCACGAGCGGCTTGGTTCATATGCAGCCCTATAATCTCTCAATTTAGTATAAATACTTCATTGTATTGTAAACTAATTTACATTAATTTTTCTTGACTAATCCATAAACACTTCCAAAACCAAAAATCATTAAATTAAGTATAACACTTATATCCTAAAATTAAGTATTTTAACAAAATTGTCCTTTTTCTTGTTAGAATTTATATAATTCTGAATGTATTTGGAACTTTTTTTTATCCTTACTCAATTTCAATTTTTTTCTTAATCACAAAATATGTAATTATAAAATGGACATGTTTTCAATTTTTTGAAAAAATGTTTGGAAAAGTTTATCAAGATACGCGATTGCTTGGCATCCTTAATAACCATTGAATATCATTCAAGGCTTGGATTATTCCTTTTTGAGATAATGTGTTTTTCGTAATAGAGATAAAAAATGTGATGAGAATAAAAATGTGTTTAAATATCTTCTTGCGCAAAAAAATATATATATATATTTAGAGAAATATTATTGTTTGTTGATATCATTACTGATTTTGTTTGCCATAGTTAGCCAGAGACATTTTTCAATTGTAGGTAGCTTGCATCAAACATATTTCCAAAACACACACACACACACACACATATTCATCAACTTCAAATGCACTTTTGTAAAATACTTTTCTCCACTAATGAAACTTAAAAAGAAAAAGAAAAATCACAGTATATTACACGCATCAATAAGTATATTAAACTCAAACGGGCCGGTGCCCATGCACTTTAATCGAATTCCAAAAGAAAATGGGCTGGGTCAAGCCAAACAATAATCGGTCTGTTGTTTTGGATTTAGTAGTCAATCCAAAAAATACACTGAAAAACTGGAAGCCAAGTATTTATACACTTATTTTATTTTGGGGCCTAATGGACCAGGCCAAAAAAGTCCGGCTCATTTCAGGCCTCTAAAATTAGAGCCCAGCCCAGTATTGACAGCTCTACTTATAGTCTATAGAGCGTACCACACACTATAAATAGGAATGCCAGTTCTCACTGTTATCAACTTTCTAGTGAACCATCCATAGAGCATAGAGGGGACCTTATATTCATATGTAAGAAATACATTATCAATAATACAACATCATAACAATTAGCAAAAAAAAAGTTACTTCCCATGAAACAACTGAAATAACAAGATCAATGCATGCAACAATTGGGTACAATTTGCACACAAGCAAACAGACTAAAATTAAAGCCACCAATATAGAGATTAGAAATCTCCAACCTCATAATCAAGAATTTATGTGGCACTCAAGACAAAAGATGACATAAAAACACAAATATTCTTTTTCTCACTAGACAACAACACTCAGATACAGATCAAGCTTAAGAGTGGTAAGCTGATCCATCTAAGACGAAGAATATGAAGACGCGTACAAGGATGGTAGGTGTTACGATTATCTGGGCAGAGAACTTGGAGGAAAATTACGCAACGGATTCTCCTTCAGTAGCTCTGTTTCTCTGAAACGGAAAAAAAATAATATTAGGAGTCAATAAATAATAGCATCACAATTAAGAGTTGGTGGTGTGAACAAAACTGCTTCTTACTTCTTAATATCTCTATCATCCCCAGGTCTGAGCTGCAGAACTGAAGACTTTTCCCCGTCGTTGTCTGGTTTATGTTGCCTGTACGAGATCGGTGAGTTCATCAATAACAGTAAGCAAAATTGTAGAACGCTTAATTAACGAAGACCATCTCATTTCACTTCGTTTCAAAGAATTATTCTATAGGATAAAAATCCAATTTTTTTTTAGATTGATGAAAAATAATGAAATGTTATGCGACTGGTTGGATATCCTTCCATTTTGAATTTTTTTTTCTAGAGAATAGTAATTAAAAATGCACGAAGAAAGATTAATTTTAAGAGTGTGATAGGATATGAAATAAGAATGCACCGATGAAAGTTGATGTGAATCATGTGGTATAGAAATAGCAAAATAATGATTGGATATGATTGTTGAATGAAAAGGTGTGAGTCAATGAATAAAGGAAAAAAAAAGGTAGGTGTGATTGGTGATTGAAAAAGTGAAAGTGAGTGTAATTTCTATTAAAAAAAAATCATAAGCGATAGCATAATGGGATAAAAAAAAATCTAGCGAAATGAAAATGAAAAATTTTGGTGGACAATTGCACTTAATTAAATGCTCAACAAATATCCCTTAATCAATCCAAAAAAAATTTGTGGTGTCTGCATACTTACTCTGAGGATTCTTCGTCCACAAAGATCTCAATGCTTGGCCCCGGGGGTGGTCTTCCAATTCTTTGACCAGGTCTATGAGGAATCTGTAAAAAAAAAAATCAGTTGAGCATAAGAAGCTATGATGGCATGATGTGTGAAGTATATTAAAGTTCAATATTTACCTTATTTGAAGTCCACTTAGAAGGAATTGCGCTATTCTCTTTATTTCTTTCTGCTCGAGCACCGAGTGAGTGCCATGGTTTTAAGTCTAACTTGGACATTTCTGACTGATGATGTGTTAGTGAACTACTGCTATTGTCTTTGAAAATGGACAATGCAGATCCAGGAGCCCTAAATAGAAAAGAAACTGAAAAATGTAAAAACATTCCAGCTTCTGTATATATTACATATTGTTTACAATATTGTTTGCAGCATATTAGTCAAAGATTTAGTCATTAAGCAATCTATATAAGCATCAGAATAATCTGATAAGTCATAATTACTTCCACCGGTTACAATTGTAAATTTTATCCCCTATTGACTTGGCTAGCTTGGCCGTTCTATCAATTTTAAACGACGCAAAGCACTCAAAAGGTGGTATGAAAGTGCACTGTCAAGCTACCAGAATGACAAAAATAGGTACCTATTGGCAAAATCGGTCCTTGCAAAATGAAAAATAAAAGCGAGGATAAAGCACCCTCCTACAACCCCCTCTCTGACTCATGCATATATATATATATATATATATATATATATATGTGTGTGTGTGTGTGTGTGTGTGTGTGTGTGTGTATAATTGTATGTATTCCTGCTTCATGCCATGTCCAATGCAAAACCCATAGACTCCATAGTTATGCAGTCGTTTCACCAATCACTATCATTGGAGCAATGCAAATAAGAAAAAAAAAATTGATCTTTAATATTGATTTATTGTAGAGATGGGGGTGCCAGCAAATAGGTGTAATTTCAAAGATATGGAGATTAACAATGTGGTTGTAGCCTTAAAAGAAAGGAAGAAAGAAAATGGTAATTGGTAAAGAAACGGAAAAAGCCATTTTTTTCGTTTTTCCCCTTTTAGTGTAATTCAGCGAATCAAATGGGAAAGACACTTATTTAAACTGATGCGATGCATGAACAACAATTTATAGCTATCAACAGTCCAGTTAATTAAGATATTCATCTGATATCAAGAGATAAAAAGAAGCTAAAGAAGCATATATAGTTCTAATCCAGTATTTACATGTCATATCAAAAATAACGAGCAGACATGAAGCGTTGGGGGAGGTTTAATTATGCAATTAGCCAAGGAGCTCACGACCATACCACCCATCCATTTTCACAATCATTACAAGTTAAGTTACAAGTTTAAGCAAAGTAAGTAGCCTCATCGACATATGAGCATATAAATCCTGTTCTAACCTGTCAGGCTTCAATTTTTTCCTAAAAATATCAGAACTCTCTGGAGCTTGGTTTCCTGCTATCGTGAGAAAGTATTAGCCAAAAAAACATTATACGTCATATTCAAAACCTTTAACATTAATAAAGTAAATGGATTAGCTCACTTGTTTGTTTAGCCAACACAGTTCCAAAGCTTCGAGCTGGTAACTGGTTCTCTGCTCCATCCTCCTGTATTAGGGCAACAGGTCCACCAGATTTATCTAATCAAGCAAACAGCAAAGAGAAGAAGGAAAAAGCATCCAAAAAGCAAAAAAAAATTGCTTACATCTGTAGCTTTCAGTTGTCTCATTGAACGAGTAAGAAATTTCTTGTACGCTGCTGTCAATTTTTCGACTGGTTGAGCCTTCCTAGTATCCAGAAATTAAAGATCATTTTGTCAATTGTAACATAAGGATTATGATAACCAAAAGACATGTCTTTCATTTTTTCTTATTCTAGCCTAAGCGGCATGTGAAATACTTGGAATTGATAAATTAAGTTGTATATATAAATAACTAAGGGAAGAAGTAATTAATTTATCAGGTAAATCCTCTGAAAATTTCCTTGAATTTTTCACCTCAGCTATCTACTCAAGATTCCATGAACACCAATTTCTTCCTCAGTTTATCTAACTTAAGTTGACCATATATATGATGGAGTAAAGAGGTAACTTGCACCCTGAAAATATTGTACTCTTTCAAAGTAAAAAGGTTGGTGTAAAAACAATATCTGGAAGACGTCAATTCCTTGTACGATAGGACCATGAAATTGACGGTCACAGCAAAAAGTTATTTTAACAGATTTTATGACTATAATAAGGACATTAATTTATGGATACCAAAAACAAATGATTGATATTCAATAACACGTATACATGTCTTAAATCATATGTTCTTTGTAAAAACAAAAAGTTGTTAAACAAAGGATTAACAATACAAGACTACAAAAACATATGAAGCCTGATTTATGTGTATGCATCACAGATAAGAAATCTCTGAATACGAGAACACGAAAAGTTCTTATTCTATGAAGCATTAATTATAAACTACTGGGTCTGAAAAAGACTTACATAGATAACCCACGATTGAAGATTTCATTTGCAGTTCTATTTTTATTCTTTTGTTCCATGTGCAATGCGTATGAGATGTAGAATGCTGCATGTGTCACTCCAATTTTGTTTGCTTCCAAAAAGTTATATATGACTTCAGCATCAAGACAATTTTCAGCCTGTTTTACCATTTCACATAAGTAACCATCATTAGCATCTAACACAATGTATATGCATGAAACGGTAAAAAACAAAGAAGACACTTACATATTCCAACCATACTTTCAGGTATCGAAAGTCATCCCTATAACGGTCTTCATGCCAGAACGTGCGCACACATTGTTCATAAATCACGACTAAACCTGAGCAGTCACCACCAGGAGGGAAAGCCTCCTGAACCCATTTGATGCACCTTTTAGAAATTTACAAGTTAAAAGAATGATAAAAAACAACTGTACTCACTACTCAGTAACTTGCCTAGTCATTTGAATAGAGGGAAAAAAAATCCACCTAAGTTACATGACAAAAAGTAGATTATCATTTATACAATAGCCTCTTGGCATTTGCACAAGAGATCATCAAATATGATATGACTTGCAACCAATTTATGTGCCATTTTAGTTCTTGACATCATGTCTTTCTTTTTTGCCTAAGCATGGCCCCTGCTTCATACTTCTTCAGATAAAGAAGAATGCAGGTCTGCCTTCATCTTTTGCGAAAAATTGATTTACGACAAGTCCATCAACATTTGCAGAGAAATTACAAAAAGTATAAGCATATTTGCTCATCATTTAAAAAGTTACGGGGTCAGTCAGCAAGGCTGTCAAAATTCATTCATGCAATTAAAATGACCTTCTTTTGTCATGTACTAATTATAAGGTCTATGTAAGCCTTTCAACAAGTTAATAAAAAAGTCCATATAGCCAGCAAGGGTTGAGCTTAGTTACTTCATTTGCTTTAATCACTCAGCTAATGGATTGACTTATTTAAAAATGGCCACTCTTGATCTAAATCCAAGTGATTGATCCAGCTAATGGATTTGTAAAAGTTAAAACTTCTCCTGTTGACAGACTAAGGATAATTAGTACTTTTAAAAATGAGCTGCTTATTGAGCTGTTTATGTTCCATGAATTCAAAGTGTACAAGTGAACTTAAGACAAAACTAAGAATACAATGAAAAGCATGCATGGTATACCAATAGTTTGTCTACCACACTTATATGTATGAATAGTTATCATGTGATTAAACAAATCAACACCAACAAGTAAATACATGATACTGAAATTGCAATTCTCTAAACTATTTATACGCTCTTAGAATGGCCAAAAAATTTGTTACTACTTGACTGTGCTATCCTATTCTCTTGATTTTATTCCATTTGAAACCGAAGCATCAAAAATGAGAAAAACATCTTCTACCGAGAGAAAACTTTAGAATGATATTCCAGTTGGCCAATATAAAAACTCCGGCTATAATGACATAAAGTTACAACCAAAACCTTTCCAAAACAGATGATAAATGAATAGACGGACATAAAACGCGAAACAACAAAAAAAAATCAAGTTAGAGAGTAAAACCCTAACTCTCACACAGAAAAGCCAAATCAGATTAATTTATACAGTTTAAGTTCCATTAAATGATTCGACATAATCAAGATACATCAAGTAATGATTACTCACTCGATCCATGGCTGAAGCGGGTCGTCGCCTGCATACTCGTCAATGGCCTCAATCAACCTCCTATTCGTTCCAGATTTAACAATCAACCCTCAGAAAATCGAATATAAATTAATAAACGAACAAATAAATAAGGTTTTGACACAGCACCTCCGGTGATGGAGGAGCGAGTTCTTGAGTTGGGAATGGGAGTGGGATTTGAGGGCGTGGTTGAGAAGACGGACGTTACGGCCGCGCTTCAAAGGGCGAACGTTTTCTTTGAAGAGTTCCCACTCGTTACCAGTCTCTTCCTTGGACGCCAAAAACTCCGTCTCTGGATCTAACAACATTATCGGCTCCTCCAATTTGCAGCTCTCCATTACTTTCCTGCAATTCTTCTTCCTTGTTTGTTTTTCTCCTCTGTTTTTGGTTTCAGATTTGAAATTTGAAATGACTACTCAAATTCTTTTGTAGCCGTTAGAGGGAATATGATAAATTGGGCCTACCACTAATTGGGCCTGAAAGCCATTTAAAGTTTAAACTATGTTTTCCTTTCAAGTAAAAACCCAAAATCTTTATTCAAAGTCACAAACTCAAACAAACATGTAATTTATAATAGAGCTATGCAAATTTATGCACTTTATTGTATAGAGTCAATTACGACTATGTCAACCCATTATGTTTCCATATAAAAAAATTATAATCCATTGAGTTCATACATTGTTTAACCGGAATATTGTCGGTGTTCTTAGGAATATTGTCGGTGTTCTTGGGAGGATATCATGTTATTCCGCACAACCCAACCACATATAATTTTACATTGTTTCTTGTTGTAACCTTAATACGCGTTGTGATGAATCATACCAACACTATAAAAGTCTCTCAACAAAATAATAGAGTTGTCAAATGG
Organism: Rehmannia glutinosa; assembly: GCA_016081115.2. Lineage (NCBI taxonomy): Eukaryota > Viridiplantae > Streptophyta > Magnoliopsida > Lamiales > Orobanchaceae > Rehmannia > Rehmannia glutinosa. The sequence continues at coordinate 343,494 of JABTTQ020003482.1, forward strand.
GCAAGGATGTGTCGCGCCAATGAGGAAAATCAGCTTGTGTGTCGGCCATCGTGTCATTATTTTGGGATCTCAATCCAACTCATGCGTTAAAAATACATGTAAAATGTGTTGGGTCAATCAATCCAACAAGGCCCAAGACAAATAGGTATGGTTTCTTTTGGGCTCCTAAAATTACAGCACAGTCCGACCATATCACCAGGTCGGTGGATCAACCCATCAACATGATCCATTTTTTACAGCTCTACAAAATGCATTATCTCAAATAAAAATTTGGGGAGAAATATTTGATGTGATTTCCTTTTTTTTTTTAAACACAATTTGATGTGATGCATTTTAGAGAAGAAATTGAGGAAATAGATTCAATGGACGCCAAACGACTTCTTGTATTTGGTATAAAATAAAAATTTATATGAGATGGCTCTCATGTGCATTGATAATGAGACGAGTCCTATATCTAACTATAATTTTAACTCCAACTTATAAAAATGACCCATATTTTTACCCATACTTTTTTATGCTTTATAGGATGTCTATCATGAATTTAAGCTATCAAATTGTCTCACATCATACCATATCACATCTTGGTGTGAAAGTGATGATAACAAATTGAGGTCAACGGAAAAAATGCGCCTTTGACAAAACAAGAAACAAGAAGCCCATGAATCCGTCGAATGCATTCTTGGTGTTCTACTTTTTCATTTAATATATATTATATTTTAAAATATATATTATGCATGAATTATAAAACAAGTACAATAGTTATATCTTTAAAAGAAAACTACTGGGGATAAAATTGATTTTTCCCAATACCTCAGATTTTAATTAGTTTACATGTTATTCCACAATTACTTTATTAATAATCCATCACTATTGGATTACAAATATAAAAATTCTATCGGTCTCATTTGTAAGTATTCCTAGTTAGTTTTCCTCAAAAAAAAAAAAAAGTATTCCAGTTAGTTACTTTTAAATAATGTTATTTGCTGGATTTTCTCTGGTATCGGGTTTCACTTAAACGTCAAAAGAGCCTCACTATATCCATCCAATGTTTGTTGAATTTCGTATACAAGTTCCAACTAGAATAACTACTAACTCCAATGACAAAACTGAACTTCTATCAGAATATTTACTTTGAGTGATATGTCGATTTTAAGTACAATAATAAACAAAATATTAATTTAGGATACAGAATTATCCCAATACGAGTTATAAGCATAACCATTTTCACTGTGAACTTTCCAGAAAGTTTAAGAAAATTCCATTTGAGCCCATGTACGTTAACATATTACGAAAGGGGTATCCAAGTAATTTTATTTATAATTCGGTCCCATTTTTCAATGCCAATCAATCAAAGTTGCACATTATTTCTTCTGTTTCTGTTTGAGCAATAATACCCTACTCTGAGAGACACAGGAAAAAAATTAGAAACAAAAACCCTTTTCCAATCTCTGCAATCAGATCATGGCTACATTTTCAGCCCTAACCGCCCTCAATTTCAAGCCATCCCAAAGTCTATCACCATCGTCTTCTTCTTCTTCGTTTTCATCGTCCGGCCGGAAAAAGGTGGTGGCTAGGGCTAGATCGGAGATGAAAATCTACAAAGGCACGCACATGAGAGAGCAGCGGCTGGCGGAGATGATCGAGAAGAAAGTGATGGAGGCGAAACAGGTGTGCGGCGAAGACGAGACGTCCGATGAGTGCAAGGTGGCGTGGGATGAAGTGGAGGAAGTCAGCCAGGCCAAAGCCGATCTCCGCCTCAAGCTCCACCACTTGCAGCAGGATCCGCTCGAGCACTTTTGTCAGGAGAATCCAGAAACAGATGAGTGCCGGATTTATGAGGATTGATCGTTGATATTTGCTATTGATTTAAATATTTCCTATTTGAAGTGTTTCTCCAGATTTTCCTCTTTTTTTTTGAAGATTAATTTACTTGGGCTGTTGTTATTGTTGTAAATTATATCAAACTATGTATTGTGTGACTTGTGGGATTTTATTCCAGTATTTACGTGTATGCAAGTTCTGAGATCGATGTATTTCCATTGTTTTGGATGTTTCATCTGTTTATTAATTAATATTTTATAGGGTTTAGTGAATGTTAAATAGGGGTCAAAAATGAAATTATAGATTTTTTATTTTTTTTATAACCCATGTATCGGGTGTGCCCAATACCCGACTAACCATAGACATGTAAGCACCAGAGGTCCCTTGGCTAAGGGAGGTAAATCGTGTAATGTGCCCAATGTGGTCAGTCCACATGATCCGTCTCATGCCAGAGCGTGATGTGCTGCTTCAGCTCGGAATCGAATTCACGCGACTGAAAGACAACACTAGGTTTGTCTAGCTAAAGAGATTGACCTTGGATTGAAGCGTGATGGGCTGCTTTAGTCGGGAATTGAACTCAAGCGACTGAAGTGATGTACTGCTTCAGCTGGGAATTGAACTAGCGCGACTGAAAGACAACGCTAGGTTTGTCTAGGCTAAAGAGATTGACCCTGGACTGAAGCGTGGTGGTGGGTTGCTTCAGCAAGGATTTGAACTCACGCGACTGAAGGACATCGCTGGGTTTGTCTAGCCCTCTTTACGCTATGCCGGGGGCAAATTTATAGATTTTCATACCAGCAACATTTAGGGCCTTCTTCCACATAGTAATTAAGAAACTGGCATAGCATACCAGGTTAAAGTTAAAGCAACATTTCAAGACTCATCTTAGAATTCACCCACGAAGAATGAGATAAACAAGAGATAATCTCATATATGTGTCATGGTCCGACACTTCACATGATTCTTACAGGAAAGTTTTTTTACACCGTAGAATGTTGCCAAGTGCAAAGGTGGGATCACTGACGGAACCAGAGGGGCAACTTGGGCTGGCTCAGCCCCTTTTTTCTAAAAAAAATAATAAGAAATTATATATGTATATATATATATATATATTTTTTGGATTTTCTATGCAGTCCACTTCATTACCATGTCCTAGTTTCGTCATTGGGTGGGAGGATGGGATGAGATCTTTTGTTCCACTTCATATTCCATATATTAAAGAATGACACATGTACAATTAGGACATCATCTTGTACACATGCCATTCAGTTCATCTGATGCAATGAAATATGAATGGAACATGAAAGCAGAACAGAAAATCTCAATCTACGATGATGGTTCTCGGAAGGAATGAAATTATGAAAGTGATACTAGAGGTCTTAGATTTAAATTTTTAAAATGGTTGGATGGATAACTTATTATATTGACCCCAATTTGCGCGATCCTACTATATATACTATTTGAGATGGTCTTATATGAGACGGTCTCATGGACTTAAATTCATGAGACTGATCCTACAAAGCACAAAAACATATGAGTCTTTTTAGTGGATTTGGGTTTAAGTTGGAATTCTAGTTATATGTTGGATTCGTCTTATGAACAATGCTCATGAGACTGTCTCATTCAAGTTTTTGTCATAATATTTATTTCATAAATATTATTTACTTAAAGCATATTTGGGAACCCATTTTAAATTTACCTTTAGAATAGGCCATTTCTTCAAGAATCCATTTTGGAAAAATGTTAATTTATGATTTTTGAATCATTTATTGCACGTATGATTGGTTGGCATTCAAACAAATGCTTGATAATATTAATGAAGGCAAAAAAAAAAAAAATTGGTCCTTTATCTAACACCACTATGAGATTCCATCCTTTTACTTTTTACTTTTAACAAATAATACTTTTTCTCAACAAAAAATTGAGATTTAGTCCTCTTACCTGCTATAGCAGGTTACTTTGACATGTTGAGCTGATGTGGCATTTTTATTTTCAAAATTTTTAATTTTTATTTAGAAAACAGTATATAAATCTTACATGGCATCCTAGTTGACTTAAATGATGGAAAAATTAATTAAATAAGAATTTTTTTTGAAAAATCTGAAAAAATTATCTAAAAATTCTGAAAATTGTTTTACTAAAATTAAAAATTATTTGAATATTTGTAACAAAGTCTTAAAAAATTCAAAAAAAATATTTTAAAATCTAAAAATAAAATATATAAAATCTGATAGCTTTTGTAAAAAATTAAAAATAGAAAAAAATGATTTTTTTTAAAATTACAAAAAAATAAATATGAAAATTGTTAAATCAACTGTTTTAAAAAACCTGAAATTTACTTGAAATATTATAAACTACTTTAAAACGTCGAAAATTGTTCAAAAAAACGAAAATTTGTTTAAAAATTTGAAAATGGATTAAAAACAAAGACTTTTTTATTTTTTTAAAAAAAACATCTGATTTTTCTAATAAAATAAAATATAGAGTAAAAACTTAGAATCGTTTTTAAAAAACTATAAATTATTTTTCAAAAATCTTAAAATTATGCCAAATATGTAAAAAAAAAATCTTAAAATCAAAGGAAAAAAAATCTGAAATTTGTTTAAAAATTAGATTATTTTTATATATTTGGCGTAATGGATTTTTTTAAAAATTAATTCATATTTTTTGTAAAAATTTTAAAAGTCTTAGTTTTAATCCATTTTCAAATTTTTAGACTAATTTTCTTGTTTTTAGACAATTTTCAACTTTTTTTATTTTATATTTTAATATTTCAAATAATTGTTAGATTTTTAACATTTTTTTTAGTTTTTAAACAAATTTTCAGATTTTCAAACATCTTTTAGTTTAAAAACAACTTTTTTAAAATTATTTTGAGTTTTTCTATTTCAAAAATATTTTTTTTTCAATATTCAAATAAATTTCAGATTTTTTCAAACAATTTATATTTTTTTAACAACTTTCGTATTTTTTTGTAAGTTTAAAATAATTTTGATATTTGTTTTACTATTTTTAGTTTTTTAAATAAATTATCAAATTTTAGATATTTAATTTTTAGATTTTAAAATGGCTTATCGAATTTTTAGGATGCCATGCAAGATTTAAATATTGTTTTCTAAATAAAAATTAAAAATTTTGAAAATAAAAATGCCACATCAACTCAACAGGTCAAAGTAACCTGCTATAGGAGTAAGAGGACCAAATCTCAATTTTTTGTTGAGAAAAATGACTATTTGTCAAAAGTAAAAAGAAAAAGGTTGGAATCTCAAAGTAGTATTAGATAAAGGACCAAAATTCTTTTATGGCCTATTAATGAACTCTTATTTTTAATACAAATAATAGAGGGGAGAGAGCTTGGTGAGAATCAAACCCCATACTTGAAAATCTTTATTAATAGATAAATATATTGATTAAATATAACAAAACATATATTAATTACCATTTGTATTAATTTTTCTCTTAATTTTGATAGCAAAAAGTATAAAATGAGATCCATATTACCTATTTTTTGTTCATTTTGTTCATTTTTTGGCATTATGTTTGACAATATTATTTTATAAAAATCAACAAATAATAAGTTATCTAAAAAAATAATAACCACATCAACACAATTATTATTTTTCTTCTAAATGTCCAACTCTATTTTTTAAAAATAATTCACCACTATGTACTCATAAAATAAATATGGACGAATGAAAGAACACCACACCACATCTATAACTTTTTCTTTGTGGAATTCTAACAAGACTAATATTGCCACAACTCTGCGATTTTGCCCAATGTGCCACACAAGTAGAACTGTCAAATGAGCCAAACTGAGAAGCCCAATCCAGTGCTAACCCCACCACGCCAAAGAAAAAATTGGATTGTATCGAGCCGAAATTCCATCGAACCACAGTTGTGGAGGTTTAAACCTGACCCAACTCATGAAAATACACATGAAAAATTGGGCAGATAGAGTGGACCTGAGATTTCGGGCCAAATAAGCCCAGCTCTTTTCGAGCTTATAATATCATAGCTGGCTAGACCCTATCACCGGGTTGGTTTTGACAAGGAGACATGCCACATGTGCTCCGCTGCCAACGCACAATCCGAAATCTACCTTTTGTTCATGCCAATAACTCCTTTTCCCGCTTTAAAGCTTCATGGCAAGAGGTAGCCACACCAACACTACCCAAGTAAAGTATATATACTTGTATATATTTCGAGTACTCTCTCTCTCTCTCTATCTCTGCTGTCTGGTTAATATTGGTTGTTTTACCTCAAGGTCGCCGGCGTTTTGGTATTCTCCGCGATTCCTTTTACGGCGGTGAAAGCCATTGCCAACAGTCCACTTGGAGAGGCACTCCAGAGGCGAATGGAGGAGAAGAAGAAGATTTATAAGGACAACTCTTCAAAGTTGAAGGCACTCTCGGATAAGGCGCGAACAGAGAGGTAACCAAATACTTGTTCGTCGCGCATTTGATTTTCTGTTGGATACAGTAGTATGGATAAAGGAAAAGAGAAGATCGATCAATTGCGTATTTGTTTTGTCTATGGATGAATGTTCTTCTGTCTATTACTAAATTGCTAAAGCTTAGAAATAAGGGCGACATTTTCCAGTACTCTTTGATTTGTTTCTTCCCGAAAAATTCATGCCGGTTTATTGTAGCTTCAATTTTGCGTTGGAATCACGACTGATATGATTATTTCCAGCTCTACTCCCAAACTTTGAGATTGTTCAGCTGGGCGTGAGTGCGAAAAATAGAAGAAAACAATTTAGTTGTTTTCACTTTGGAAGCTGAAGGAACTTGACTCTTTCTTATTACATCACTAGTGATGATCACATATATTACTCGGAGATATTGTAATGTTATATATTCTTATTGATCCTATTCTATAGCGACATAATGCCAGGAATGTAAAGGGAATTGAATATAGTGACTTTCATCAACTAAGGCACTAAGGAAAATCTGAATAGAGCATGGAATTGAGATTTGTTTTATGTTCCTATCGGATTGGACATAGTTGACTATAATTCAGAAAAGAAGGGCAAGTTTATTTGATCTTCTTATCCATCAAGACATGTGGGAGCGGACTGTGCTGTGATTGATATTTGCACTCACAAGTATGTTCCATTGAATCAATCTGTAAAGCATTATCCTTAACTCAAACCTAAACATTGTTTTCTGGTTACTTAATTTTGTGGGTAACTAATATATAATGCAACAGTATAATTCTAGTGGTGCATGAGATTTTTATTTGTGAGAATAGTAGCATATGTAATGTCTACACATGATCTTTTACATCTGTACTTTAAGACAACATAAAGATTTTGCTCTGAATTAGCAAGAATTTTCTGTACATATGCATCTTAGTCGAGGTGCTTCTTAAAATCTTTGTAGTCTATTCCACATGTCCCGCTAAGCTTTTCTTAACACTAGCTTTACATGACTTATTTTATCATTTTGTCTAGAAATTAAATTCTCTGGTTTTCCAGCATGTGGTATGGGGAGGATCGCCCTCTCTGGCTTGGTCCAATCTCATATGACTATCCTGCCTATCTCACTGGTGAACTGCCTGGGGATTATGGTTTTGATATTGCAGGTTTGAGTCAGGATCCTGTGGCCTTGCAGAAATTTTTTAAGTGAGTACACCTCTTCAATATGAAAAGATCTTTTATGTGGTAACCGATAGGGATAATTACACAGATCTCCCCTGATTATTTGGTGTAAATACAGGTACAACTACTCAGGTTTGAATAATTACACCTAGTACCCTTGACAAACCTTAAGGTAGGTCCTGTAGTTTGGACAAACCTCTCGTGAGGTTTTTGTAGTTTTTTAATGAAGGGAAAAATACGTTTGAAGCAAATATTGGTGATTTAAAGGTCCGTTTTAAACCTAGGCGTAGTCACGTCAAGGGAGGTCTACTTTATTACCTCTTACAAATATTATTCTTCATATGGAAGTCTCATTAATCCACTCCAAGAATGAGTAGATCAATATCACTGTTCACAATCTTGTGCTATTTTCTTTGAGCTTACAATTAATTGAACACTTGAAAGCCAACTTTTTTGATTATATTGAGGAAGCAGTTATTCCTTTGTCCCCAGACCAACAACGCTGACATTTCTATCCCCTTGAGTTTACTGTATAAGTAAATAAATAAGCAACCCTTTATCCACAGCAATCACCATGCTTCAGTCTTCAACCTCTTTTGGCTTTTAAAAGATAAACTCCACGGGTCATTTGGCTTAACTCGAGGTTCAGAAAGCACTTGGATTGGACTTATCAGCCACCTTGGGTCCTTAACTTACTTGGACTTCATGCTATAATGTTTCTGGAGTTAATGAAACTTTTCACTAACTATCCAAATTCCATATGATTCTATAACTTGTGGGATTCGTTATTATATTAGTTGCAGTGAAACCTATATTTTTAAGTTGACAGTGATGGATTCGTTGCCCAAGTTTAAAACGTCACTTATTTGTAAAATATCCATATTGTTATGCAGTTTTGAAGTACTGCATGCAAGGTGGGCTATGCTTGCCGCCCTTGGTGCTTTAATTCCAGAAATATTAGACCTAATAGGAGCATTCCATTTTGTGGAACCTGTTTGGTGGCGAGTAGGCTACTCAAAGCTTAAGGTTAGTATGTAATTTTTTTTATCATTGCATAGCATCCTCTATGCAAGTTAGGGTGTCTGCTATTCATTTTCTTCTTGTTTTGAAATTTTTTGGCCTCACTGTTCATTATAATGATAATATCTACCTTGAACATAAAACATTCTAGAAAAGAAATCTGAGGCGCATTTAGAACCTTTGGAACCAGTTTTTCATTTTTTAGTGGGAGTCATCAAATAACCTACTAGTGATATATCAGTAAGGACAAATTAACTTGTAAACCATAAACATTCAAGAATTTGAAATAATTAAATGAATAAATTGAATAAGCTGCATAACATGGAACTCTTGCATGGAGGTTGATCTTAATAACTTGTTTTCCTTTAGTTTAGAATGGTCTATATTCTGTTCATCGCAGCAAAAGAAGTTTATGAATTATTTACTGTAATACATATAGTGCAAGTCTTTTTCATGGATTACTAGGTCATGCGACCACATTCATCATCATCGCATTTTTTCCTCTTTTTTCATGGATAAAAAGAAAGGCTATCTGATCTCACTCATCATGGATTGGCTTCTTCCCCGGTTGGAGTTTTTCCTCTATTTGTAAACTTTAACATACAAAACTGTATGCAGTTCATGTTGCTTTGCAAATTATGATTGATCTTGTTGTGGATGCTATAATGTGGTGTCAGATTTAGGTTTGAAACATGCAAAAATGCTTAACTTGCATTAAGAATTCCCATAATGGTGTCAAAGCTAGATTTGGGATGTGTTCAAAAGCTAGTCTTGCATTAAAAAGATGGTTTATCTCAGGCTAGCGTAGTGGATATCTATTATTACTTGGTTTTGAGTTTGATGCTCTTACTTTAGTGTCTTCATTACCATGTAATCTCACATGGTGTACACATCCAGGGTGAACGAGCACACCATGGATGTGTACAGTGTACACCATGTGAGTTTACATGGTAATGAAGAATAGCCTATAATCCACTTATTTGTAACGGAGAATAGTGTGGTATAATACCTTTTAATGTAATTTAAAGCTTGATAAATTTAATTTGGTTGCTTAAGTCCTACAGATTTTTGAAATTCCATCTTTGTGCTTGATCAATTTCATTGTCGGACCGTTGTCTATGTGCAACTGCTTTTATAATTACTAACTTGAAACAAATCTTTTAAGATAGACGGTAATGGATGCTTCTATCCTGCTTAGTGCAAGACTAGTCTAAGCTTGAGTGATGGAATTTAAGAGCATCACATGATATATTTGGTGTTTTACTCTTTCTACTTTCATTTTCTGGTTGTTTCTTGAGCAAGTTTATTTTGCCTATAGCTCATGAAAGATGGTTATACAGAACATGATTTCTTGGTTTATCCTCCTTGTTAATGTTTATTGAGCAGTTGCCTGTCGTATGATTCAGAATAGGTTGGCCAGTCCATTGACATAAAGTTTTTGTGAATTGTGTTGTGGCACTGCTTTACCATGTCATGAATATGTTAATGATCCACATTTCTCTTTCTTGTCATCAATGGTCCTTCTTGGTTAGAGTAACTTTCATTGACTGCTTGTATGTTATCAAATTGTGTCATTTTATAACCGATAAACTTACATATAGTAAGACTCAGATCATTGTATGGCTTGAAGCCAAGTACTAAAATATGCAGTTGAGAAAAGCATACCAGCCTTACTTTGAGCTTAAAATGCTTCATATGTGTATCTTTTGTTGCTATTAGAAAATGGTTAATTAAAAAAAGGGATAATTTCATTTTTAGTACTAAAGTATACCATGTTTTCACTTTTAGTGCCCCCACTTCTGGACATATCAACTTTGGTACCTCATTTTTTACTGTGTAATCACTTTTGCTACATTTCATCAAATGTTCATCAATTTCAGAATCCCATGTTTTCATTTTTAAGCACTCCATGTGTGACAAAAAGTGATTGAAAAGTAAAACTTGGGGTACAAAAATTGACATATGTACGATGGAATGAGGCGAAAGTAAATAAAGAGTTAAACGGGTTACCAAAATTGATATGACTTGAAAGTTGGGTACTAAAAGTGAAAATAGAGCATAGTTTGGATACTAAAATTGAAATTATCCCATTAAAAAAACTACCCCTAAGGTTTAGCCTAGTTACAAAAAAAAAAAAAAAAAAAAAAAAAAACTCAGTTATCCTTTAAATACAAATACCCCCAACATTTGTTTTTAGCTTACAAAATTGCACCCTCAAGAGGCCCCAAGAAGGGGTACTTGTAGTGTGTTAGGTAAATACAAACCTCAAATGGTTTTTGTAATTTTAGAAGATGACTAGAGTTTTTCACAATTAGGCTAAACCTCCGGGGCAGTTTTGGTGATTGTCCCATTAAAATATACTAGTTTGGTTTCACTTTGGAGCAATATCTTACCTCACAATTTTTCTTTCCTCCTGTATAATCTTTCACCAGGGTGATACATTAGACTACCTTGGCATCCCTGGTCTCCATTTAGCTGGAAGTCAAGGAGTGGTTATCATAGCCATCTGTCAAGCCCTTCTGATGGTAATCATACTTTTTTTTTTTTTTTTTTTTTTATGGTAATCATACTTATGTAAAGCTTGCTACTTTTCTGTAATATTATTTATTTTTCGGATAATTACAGAAAAACCCAGATGGTTGGGCTAATTACCAAAAAACCCAAAGATGTTCCAAAATTACAAAGTAATCCCTCCTGTTTGATTCTATCTTAAACTTAAGGGGTAACTGTAATATTTTTACAAAATGCCAGAGAGTTTTTTAAAATATTTTTTCCTATGAATGGAAAATGCAAGATGGAATCAAACCTCAAGGTTTTCTTTGTAATTTTTAAAAACCGTTGTTTTTTTTTTTTCAATTTTCCGGAACCTCATGGAGATTTTTGTAATTATCCATTTATCTTTGAATGATTTTTTTTCTTTTTTACTATCAATTTTTGAAATTTTCAACTATAGGCCACTCCTCAGACTGGATTAGGCTACAGCTTCTGATATATCTTCTAAAACCTGCAAGCTCAAGATGAAATGTCCACAAAATAATATTGTTATCTTATTTCACCCTCACTATTAATTTCCTATCTATACATTTGCATTTCGAATTATAATTTATACCTACACACCATGAAAGATTTTCAGAAGTTTATTGTTATAGCAGATCTCAACTTGCTCATAAGTTTGGACTTAAACATTAGCCTACCTATCTAAAGCAACAAAATATTTGAGATTTACGTTCAACATACGAAAAGACGAAAACTCCACGACGAAATGGAGAAAGGCTTACTAAGTATTGTGGTGTTTAAAGGGTTAATTACAAAAAGTACCCTGGAGGTTTGACCTAATTACAAAAAAACCCAAATAACTTTCAAAATTACAAAAAATACCCCCGAGATTTTATTTTGTCTAACATTTAACCCTCAATAGGCAAAATATATTTCAAAATACCCCTTCATATTTATAAAATCATTGCAATTTACCCTTTAATTTTAACACTGAATCAAACCTTAGGAAAGTTAGCTGGGTTTTGTTTGTAATTAGGTGAAACCTCATGGATACTTTTTGTAATTATCCGGGTGTTTAAATTCTTCGTGCATATTGTCGTGGTTCTCTTCGCTCTCTTGTTTCCTGGAATTGAAAATGATAATTTACTCCCCACCGGCCACCACCGTTTTCTTATGGCGCTTTCTGTGCGCAGGTTGGTCCAGAATATGCGCGATATTGTGGTATTGAGGCACTGGAGCCTCTAGGAATTTATTTGCCTGGCGACATCAACTATCCAGGAGGTGCACTTTTCGACCCCTTAAATCTTTCTAGAGATCCATCTGCTTTTGAGGAACTAAAGGTGAAAGAGATTAAAAACGGACGACTAGCTATGGTCGCCTGGTTAGGCTTTTATACTCAAGCTGCTCTAACCGGTAAAGGTCCTGTACAAAACCTTCTCGACCACATTGCAGATCCGTTCCACAATAATCTGCTCTCAACTATAAAATCTCTGTAAATCCAACCCTCAAATTCATTACCTGTAACTATATATCGATGTTTCGTGTTAACGGTCATCCAATTTATATGTATGATGACTACACACAAAAACTGATGTCGGAATGGAATAGGTCTTTTTCCCATTGCTTTGTTTGATTCAATCTTCTGAAATAGCTAGAACAGAAAAATATTGTGCTTCTCTTATCTAATAGTGTACTTCATACATTCTTGCATACCCCTATTATTTATTAGGGATAATTACAAAAACACCCCTGAGGTTTAGGCTAATTACAAAAAAAAACCCAGAAATGTTTTAAACTTACAAAACAAAAAACCTTGAGGTTTGATTCTATATTACAATTTCTCCCTTCATAGATAACAAACATTTCAAAAAACTCATGATATTTCTACAAATATATCAGTTAACCCCTTAAATTTAAGGCATTATCAAACACGAGGGGGATTTTTGTAATTTTGAAACATCTCTGGATTTTTCTATAATTAGCCCAAACCTCAGGGGGTCTTTTGTAATTATCCCTATTTATTATGGCACAACACAACTTATATGAGAAGACGACGTGTATCGGATTCCAATGGAAAACATGAAAATTAAAACCAAGGGGTCACTTGATGTTATTATTCAGAGTTCGACCAACAAAATTTGTGAGGTTATTCTTAGGCAGTTTACATGACCTTGAGACTATTTCTTTCAACAATCCCAATCCTAAGTGCATGATTCTACCAGCAACCACAGGTGCCATTTTGCAAGACACAATTTATCAATCACCCGTACATTCACACTAGGGAGGTGAATAAAGGGACCGGCTTGAAGAAGCTTTCTACAGAGCTATTGAAAACACAGACAAGATGAAGCCATAAATTTTCAGCAGGAATACATAAAAAAGAGTACATAGTTTGGCAAATCTTACAAATGGATTAATGATTCTCAAGCTTCGAAGATTGATATCCAAGAATTCTGAACAAAACTCCGAATTTAACGCACACAAAATTTTGATTTCGTACAAGATCGGTTTTTCAGCACGAAACGACTTACACTTTAATTGCATATTTTCTTATTGGGAAGTACATTTCCTTCTTTTTCTGCTTTTCTGTCTTCAAAGATGCCTGAAAAGGTTACCAAAATGAAATCTCAATTTCCCCCATCATGTTAAAGAGTTTGGTGAAGAAATATAATGACTTTAAAATGCATTTTCAGTCTTTTTTAAAATGTTAGTAAATGAAGATGAGTCAAGTTCACAAAATGCAACAAAAATTGGAAAAAAAAATTGTATATCAAGTTAACAAAGAACTTTCTACTATTTAACAAGAACTTTCTCATCTGTTGTTCAAGCTTGTTTGAATTTTAATCGAGCTTCAAAATTTGTGTTTGAATTTGGTTGATTTTTAATCAAATCGAGCTTGAACGACCTTTATTCGAGCCAAACACGAATCGAGCTTGACTAGCTTGACAATTTTGCACATTTTTTTTTAACAATCGAGTCAAGCTCGAGCCGAGCTTTACATCTTATCGAACAAAAAAATGTTTTCAAAATTAGTTTGTTAGGTTAATGAACCAACTCAAATGAGCTGTTAACGATCGATTGATCTCGAATCGAGTAGCTTCGCTCATCTCTAATGATAGCGTAATGATCAATTATCAAGCAAGCAGTCACAACTAACTGAATTCACACGCACAAAAAAAAATCACAATTTCGTAATTTTAAAAGATAAATAAATAATAAAAAGAGAGAAATCAAAATACCTGGTGCTTGGTGAGGCGGCGGCGGATGGCCCGTGTCTTCTTGGGACGAAGATCGAGAGGCAAATACTTCTTATTCTTGTAAGCTTCCCGTAGAGCCGTCTTCTGCTTCTGCGAAATCACGGTGAGCACCTGCGCAATCGACAGCCTCACCACCTTGATTTTGGAGAGCTTGTTCGGAGCGCCGCCGGTGACCTTCGCCACGCGCAGCAATGCCAGCTCCGCCTTCAGATCCTTCAACTGCGACAACAGCTCCGACTTGTTCTTCTGACGAAGCTCGTGCACCTTGATCCGAGCTACAAAAATGTATAACGATATATGTATCAGTATATAGATATTTACTACAGAAACAGATGCGTAATTATGTGTATAATTATATCTTCGTACCCATTTTTTTTGTTCTTCGGTTCTCTGGTTCTGCAGGAGAGGTGTGGCGATTTGGGGATGACGAGCAAGTGATGTGGTCCTGTGGAGTAGCTGAAAACCCTAATAATGGTTTTGTGTATCTATTTGGGCTAATTTATCTATTTTGGGCTGGAATAATTTAGTTATAATTTTTATTATTATAGAAAAGCCCAATTTGACAATCCTCATCCACTTCATCAGCCCATTATGTTGAGTTTTTCTTGACGAAATTCATCTCACTATAAACCCAAGCCCAAACCCAAACCCTACTCAAATGCATAAAGTTTTTGTTTTTTTTTTCTTTTAAGCGAAAATGCATAAAGTTTTGAATAGAGGATATACGTGATTTATATTTATAGTTCATATTTGCTAACAAGCATTAGTAGGATACCTCTTCGTTAACTGGACGCCTCAATCCCACTTGGGTTGACTCGACTTTCAAGCCCACGCCCACGACTCAGACTCATAACTCAGGCTCACCTCGAGCTGAATCGATGGGTGAGGGGTGATGATGCAAACAAGTAATTTAGATCAACCCGACAAACATATAAATATCTCCCGTCCAAACATTTGAAGTGCCCCATGGGGCCCAAACTCTAGTGTCCAACTTGAACAGTTGAACTAAATAAAATGGAGTCTTTTTTTTTTTTTCCTATGTAGGATGATATACATTTTACTTTCCCACTTTTCTATTTTCAAGGATAAACACATATGAGTGATAAATTGTGCATTAGTTTCTTATCCATTTGAAATTAGTATTGAGAAACTTAAAATGTTAAACTCATATATCTGTTGTGTAGATGACAACTACCTCATTATTTTTAATTTTTAATAAATGAATGCACTTAAATAATTAGTTAAAATTAGATTGAACTCAACTTTTTCAAGCCAATTTCAACACGCACTTGATGCAATTTCAACCTCTTGGCCAATAAATTTGTATAAACTAAAATTAAATATGTATTGATTATAATAAAATAAAATCAAACATAACCGCCACTGTAAAAAGAACGAAATTAGATTCCAAATCATGTATTACTGACGTTATTAATTTTATATTTAAGATATTTGAAATATGAGATGAAACAAACTTTACAATACAGGATCTGGACTCGAAATTATTATACTAATGTCCACATTCTTCTTAGTCATTTTATTACAATTTTTGAACCTTGCAAAATTGTAAGTCAATCAACACCATATATAAGCATGGACTTTTATTCTCCACAAATTTCCTTTTAAATTAATGTATTTATTTGGACAAATGCACGTTGGGAGATTCCTTGGAATTGACCAGGCAAGAGCATGCAAGGTATATATGATATTTGGCCACACCATTAATATTCTAAATCATTCATTGGTTCAATTTTTGTCTAACACTAGACATAATTAATTATATATTTATATATGGTTTGATAGAGATATACAGTTTCAGATTCCCACTACAAAAATCAACATATTGTATGTGGTTTTTAGGACATAGTAATAATTGTGCACGTTTGTTCATCACAGCCCATTACATTCTCGACACATAATCTTAATTAGTTTAATTAGTTTGATTGATAATGTGATTTAAATTAATTAAGACAGCTAATCAATCAATATTGAAGGTCATACAACTAGGGATGTCAATTCTTGAAACGACACGAAAATGATACAAAAATAATGAGTTAGTGTTTAGCTTTATTGTGTGTATATCCTTGTCATTTCGATGCGATAAGGACACAGAAATTTTGTGTTGTGTTCATGTCATTATCGTGACATGCATAATAACCTGATATTTTGCATATTTGTGTCGTGTAATATCGTGTTCATGTCGTGTAATTTACTATCATGTATTAACGTATAGATCAACTTCTTTTTATTTTTGACTTATCGTGTCACACAATGTCTTGTCATATCGACACGAAAAATTTCGTGTTAGGATCGGAACAGGTCACAATAAGGACACAAAAATTTCGTGTTGTGTCCGTGTGTCCTTATCGTGTAAACTCGATAAGGACACGAACAAATAGTGACACGATAATGACATATTTTATTTGTTAGTGATACGATATTGCATGTTTAATTGTTAGTGACACGATAACCTGATATTTTGTATGTTTATGTCGTGTAATATCGTGTATTTTGTATTTTATTTTTGATTTATCGTGTCTTATCATATCGACACGAAAATTTTCGTGTTCGTTTTAATGCCAAAGCAGATCCACATAATATCGTGTTTGTGGGACCTTATCGTGTCGACACGATTACACGATTTGCCGCCCCTATATACAACCTGACCTAACTTTTCTTTTCTTTTCTTATATGGTGCGACTCATTATATCATTTGTTATATCAAAATATTATATGACGGACGAATCTAGTTTTAAAAATTTATTAAAAGATTATGTCGCAACCCAACTTCAAATTATTGTTATTCGGTAAAACATGGAGATAAAATAGTTTGACAATCATGCACCAATTAATATTTTCGATTGATTGAGTACAAGAAATTACTGATATTGTTACGGAATTTAATATTGTTAATTCCAATATTATTCTCCTTTTGATTGTTCTTGGAATGCATGTGGCCTTATTAGATTTGGAATTATAGATAATGGTTCATGGGATTTTTTTATTTTTTAAAAGGGCTCATGGGATTTTTATCAAGTCTTTAAATTTGGAGAATTTCAATGTGGGATTGGTGTTTAAACTTTTGGGGTTTAATAATGGGAAAAAAATATAAAATTATACAATTTACATGCAATAAAGAAAATGTGGTCTTTAATATTTTTCATTAAATTTCGAGATTCAATATAAAATATTGCAATAGTATTTTGAATTATCTCAGTGAATGACAATGAGATGCAATAAATGGAAGTCAGGTATAAAAAATACTAGATAGATACGAAGTGATATAAAATAATGTTATCGTTTTCTTTTTTTTTTTTTTGACAAGAAGATAACAGAAAATTTGGAGTGAGTAAATTTAATTATACAATATATTTTACACTAGAGAGGTACAAAATTGCATCAAACTTTTCTACTATAATATGGGCAAAAGTATACAAAAGTTTTCCTATAATAATTAATTCTAAGGAACCTATTAACTAGACTAGCATATTGTCATAAATTTACCTAAATCATAAATTAAATAGCATCATTAGACGTCCAAATGACAATAAATTATTCATGTGCTCATATTTTGGTTATAGAATTAATTTATACCATTAGAGACTTGAATGAAGCAATTGTGTGGGAAAAGGTATATAAGTTTTGAAGAAACAAATCTCTCATATGATCTTTTATCGTAAATTTTATTTATTTCGAACCATATTGAATTGATTATCCATCATGAGATCTTATTGCAAATTTTATTTCAATGAATGCAATAAATAAAAACTATCGAGTTGAGCCAAATAGGGCCGACTATTTTTCGGCCTAGAAAATGATGGCCTAGCCCAACCCGAGGTGCATTTTGCCAGCTCTACACAAAGGGTACGACTGTGAGTTATTAGTCAAAATGCTAGAAACATTATTTCAAAAAATATGGCTATTTTACATTTTCACAAAATATAAATGTCTAATTTAGTCTATTACTATTAGAGCTGTTAATTTTGGCCCGACTCTATAAAATGATCGGATTGGGTTGCGTTTTCTTAGGCCCAAACTGCGCCAATTTTTTGGCCCAGTATTAGGCCCAAAAATGGGGCTGGCCCGATTGGCCTATTTTTATCCTTTGTATTTTTGTGGGCTAGTCCAAGCTGGGCTCCAAAAATGGTGAGTCGGTTACTGTTTGACCCGACCTGATCCATTTTTTTTTTGGCTTTGACCCGGTGATGTCGGTCCCGTCCGACTTATTGACATCTCTAGTTACCACTATACCTTTATACTTTCTTAAAAAAATTTTTTTTATCAAATTTCATATTTTGTTTTTCAAATTATTTCTTGCATATAAAAATCGATTTTCTTCTTTTTTAATTTTTTTTTAAAAAAGGATGAGGCGTTCAATGACGAGCTAATTAGTGTCAAAAAAGTAGCCAGACGGCGGGTAAGGACGCACATGCTTGGGCGGCAAGCTAGCTTCTCCGAACCTGACTCACCCCTTACATCACGTGATTTTCTCATAAACGACATCGCTTACCTCAATTCCAGGACATCGCTCTCTCTCTCTCTCTCTCTCTCTCTCTCTCTCTCTCTCTCCTCTAACGGTGTCAATTTGAGGTATTAGGTTATGTTCGTGTTTGGTTTCGGGTTATGATTAAAATATATCGAAAGTTAATGAAAATATGAAATTATTACGTTTTAGACAAATTAGTAAACCATGTCGAGTTTGTGGTAGTTGTGTTTGGGTCGAGTTTCTCACATTCGTAGGGTTGAAAAATGAACCAAGCTACTCGATACTCGATTCGAGATCGATCGTTAAGCTCGGTTCGTTAACATAACGAACCAAACGTGAACACATTTTTTCGTTCGATAATATGTAAATATCGGCTCGAGCTCGACTCGATTAGTAAAAAAAGAATAAAATATGTGTAAAAATATCAAGTTACTCGAGCTCGATTCGTGCTCGGCTCGACTAAAGCTCGATTCGATTAATAATTAAACCAAGCTCAAACACAATTTTTAAAGCTCGATTAAAATTTAAACAAGCTTGAACAATACTATGTTCGGCTCGACTCGTTTACACCCTTACATATTCGTGTTCGAGTTTCTCTCAGTAATTTTGGGTCGTGTTCGTGTCGGGTTAGTATTCCTACTCTCCTCCTTTTCCTTCCCACTATAATAGTCCCCTTTCGCCGCCTCATTTCCCATTCCAAAAACCTCCTCTCCTCTCATCACATTCATCCCTTTTCTTTATCCTTACACAATTAGCAGAAATACATATTACACAATCAGAAATGGGTTGTTGTTTCTCCTCCAACGAATCCGCCAGAAACCCACCGCGAATGTCGTCTCCCTCAACGGAGATTTGCGCCGGTACCCCCTTCCAGTGACAGTCTCGCAGGTGCTTAATTTCGAGGCACTATCTCCGGATTCCTTCTTCGTCTGCAACTCGGACCGCTTGTACTTCGACGATTACGTGCCGCGTCTCGATTCGGAGGATGAATTGGAGCCGGCCGAGATCTACTTTATTTTGCCGATCTCAAAGCTTCAGCACCGCCTGGCTGCCTCCGACATGGCGGCTCTAGCCGTCAAGGCCAGCGTCGCGATCAACGCCTCCAATCCGCGTCGGAATAGGAAATCTCGGATCTCCCCTGTTTCGGTGGCGGAGGGAGATTCGCAGTCCAGCAGCAACATCAGTCCGATTCACAATTCCTATGTTCAGAGTAGAAAAACGAGTAAGGGATTGGGTAGACCGGAGTTGGGGGTTTCGAGATCTGGTTCTGTGAGGAAGTTGCAGAGATACTCTTCGCGACGGGCGAAATTGGCCGTTCGATCCTTCAGAATAAGGCTTACCACCATTAATGAAGGGTCAGTGCTGCTTAATTGATTATATTTTTGGAACCAGAAGATTTTTTTCGTAATTTATGTTGATGATTATGTTTCTTTTGAGGAAGAAATTGTGGTTGTAAATATTTTTTAGGCATTTGGTTTTGTAAGTAATTTATGTATTCCCCTTCTTGAATTTGATAGTGAGAATACAATTGATTTGAGCTGGTGAATCATGTTTTTGAGCTCACGTTTTCGCACTTTTCGTATGATGATCATATGAACAAATGGATTTAGATTGTGATTTTCCATAATTTGAATATTCACAATTGTTTGTATGATATTTCGTCTAAAAAAAAATGTTCATATAATGTAATTTGATAATAGGTCAAATTGACAACTATAGGTCAAATTGACAACTACAGAAAAGTCATGTAACTATATAAAACTCTTGATTTTAGTCTTGCAAATTGCACAGTTGCAAAATAGTATTATAAATATATGAAAATCTCAGTTCTGATACTAATTTCACCGAATATCCATCACGTGAGTGGAATATGTAGTAATCAATTTATGGTGAAATTAGAATAAAATTTGATATTTTCATTTAGTTAAAGGACTATTTTGCAAAACTTATTTTGTAGGACCAAAATTGATAGTTTTCTAGTCACTGGACCATTTTTTTGCTACAACCCTATATTTACAAGACTAATTATGCAATTTTACCAATTAAAAAAGTCTTGAATTTCAAAAACATAGAACATATTTTTTAGTATTTTGACTAAAAATTGATGATTGTACCTTTCGTATATTCTCTAGTGAGTATGGTATAACTTCAATAATTTAATACTCGATTAATTAATAATCTCGTTTAAATAATATTTTTGGTTGGTCCCAATTTGGGGACAACAGTCTAAATTTATAATTCGCTAATTTATATCTTGCTAAATTGATAAATATTGACAATCCCAAAGTTATTATTTATAGAGGTTTTAAATGTACTTGTTATAAATATTGGGGATTAAAGACACCAGAAATGAAAAAAAGAGCAAAATAGATATTTGAACTCAAAAAGAGTAACGTGTCTTGATCCCCATGTATGAAATAAGGGATATTTGAACTCAAAAAAAGCTAAAAGATATGTTTTTAAAATACATGGCTACAAAATATTTTTCTCAATATTTGACCGGACTTTTAATTCTGTTAATAATAGCTGGGACCTGGATTAGTCAACTGCTTAAATTTTGTTTATGCGCTTTAGAATTACAATAGCACAAGAATTCAAGGTAGTTATTCAATTGGTCAATGTAATTGATGTGCTCAGATATTACGACAATAATCATGAATTTCGTGACGATCAAGTTAATAAGAGAGTAGAGTTCAAAGGGTCAAATTATCTAATTTTTTTTATATAATATCATAAAGCATTAAAATTAGAGAAAGGAGTATAACATGTGTGAACATCAACCACCTCTTTTATAGGCAGATGACAGAAGAGTAATTGGAATACTGGGATTCTATTACCAATGGTCAACTCGGTACTTGACGTGAGATAGGAGCTCGGTTCCTTAACATAATGAATCTAAGCTTGAACTTTTTTTCTTCGATAAAATATAAAAGGATGGGCTCAGCTTGGCTTGATTTGTAAAAAAGTAATAAAATATGTATATACCTATCAAACTACTTGAACTCGATTTGTGTTTAGCTCGACTAAAGCACCACAAAACCCAAATACAATTTTATAAGCTCAATAAAAATTTAAACAAACTTGAAAATTGTTATGTTCGACTCTAGTCGACTCGTTTATACCTCTAGTTATTTGAACTAGTCTGACCTACTCATATGAATTCGGTAACGTCATGGCAGTTACCCTCTAGCTCCATGCGATATATAAGGATATTTACAAAAACACCCACAGATATTTGGGTTAATTTTAAAAAGACACAGAGATATTTCAAAATTACAAAGTACCCCGCAAGTTTGATTCTGACTTAAATTTAAGGGGGTGACTGTAATATTTTAATAAACATGAGGATGGTTTTTGAAATGTTTTTTGCATACGAAGGGAGAAATTTTAATATGGAACCAAGCCTTAATGGGATTTTTGCAATTTTCAAAAACCTTTGGATTTTTTTGTAATTAGCCAGAATCTCGATTTTGTTTTTTTTGTTTTTTGTAATTATCCCATATATATGTTGCTCGTCTTTTTTCGCTTGAGTGTGTGAATTTGCGTGTACGCAAAATAGTCGGTTGTGTTGCTTCATCACGTTCTAAATGTTTCCAAAAACATCGAGAAACACTGTGAAGCTGCATTATTATTCCTTCAAACAGTCTGGGCGTGTTTGTTTATGTTTCCATGGTCCAGTTTCTGGAGTTGGAAATAAAATTTTGAGAATTTATTGATTTTTGTGTGAAAATTGGGATTGTGTTTGGATGAATGAATTGAAATGTGTTTTATGTAGGGTTGGAAATGAGATTGTGTTTGGTTTGAGTAGTTTTGAAATATTATTTTATGCATATAATAATTGAAAAGTTAGTAGTGGTGGGATCCACTTCAATATTTTAATTTAAATATATAATATTATATTTGTAAGATTATAGTTTGTGGATCCCATTAGATAGTTATAATTTAAAATTAATAATATTTTAAGTAGATAAAGTTAATAATGGTGGATCCCACATATATAATTGGGTTAAAATATGAAAATAGTGATTGATAAGTAATGATGAGTGATATAGGGTAGTGTATAAGTTTGAGAATAGAAATTATATGTTTGAGATGTTATTTTATGTGAAAAATAGAAAATGAAAATGATGATTTCCATTTGAAATTTTATTAACAAACATGATTCCACTTTTATGTATAGTTGAAAACTGGAAAGAGACCATTAGAAACATAAACAAACAAGGCCTCTCATTCCCATTAAGGTTTATATATGCAGATTGACAGCTCTCAGATCACAAGCTGTGTGATAGTGATGTTAGTTCAAAAAATAGTAGTGAAACCTAGAGTGCTTGTGTGGTAGCCCCATTTCTGCCTACCCATTTTCTTAGTCCTTCAAAAAAATTCATTTCAACTGGGCGATTATCTAGCCGAAATTTCAAAAATAGAACATAAAAAATATTTCAATAAAAAAAGCAAATTGAAAGGTAATATATTTAACAATTCTTTGTCGTTATTCATATTCTTCATTTTTGGCTTAACTTTTTGAAGAAGTGATGCTAAATTAACAACCAAACAACTATTATTATTATAAAAAAATGAACTTTTAGATCCAAAAGTTTATTTGAAAAGTGTTTCCAAAAAGCCGTATTACAAGTTAATTTGGAGCAATTAATGCATAATTGGGTCAGATGATGCTTAATTCTTTTGGCTTTTTAAATTTTATCTTAATTTTTTTCTATAGGCTGAATTATCAATGTGGTCCAACCCAAATTTAACAGGGACACTCCGAGTTCCAGTGCGGTCTAACTCAAATTTAATAGGGCAAATTCAAAATCCAGTGCGGTCCGTCGACCACACTAGGCCTCATGTGGCTTCGCCCATGGTGGAAAGAATGCTCAGCAAAGCTATTTACAGGTGCGTTTGCAACAACTTCCCGAAGCGTAATTGAGAATCAGAAGTTGATAGTGTTTGGAAATGGAATCTAAAAGCCGGAAAAATCAAAAGTTGAAGTGTTTGGGAGTAAAATACTTTCAAATTTAGCTTATAGAGAGAAAGACAAAAACATCCATGCATGAATGATATGGGTATTTAGGAAGAGAAAGAGCGATATTGGATTATGATAAAATTTTGAGGATAAGAATGTCAAAAATGAATTTCTTATTTACGAAAGTACCAAAAGCATTTTTTCAAAATCAGAAGCACCCCCCCCCCCCCATCCGCGACTTTTAGAGTTTAATTAAATGAAGCAAAAAACAGAAGCAAATATTAAAAAGTGAGTTTCTTCGCTAAAAGCTGAGAATCACTTTTATTTAGTGTTTGCAAACATTCT
Source organism: Rehmannia glutinosa (assembly GCA_016081115.2). Taxonomy (NCBI): domain Eukaryota; kingdom Viridiplantae; phylum Streptophyta; class Magnoliopsida; order Lamiales; family Orobanchaceae; genus Rehmannia; species Rehmannia glutinosa. The sequence continues at coordinate 367,484 of JABTTQ020003482.1, forward strand.
CCCAGGGGTTAGAGCTTAAAATGATGGCACAAGTACAATGCGAATTGAAAAAAGACAGATATCGGATACTTACCAACTTAAATAGAAATCTTGTCCAGCTTGTTAATAGGATGCAGTAGCCATGATTCCGTAATTGGCTTTTGGAAACTAACAAAAACCATACAAGGAAAATGATTGAGACAAGTACACAATGATACTTGTCAAAATACTTAAGTTATTTAATCACTAAAAGCACGGAAGAAATCGAAAAATGTGAACTTCCATACTGAATTGCATCAGTTGCTAGGTTTATTTGCCGAGGAAAATTCTGTTCACAACGTCAACTGGCAATGCGTATGCCGGATCTATAGCTTTCAAGCCTGGATATTCGAGAAGTGAAAGACCTGCAATCACCAAACAAGAAAAACTTTGCCAAAAAATTTACTTAAAAATTTGAAAAATGGAATCTTCTTGGAAAGACACTAGAAACTAACAGATAGGACAGTTTCATCAACCCTTGTTGCATAATTAAGTTTACAATCAGAAGAATAGTTAGTGACATCAGATGCTAGAAGGATGAAGAACTTCAAGTCTTACCAGCTACGCCAAAATAGGTGTGGAAAACATCGACAGCATCATCTGGCCTATCTGAAATCCCTCCATTCTCTATATCCTACATCATTAAAGCACGGGGATAATTACAAGAAAAAAAAAATGAGGTTCGGACTAATTATGAAAAAAATGGAGAGATTTTTAAAAAGTGCCAAAAAAAAAAAAACCTTCAAGTTTGGTTCCGTCTCATACTTTCCCCGTCATAAGCATAAAACATTTCCAAACCCCCCCTGAAATTTATAAAAATATTACAATTACCCCCCTTAAGTTTAAGACAAAATAAAATCTGAGGGGCTTTTTTGTAATTTTGAAAATCTTCGGGGGGGTAACTAGCCAAAACCTTAGGGGTGTTTTGTTATTATCCCTTAAAGCATGCCGCAACCCAAATATCTTACTTCATTTGATAAGCAATTAACACCATGCTTCTAAATTTCATATGGAAAAAGAATTCATATGCCAATCCCAAATCTTACCTGACAATCCAAGATGAACCTAACAAGCTTTTCCTTGTCGATCCAGTGAACTCTATCTATCATGATTAAACTTGAAAGGACCCACCATGAGTAGCAGACCTGGAGTTGGGAATGGATACTAAATCATAAGCGTGTTATCGAAGTTTTTTCTTGTTTTTCTTAATTTTGACAATGAAGCATAAACAAGAAAACAGACACCTACATCAGGAAGCTTCTCGGGACGACCATTTAGACCTCCGGATTTTACTTGTCGTTCACATAACCACCATCCGAGGAGGTCCTTGTCAACATGATGCAGCGAACCAGTGATAGCAAGGGCTCCCACACAACAGAAAACTGCAAATAACAGTGGAATGAAATGTCAAAATGACACTAATCAATACATTAGTTTTTTTCTGGTAAATTCATTCAGATAATGAATCGGGTCTTATGCTCTTATAGTGTATGTTTAGTTCATATAGATCTATCTACCACAAGCTCAAGGTATTGCGGTCATGAGAATTTTTTGTATTTGTGCCCTTAATATAGCTGCGAGTGAGTTTTTATTGCTGCATAAAGTCCTCAATCAGTGTCATCTATTCATAGAGTGTTTGCAGTATTCTTTTGCTAATTATTCGTGTCTTGTTTGTATGTCAGTTCAATTGCTCATTTTCTTTCCAAATTACAACTGTCCATGTCAACTATAAGTTATACACAATTCAGTCTGGCTTTTCTCAGTTGCTTAGGGGAACTCCGACTATTAAAATAATGAAAAGGATAAGCATCAATGAGAGCATGTGACGTCTGAAATTACACTTACGTCCACTGGAGTTTAGATCTATTCAGGAACCTCCTTTCATTAATGAAAATGTGCATTGACATTTATGATTGCTAATTCAATGATCACTTGCATGTCTACAATCTAATTTGAATCAAAAAAATTACCTCTGTAAAGAGCAATGGGGGCTATCGAATTACATATTTATTCAAGTAAATTTTTTTAGAGAAACCACCATCAGATGCTTGGAGACACAATTTTACAATATAGTATGACTATATCCTCCACCAAATGTCGGACACGTAAAAATAGGGGGAAAATATTAATTTCAAAATGCATGCTAAATTAGACGTTTAATGTCATTGGAAACTTTTGCTTTTATCTATGTACTTCCAAGATCATTTCTAGGTGGCTTATGACACCTGAACTTTTCTTTCACATTATTTTCACTTACCTTATCAGTCAGTCATTTAAGATGCTATGTCTACAATTACTTCATTATCAGCAGGCTGTAAAGGGTAAAATTGCATCTGTCTAGGTGTGGTATATGACTAATGATTAGAAACAATCGACAAGTGACTGGAACAACTTAAGACATAACACATACTTTGTCCAGCATGAGATTCCGCTCCTGGTGTGCATCCAAACCCACCATCCAAATTCTTGCAACTTACAATGTAGTTTACAGCTTTTTCCACATTTATTTTGTCCAAGCGATGTAATAATGCAAGAGAGCATATAGCAATATAAGAAAACCTGAAAAAATAATCGGCTATGTTGTTATGTTGAAATTGATAAAATAAATGGAATCATTATATCATAAAGATGGGCCGATGGTAACAGTTTTCCATTCGGAAAGGAATTACAGGAAGTATGGGGAAAGAATACCTTGTGTCAACTTCACCCCATATGTCACCAGCAAAGGACCCATCTTCATTTTGTAGGCTGGCAATATCTAGCTAGTAGGTTAAGTGTTTTTACACATTACATCTTTTTCTTATATTGAAATGTCTTAAAGAAAAGGAAAAAATATACAGCAAGGAGCAGCTAAAAAGTCATCCATACAAAGGCAGGTGTTAATGGGCAATTAGCACCTGCCACTAACAGTCAGTTGAACTAATTTGACACTAACATGAGCTTTTAGACGTCAACGTTAACACATCAACTTCAAGAACTATTTTGAAGACTTAAAAATAAAATTCAAAGATACAATTGGCAACTTTCTCGACGTCAAGAACATCTATCTTGTCAAATAGTGCTAAAACCTGAATAGCACTGAGTGTATACAGTACATGGGGATCATGTCCTATATTTCCACCAAAACCACCTGCATGAATTAAGTCATAAAAAAGTGTAAACTATATGTTTCAGAAGCACATTACCCATAATGAGCAGCATGGATGACAGGTAAGTACTAAAATATATTCGCCCACTCGCTCATATGACCGGCAGGATGCGCAGAAGTTAGTAGAACCAGAAGAAGATGAAAGAAAAGCAGACCAGTCAAAGTAGATATCTGTTTGACTCATACTAACCTGCTGATAAACATATAAGCTAACACTTTGAATATCATAAAATTTAATAGGAATACAAACCAGATTCATGCTGGCACTGCATAATCCATGAAACGACCTTATCTTGATCCACTGCACCAAGCTTTCCTAAAACATCAAGAGTTGTCAATCCCCAGTAAGCGCCGTTTAATCTTAGGTGCTCCATCACCACAGATTCAAAATCATCCTTTTTCTGAGGAGTATAAGTGCCAAATATTATTCAGTATACAATAAAAGCAAAAGCAGACAGAATACATGTTGAATCGAATCTTTTACTAACTTGTTAAAACTAGATGACACCTTCTTCAAAGCTAGCATATCAGAAAATGACTGGCTCCAAACAAACTAATATTGGAAATATGCTGCAATATATGCTAAACATAGGAAACATGTCCAGAGGTACTAAACTTCTATTCTTGCAAATAAATATTCTGAAGGTGCTTGAGAGTTGAGACACTCTTCAACATGACTTGAATCACAGCATATTGTGTTTGGCACATTACACGACACATTTGCAACTAAAGTTGCATTCTGCAAACAACATGCAGAAGCCTAGTATAATACAAAAACCTTCAGGCCAGAAAGCTGAAGTTAAAACCAGGCGGAAAAGAAGTATTTTTTTAAGTGAGTGATCTGGGAAGAGGCTATAGGGGTATTGTTATAGTAATTTCAATAATTCTCGCGCGCACTTCTTAATATAATGATATATTCTATTATTACTTCTCAGCTCTCTATAAATCACAATATTTTACCAGCACCGTTAAATTGTTAAAATTGACAAAGAAGGAATAAGATGAAACCAAAGAATTTTAAAATTGAGAAGCTCGTCCACGACTCCACAGTTATTTATGCTAAATCGTTATCAGATAACTCCATTAGTAAGCACATAAGTGCTAATTAAATTTCGTAGGAATACCAGCACATCAATAAAGCTCAATATCGAAAAGCAACTAAACTAAAACATCCAAGCTAATATGGATAACATATATCAGGGATTTATAAAATTTTAAGCACATATATTGTGAAATAATCACATTATGAAAAGAAAATCGACAAGCAAATGTTTTCATTGTTTTTATAGTTTTTCTAAAGGTATATTAATTTCAAACAATCAAGTCGATGAGATCCACGGTCCCATTTCTTAACGCTCCAGACTGTCAGTTCTTGTTCTATTTGGAAAACAGAGGAGAAAACCAGAAATAGAAACAAGATGTAATGAATATGAGGCTTGCCTTCTCAATTGATAAGATGTATGTAACATGCTTTTCAATCTTGAGCTCTCCCATTCTGTCATCAATCAACAAATCAAAATTTCAAAAATGACAAAAAAAATGTAGAAATTCTGAATTCTTCAAGCAATCATCGAACACCGAATATCCAATTAGTTAAAGCCGCCCAGAAGTCAATAGAACAGCACACAAATTTTACTTCAAAATAATCATTTTCTCAGTTTATGAGAAAAGGACTTGAACAATAAGATTCGGACATTAGAAATAGAAACTATACATGATTAAGCTCAATACCTTAATTCTAGCACAATTAGGTTAAAAAAAAATTCAATCAAGGAAACGAAAATCCAATTTGATCACATTTGTGAATACATTCAGAAGCAGTGAGTTTGCAGAAATAGTTACTTGAAGCCGATGTCACTGAATAGCTCTTCGCAGAATCGCAGGCAATTGGAAAGCTAACAAACCAAAACATTATCTAACCAAAAAATATGTTCAAGCATATTTCGTTGTATTAACGAATCGAGCTCAAACAAGTTTTTAATGATCGATTCAGAATCGAGTATCGAGTAGTTTGGTTCATTTTTCGGCCCTATATCTCACTACCCACCAAATTTTGTTCGGTAAAAAAATTTAAGCTCGCATATAAAATTCAAGAATAATTACAACTAGATGCTCATTTTTTATATTATTTAACAATGCCAATTATACTCATTTCAAAAATCATAAAAAATTGATCAATTTTCAATTTTTAAATAAAATGCAAGCTCACTTTTAATTAAATATAATAAACACTATCTAAACTTACATCTATCTATAGTTTCAGACAACAATGAAAAAGGCGAAAAACGCAAGCGATAAGTGGGAAACAAAGAGGAAAACTTTCACAAAACCCTAGTAGCAACATTGAAACACAAAAAAGAAAAATCTTTGGATATGTAAATTGTGGTTTTGGAGACACAAATTTTTGGAGACGTAAAACAAGCTTCGACAGCAGTTGGGTTCGACTGAAAATATTTTCATTATGGTTTAAAGTTATGGATAAATGTTAGTTTTGATGGTGTTCATATATATAATTGAATTTGAGTTTGCAATTTATTTGAAAATGGTAAATTGGCCAAGCTTTTAAGATTTTTAGAACGTATATGATTTGACATTGTTAGATATAATATAAATAGAAATGGTAATCTAATTGGCAAATTGCAAATGATGAATATGAAGGAGCATCATATTAAAATCCATGATTCCATTATTAGAATATTAGATTACTAATTAATTTTATTAATTCATACCCCTAGAAAAGTTATTTCATAAAATTATTTAGAAGAAATTTCATTGATTGTTACTTAATTTTTATTAGATTATGTTATATTAGTATATATGATTAGAAACATTATATTTACAAGGATATGACTTTATTGAATTAATAAATAAGAAAAAAAAATATAGGGCCGGCTCTAACCCATTTCTCAAACTCTTATGATCTCAAGGCTTTTTAGCATGGGAGTATAGGACACCCTTATTGACATATATAAGTTTAAATAATGAGTACGTAGTTATAATTGTTCTTGAAATTGACAAAAAAAAAATGTGAGTTCGATTTTTTTCCGAACAGAATTTGGTAAGCAGTGAGACAGAAAATTTTGATAAGTGTTCTTTTAAGTGTTATAAAGGTTATTTTTATATTCAATATTTGATAAATAGTATTACTTAATTATAATTATAATATATATTTTATTAAAAAAAAACATAAACTCAATTGTGAGTTTTTAGGATTTATCCTAGTTAATTATGTGGACTTATATATGTCTAACAATTTATAATATAATTAAATATAATAAATTAAGTGATCTAATTAAATAGGCTTTAGAATTTGGGTACATGAATTCATAATGTCTGATTGGATTGACTGGATTGGTTTTTCACAATCAAATCACTTTGATTACTCAATGGGTATTTGACTTGGGAGCCATAATAAATATATAGAGTTCTTATGTATTAATTCAAATTAAAAACCCACCAATTCTAATTTGACCATTGACCAGTACTGGTATATTAATACATTGGACGATCCATGCCTAATTGATATTTCTAAATAAAGGTGGCCAAATAAAACCAAAAACCCGATTCTAAATTCGACCCAAAACCTTCGGTTCTAAAACTAAAATCGAAACTGTGTCGATCGATTTTGTTCCGGTTCCATCATTTCAAAAACCATGGAACCAACGGTTTTCCATCGGCGGTTTCAAGGTTAAAACCAAAATATGGTAAAATAAATGTTAAATATGTATCATGATGTTTTATATTCGCAACTACATAATATACATCTTAAATTAAATGTTGTAAGTGAGCCATGTGAATTTTGATTCTTCTATACCTTAAAGATGATATTTAGGCAGCTCAATACTAAGCCCAAACTTATTATTATTATGAATATGAAGCATGGGTTTCTTTTATATTTTTCAATTTTCTTTTATTTTGTAACTAAAATTGATAAATTATTTTCAAAATAAATTAAAAAATTTATCAAAAGAGAAAAAAGAAACGATTTCAGTTAAATCGGAACCAGCACCGTGGATGAATCGTGTTCCAATTTGGATCGGAACTGTAAGTTTTATTTTGGAACCGAAACCGTGAGGCTTCGATTCCAGTTTTTATTTTGGAATGACTGGAATCGTGACCACCCCTAATAGTTGAAAACTTTTTTCTTTTCATTTTTTAAACAATGTGTTGGTTTTTACAAATATTATCTTAAAGAAAAATGGTAAAATACAATAACACCCCCTTGAACTTGGCCATTTGTCTCATTTATCCCTGAACTTGTAAATGTAACAGTTAGTTAGTTACCCACTCCTTATGGTAGAATTTGATTTATGGACAAAACTGCCCAAAATAACAATTGATTTTGTCATGTTTTAATAATTGTACCTCAATTTTGATTTTATGTGCTTTATTTAAATTTTTTTTAGAAAAATAAATTAGTAACTTTAACTAGTTCAAATATTAAAAATATTTCAATAATATATAAGTATAACAAATATACAAAAATATTGAATGTGGATATTTTGATTACTTAAATTTGATGGCTCGGAAGCTACTCCTAAAAACAGCCTAGGCAAGTGCACCTATCGTTTATAGCAAAGCTAAGCGAGTATCGAGTGTCATTCCCACGAGGACTATGATTACTAGTAATTACCGTCTTTTTATTATCTAGCCTACAAATTCGTCAAATAGTTTGTTGCAAAATAAAAATAAAACAAAAGCAAATAAAAGTGGAAGAGGCAACTAAGAACACGAAAGATATCAGATACACTCGGATTGGAAGATGTTGGATATAAATATGCTTGAATGTGAATCCCTCTAGAACGTCTTTGTGATTTTACCAAAATAAATACAACCATAACCCTTAAGTTTTAACCATCCCTTAACATATTTTCATGTTTCATGGACCGTAGGCATTCCTAAATTAAGTTAAACCCTTTCTCAAGGCGAAAAACTCCTAACCTCAAGTTGATTAATGAAATCTCTTTCTAGTTAAAACCCCAAGATTGCATTAACGGTTTGTGAATTCCCATATTAGGTTTGACCCTAATCCAGGAAGATTTATGTCGTCCCTATATCTAGGATTGCATGCAACTCCTTTCACTTATGTTGGTTCTATTTCACCATGAATCTCTCGATTTCCGGTGAAAAATAAACTTCAAATCAATATTGCGCATATACCAATTCGAATAAACAAGCATAACATAAGTGACTCGCATAAAAACATAAGAAAATATATTAAAACATTCAAACCAATGATCACAAATAAGTTCTAGGGTTCATCACATTCAAACACTAGCGATTTAACTCATGATGGATTTGAGAATGAAAACAACAATTAAACAAGAAGTTTCTTTCGAAATCAACATGAATACTTGAAGTTAAAACTTCCAAAACCAACATAAGACTCCTGTTGGAAGTATGATGATGAAGTGGTGGAGTTCATCTTCTTCTCCGAGCGATCTTCAATCCTTGTGCCTTAGCGCCTCTCCATGGTGATCCAAGCCTTCTAACTCTCTTCCTCACTACAATATGTGTTTCTCCTCTCCAAAATATGAACTTTCATTCCTAAAATCTGATTTCCTTGTATACCAATGAATGAATATTACATGAATCATTTTCCAACTCAAACTCTTGGCTTTTATAAGCACCATCTTGTGAAATACCATATTAACAAATGCCCCATTTCCATGCTTGTTAGTTGAATCATTGTGTGCACATTCATGGTTGAGTTGGTTGAATCATTGTATACACATGATGATTGAGGGAATATGGGGACATGTTGCAGCAAAATTGGGTGTTAAAGGTGTATAAAAGTGGTCAAAAGGCTTGGTAGGTGAGTTTTCCATAATTTGCACATGGAAAAGTTGCAAAAAGGGTCCGGACACGCCAGTGTCAAAGACGGACGGCCGGCCGGCCGTCTTTGCACAAATTTTTCTCGGAAAATTGCGACGACACGGTCGTGTCGTGTGACACGGCCAGGCCGTGTTGTGCGACACGGCCGTGTTGTACAACACGGCCAGGCCGTGTTCGGAACTTTTTTGTGCGGTTTTTCCTCCTCTTTTGATCCCCTTAAACATGGCCGTGTTGCCGACACCCCGCCCGTGTTGGACCAAAAAGGCCCCGAAATGACGCGTTTGGCTTGGAATTTCGAGCGTTTTTGCATCCTTAAACTCCCGGTATGTTTTGACATGAATCCATGGTCCGAAATTCACCAAAATTAGCCCCGAATGGTCAACCTACACCAATAAAAGCACCCACAAATAGTATAAACAATGTACAATCAAAAACTAATGAAACTAACAACAAAAATAACTCAATTTCTACTCAAATACACACATAAAACATGCATAAAAATACACTTATCAAACCACCTCCAACTTTGAACTTTGCTTGTCCTCAAGCAAAACATAAAACCAAAATGAGGGATTCAATACATCACAACACACAATGAATATATTTTTCTCAACACTTTGAATATAAGTAGTCAAATTAAGAGCCTTCTCTACACAAATTAGCCATTAAGTAAAAACATAATTTTGCAAAGCGATCGATTGTCAAGAAAGACCGTAATATCGTAGGCATTATCCGGACTTGAAATCATCACTCCACAGAATCGATAGTTATGAATAACTTCAATTCAAGAACACCATGAAAATATAAGAATTCAATAGATCATTGTAGTTAGCCTACTAGTCATATAACCAAGCTTCTTGAACTTTATTGGAATGAGAAGTCAAGGAGTATTTATTCTTTTTTTTTTTTTTTTTTTTTTTCTTTTTTTTTTTTTTTTTTTTTTGGGGACCTCCCGAGGCATGCTTCCACTAGGTTTATATTTTGAATTTCTGTTCAAACACTCCTAGGGTGGTTTCCCATACTCATATTAGTGTCGCCGTTTTACGTAAAAGACAAACATGGGGCTCATGAATGCTCCTAGTTACTAAGCAACAACAAATAGAGGAGTATAACCTCGATTGGTCCATTTTTTTTTTTCTTCATTTTTTTTTTCCATTTTTTTTTTCTTTTATTTTTCACAAGCTTGGTTTAACAACTAGTTAACCACTACTAAATCATGAGTTCTCGGACTTTCATAGCGCTAAGAATCGTCATATTTGTCTTAACAAATCAGGTATCGTAGTGTTAGAAGTCTCGACTAAATTCAACCTACATCCATGTCAATCTATTCAAGACAATCAATTGCTTTGCATTAAAAAAAAAAAATTATAAAGCTAATTTATGTGTAATTGGGCCAAGTTATTGACTAACAAATATTCAATTTGTTTCCTTGAAAAATCATATAGATCCATCAAAAAAATTCAAAATAAATAGCAAAACACACAAGCATTCCAAAGAAAAATTCTAACAAGCATGCAATCACATCCACCTCCAACTTAAAGATTCACATTGTCCTCAATGTGAAAGAAAGAGATGAACATACAAACAAAAACACACAAAAACAACAAACTAAAAAGAAAAGAAAAAATAAGAGGAAAGAAACGACCTTACTGCGAGAGTGAAATCGATTTGGAGAGATCATTGGGTTGTTCAATCTTGGGTCTTCACGGGCATATGAATACCTAATAAGAATTTGCAACAAAAACTCGAATACCGTGAAAGCTCAAATTTGCTCAAGTAAGATAGAGGTGATACCAACACCCACCATACATCCAATTATTGACTCATGACTCTCTAACAACCTATTATTTAATAATAAAAAAAAAATAGAAAACAGTGAACTATCGGGTTGCCTCCCGGTCAGCGCTTTCTTTATAGTCGTATAGCTGGACTACATCACCTTATTGTGGAGGTTTGTCGTTTAATTGGTCACAATATTACCAAGTAAAGTTTCCGATTCGCGACGAGTTTCACATTCGCCCAAACAAGAAAAACAAAAAAAAAAATGACTAGATTAATAAAAATAAGGTGTTCCTAATATCATAATCCCTGAAGAACGGCGCCAAAAACTTGATGGCTCGAAGAAGCTACTCCTAAAAACAGACTAGGCAAGTGCACCTATCGTTTATAGCAAAGCTAAGCGAGTATCGAGTGTCATTCCCACGAGGACTATGATTACTAGTAATTACCGTCTTTTTATTATCTAGCCTACAAATTCGTCAAATAGTTTGTTGCAAAATAAAAATAAAACAAAAGCAAATAAAAGTGGAAGAGGCAACTAAGAACACGAAAGATATCGGATACACACTCGGATTGGAAGATGTTGGATATAAATATGCTTGAATGTGAATCCCTCTAGAACGTCTTTGTGATTTTACCAAAATAAATACAACCATAACCCTTAAGTTTTAACCATCCCTTAACATATTTTCATGTTTCATGGACCGTAGGCATTCCTAAATTAAGTTAAACCCTTTTCTCAAGGCGAAAAACTCCTAACCTCAAGTTGATTAATCGAAATCTCTTTCTAGTTAAAACCCCAAGATTGCATTAACGGTTTGTGAATTCCCATATTAGGTTTGACCCTAATCCAGGAAGATTTATGTCGCCCCTATATCTAGGATTGCATGCAACTCCTTTCACTTATGTTGGTTCTATTTCACCATGAATCTCTCGATTTCCGGTGAAAAATAAACTTCAAATCAATATTGCGCATATACCAATTCGAATAAACAAGCATAACATAAGTGACTCGCATAAAAACATAAGAAAATATATTAAAACATTCAAACCAATGATCACAAATAAGTTCTAGGGTTCATCACATTCAAACACTAGCGATTTAACTCATGATGGATTTGAGAATGAAAACAACAATTAAACAAGAAGTTTCTTTCGAAATCAACATGAATACTTGAAGTTAAAACTTCCAAAACCAACATAAGACTCCTGTTGGAAGTATGATGATGAAGTGGTGGAGTTCATCTTCTTCTCCGAGCGATCTTCAATCCTTGTGCCTTAGCGCCTCTCCATGGTGATCCAAGCCTTCTAACTCTCTTCCTCACTACAATATGTGTTTCTCCTCTCCAAAATATGAACTTTCATTCCTAAAATCGATTTCTTGTATACCAATGAATGAATATTACATGAATCATTTTCCAACTCAAACTCTTGGCTTTTATAAGCACCATCTTGTGAAATACCATATTAACAAATGCCCCATTTCCATGCTTGTTAGTTGAATCATTGTGTGCACATTCATGGTTGAGTTGGTTGAATCATTGTATACACATGATGATTGAGGGAATATGGGGACATGTTGCAGCAAAATTGGGTGTTAAAGGTGTATAAAAGTGGTCAAAAGGCTTGGTAGGTGAGTTTTCCATAATTTGCACATGGAAAAGTTGCAAAAAGGGTCCCGGACACGACACGCCCGTGCAAAGACGGCCGGCCGCCGTCTTTGCACAAATTTTTCTCGGAAAATTGCGACACGGCCAGTGTCGTGTGACACGGCCAGGCCGTGTTGTGCGACACGGCCGTGTTGTACAACACGGCCAGGCCGTGTTCGGAACTGTTTTGTGCGGTTTTTTTCCTCCTCTTTTGATCCCCTTCAACATGGCCGTGTTGCCCGACACCCCTGCCCGTGTTGGACCAAAAGGCCCCGAAATGACGCGCGTTTGGCTTGGAATTTCGAGCGTTTTTGCATCCTTAAACTCCCGGTATGTTTTGACATGAATCCATGGTCCGAAATTCACCAAAATTAGCCCGAATGGTCAACCTACACCAATAAAAGCACCCACAAAGTAGTATAAACAATGTACAATCAAAAACTAATGAAACTAACAACAAAAATAACTCAATTTCTACTCAAATACACACATAAAACATGCATAAAAATACACTTATCAAACCACCTCCAACTTTGAACTTTGCTTGTCCTCAAGCAAAACATAAAACCAAAATGAGGGATTCAATACATCACAACACACAATGAATATATTTTTCTCAACACTTTGAATATAAGTAGTCAAATTCGTAGCCTTCTCTACACAAATTAGCCATTAAGTAAAAACATAATTTTGCAAAGCGATCGACTGTCAAGAAAGACCGTAATATCAGTAGGCATTATCCAGACTTGAAATCATCACTCCACAGATACTGATAGTTATGAATAACTTCAATTCAGTAACACCATGAAAATATAAGAATTCAATAGATCATTGTAGTTAGCCTACTAGTCATATAACCAAGCTTCTTGAACTTTATTGGAATGAGAAGTCAAGGAGTATTTATTCTCCACTTTTTTTTTTTTTTTTTTTTTTTTTTTTTTTTTTTTTTTTTTTTTTTGGGACCTCCCGAGGCATGCTTCCACTAGGTTTATATTTTGAATTTCTGTTCAAACACCTAGGGTGGTTTCCCATACTCATATTAGTGTCGCCGTTTTACGTAAAAAGACAAACATGGGGCTCATGAATGCTCCTAGTTACTAAGCAACAACAAATAGGAGTATAACCTCGATTGGTCCATTTTTTTTTTTTTTTCTTCATTTTTTTTTTCATTTTTTTCTTTTATTTTTCACAAGCTTGGTTTAACAACTAGTTAACCACTACTAAATCATGAGTTCTCGGACTTTCATAGCTTAAGAATCGTCATATTTGTCTTAACAAATCGGTATCGTAGTGTTAGAAGTCTCGACTAAATTCAACCTACATCCATGTCAATCTATTCAAGACAATCAATTGCTTTGCATAAAAAAAAAAAAAAAAAAAAATTATAAAGCTAATTTATGTGTAATTGGGCCAAGTTATTGACTAACAAATATTCAATTTGTTTCCTTGAAAAATCATATCGTCCATCAAAAAAATTCAAAATAAATAGCAAACACACAAGCATTCCAAAGAAAAATTCTAACAAGCATGCAATCACATCCACCTCCAACTTAAAGATTCACATTGTCCTCAATGTGAAAGAAAGAGATGAACATACAAACAAAAACACACAAAAACAACAAACTAAAAAGAAAAAAAAAATAAGAGGAAAGAAACGACCTTACTGCGAGAGTGAAATCGATTTGGAGAGATCATTGGGTTGTTCAATCTTGGGTCTTCACGGGCATATGAATACCTAATAAGAATTTGCAACAAAAACTCGAATACCGTGAAAGCTCAAATTTGCTCAAGTAAGATAGAGGTGATACCAACACCCACCATACATCCAATTATTGACTCATGACTCTCTAACAACCTATTATTTAATAATAAAAAAAAAAAAAAAAGTGAACTATCGGGTTGCCTCCCAGCGCTTTCTTTATAGTCGTATAGCTGGACTACATCACCTTATTGTGGAGGTTTGTCGAGCGAATTGGTCACAATATTACCAAGTAAAGTTTCCTGATTCGCGACGAGTTTCACATTCTGCCCAAACAAGAAAAACAAATTAAAAAAAAAATGACTAGATTAATAAAAATAAGGTGTTCCTAATATCATAATCCCCGGCAATGGCGCCAAAAACTTGATGGCTCGGAAGCTACTCCTAAAAACAGCCTAGGCAAGTGCACCTATCGTTTATAGCAAAGCTAAGCGAGTATCGAGTGTCATTCCCACGAGGACTATGATTACTAGTAATTACCGTCTTTTTATTATCTAGCCTACAAATTCGTCAAATAGTTTGTTGCAAAATAAAAATAAAACAAAAGCAAATAAAAGTGGAAGAGGCAACTAAGAACACGAAAGATATCAGATACACTCGGATTGGAAGATGTTGGATATAAATATGCTTGAATGTGAATCCCTCTAGAACGTCTTTGTGATTTTACCAAAATAAATACAACCATAACCCTTAAGTTTTAACCATCCCTTAACATATTTTCATGTTTCATGGACCGTAGGCATTCCTAAATTAAGTTAAACCCTTTCTCAAGGCGAAAAACTCCTAACCTCAAGTTGATTAATGAAATCTCTTTCTAGTTAAAACCCCAAGATTGCATTAACGGTTTGTGAATTCCCATATTAGGTTTGACCCTAATCCAGGAAGATTTATGTCGCCCTATATCTAGGATTGCATGCAACTCCTTTCACTTATATTGGTTCTATTTCACCATGAATCTCTCGATTTCCGGTGAAAAATAAACTTCAAATCAATATTGCGCATATACCAATTCGAATAAACAAGCATAACATAAGTGACTCGCATAAAAACATAAGAAAATATATTAAAACATTCAAACCAATGATCACAAATAAGTTCTAGGGTTCATCACATTCAAACACTAGCGATTTAACTCATGATGGATTTGAGAATGAAAACAACAATTAAACAAGAAGTTTCTTTCGAAATCAACATGAATACTTGAAGTTAAAACTTCCAAAACCAACATAAGACTCCCCTGTTGGAAGTATGATGATGAAGTGGTGGAGTTCATCTTCTTCTCCGAGCGATCTTCAATCCTTGTGCCTTAGCGCCTCTCCATGGTGATCCAAGCCTTCTAACTCTCTTCCTCACTACAATATGTGTTTCTCCTCTCCAAAATATGAACTTTCATTCCTAAAATCTGATTTCCTTGTATACCAATGAATGAATATTACATGAATCATTTTCCAACTCAAACTCTTGGCTTTTATAAGCACCATCTTGTGAAATACCATATTAACAAATGCCCCATTTCCATGCTTGTTAGTTGAATCATTGTGTGCACATTCATGGTTGAGTTGGTTGAATCATTGTATACACATGATGATTGAGGGAATATGGGGACATGTTGCAAAGCAAAATTGGGTGTTAAAGGTGTATAAAAGTGGTCAAAAGGCTTGGTAGGTGAGTTTTCCATAATTTGCACATGGAAAAGTTGCAAAAAGGGGTCCGGACACGCCGTGTCGGCAAAGCGGACGACCGGCCGTCTACCGCACAAATTTTCTCGGAAAATTGCACGACACGGCCGTGTCGTGTGACACGGCCAGGCCGTGTTGTGCGACACGGCCGTGTTGTAACACGGCCAGGCCGTGTTCGAACTGTTTTGTGCGGTTTTTCCTCCTCTTTTGATCCCCTTCAACATGGCCGCGTGTTGCCCGACACCCCGCCCGTGTTGGACCAAAAAGGCCCCGAAATGACGCGCGTTTGGCTTGGAATTTCGAGCGTTTTTGCATCCTTAAACTCCCCGGTATGTTTTGACATGAATCCATGGTCCGAAATTCACCAAAATTAGCCCCGAATGGTCAACCTACACCAATAAAAGCACCCCACAGTAGTATAAACAATGTACAATCAAAAACTAATGAAACTAACAACAAAAATAACTCAATTTCTACTCAAATACACACATAAAACATGCATAAAAATACACTTATCAAACCACCTCCAACTTTGAACTTTGCTTGTCCTCAAGCAAAACATAAAACCAAAATGAGGGATTCAATACATCACAACACACAATGAATATATTTTTCTCAACACTTTGAATATAAGTAGTCAAATTCGTAGCCTTCTCTACACAAATTAGCCATTAAGTAAAAACATAATTTTGCAAAGCGATTTGTCACAAGAAAGACCGTAATATCGTAGGCATTATCCAGACTTGAAATCATCACTCCACAGATACTGATAGTTATGAATAACTTCAATTCAGTAACACCATGAAAATATAAGAATTCAATAGATCATTGTAGTTAGCCTACTAGTCATATAACCAAGCTTCTTGAACTTTATTGGAATGAGAAGTCAAGGAGTATTTATTCTCCACTTTTTTTTTTTTTTTTTTTTCTTTTTTTTTTTTTTTTTTTTTTTTTTTTTTTTTGGGACCTCCGAGGCATGCTTCCACTAGGTTTATATTTTGAATTTCTGTTCAAACACTCCTAGGGTGGTTTCCCATACTCATATTAGTGTCGCCGTTTTACGTAAAAAAGACAAACATGGGGCTCATGAATGCTCCTAGTTACTAAGCAACAACAAATAGAGGAGTATAACCTCGATTGGTCCATTTTTTTTTCTTCTTTTTTTTTTTTTTTTTTTTTTTTCTTTTATTTTTCACAAGCTTGGTTTAACAACTAGTTAACCACTACTAAATCATGAGTTCTCGGACTTTCATAGCGCTAAGAATCGTCATATTTGTCTTAACAAATCAGGTATCGTAGTGTTAGAAGTCTCGACTAAATTCAACCTACATCCATGTCAATCTATTCAAGACAATCAATTGCTTTGCATTAAAAAAAAAAAAAAAAATTATAAAGCTAATTTATGTGTAATTGGGCCAAGTTATTGACTAACAAATATTCAATTTGTTTCCTTGAAAAATCATATCGTCCATCAAAAAAAAAAAAATTCAAAATAAATAGCAAACACACAAGCATTCCAAAGAAAAATTCTAACAAGCATGCAATCACATCCACCTCCAACTTAAAGATTCACATTGTCCTCAATGTGAAAGAAAGAGATGAACATACAAACAAAAACACACAAAAACAACAAACTAAAAAGAAAAGAAAAAATAAGAGGAAAGAAACGACCTTACTGCGAGAGTGAAATCGATTTGGAGAGATCATTGGGTTGTTCAATCTTGGGTCTTCACGGGCATATGAATACCTAATAAGAATTTGCAACAAAAACTCGAATACCGTGAAAGCTCAAATTTGCTCAAGTAAGATAGAGGTGATACCAACACCCACCATACATCCAATTATTGACTCATGACTCTCTAACAACCTATTATTTAATAATAAAAAAATAGAAAACAGTGAACTATCGGGTTGCCTCCCGGTCAGCGCTTTCTTTATAGTCGTATAGCTGGACTACATCACCTTATTGTGGAGGTTTGTCGAGCGAATTGGTCACAATATTACCAAGTAAAGTTTCCTGATTCGCGACGAGTTTCACATTCTGCCCAAACAAGAAAAACAAATTAAAAAAAAATGACTAGATTAATAAAAATAAGGTGTTCCTAATATCATAATCCCCGGCAACGGCGCCAAAAACTTGATGGCTCGGAAGCTACTCCTAAAAAAGCACTGGCAGCAAGTGCACCTATCGTTTATAGCAAAGCTAAGCGAGTATCGAGTGTCATTCCCACGAGGACTATGATTACTAGTAATTACCGTCTTTTTATTATCTAGCCTACAAATTCGTCAAATAGTTTGTTGCAAAATAAAAATAAAACAAAAGCAAATAAAAGTGGAAGAGGCAACTAAGAACACGAAAGATATCGATACACTCGGATTGGAAGATGTTGGATATAAATATGCTTGAATGTGAATCCCTCTAGAACGTCTTTGTGATTTTACCAAAATAAATACAACCATAACCCTTAAGTTTTAACCATCCCTTAACATATTTTCATGTTTCATGGACCGTAGGCATTCCTAAATTAAGTTAAACCCTTTCTCAAGGCGAAAAACTCCTAACCTCAAGTTGATTAATGAAATCTCTTTCTAGTTAAAACCCCAAGATTGCATTAACGGTTTGTGAATTCCCATATTAGGTTTGACCCTAATCAGGAAGATTTATGTCGCCCCTATATCTAGGATTGCATGCAACTCCTTTCACTTATGTTGGTTCTATTTCACCATGAATCTCTCGATTTCCGGTGAAAAATAAACTTCAAATCAATATTGCGCATATACCAATTCGAATAAACAAGCATAACATAAGTGACTCGCATAAAAACATAAGAAAATATATTAAAACATTCAAACCAATGATCACAAATAAGTTCTAGGGTTCATCACATTCAAACACTAGCGATTTAACTCATGATGGATTTGAGAATGAAAACAACAATTAAACAAGAAGTTTCTTTCGAAATCAACATGAATACTTGAAGTTAAAACTTCCAAAACCAACATAAGACTCCTGTTGGAAGTATGATGATGAAGTGGTGGAGTTCATCTTCTTCTCCGAGCGATCTTCAATCCTTGTGCCTTAGCGCCTCTCCATGGTGATCCAAGCCTTCTAACTCTCTTCCTCACTACAATATGTGTTTCTCCTCTCCAAAATATGAACTTTCATTCCTAAAATCGATTTCCTTGTATACCAATGAATGAATATTACATGAATCATTTTCCAACTCAAACTCTTGGCTTTTATAAGCACCATCTTGTGAAATACCATATTAACAAATGCCCCATTTCCATGCTTGTTAGTTGAATCATTGTGTGCACATTCATGGTTGAGTTGGTTGAATCATTGTATACACATGATGATTGAGGGAATATGGGGACATGTTGCAAGCAAAATTGGGTGTTAAAGGTGTATAAAAGTGGTCAAAAGGCTTGGTAGGTGAGTTTTCCATAATTTGCACATGGAAAAGTTGCAAAAAAGGGTCCGGACACGCCCGTGTCGGCAAAGACGGCCAGGCCGTCTTTGCCGCACAAATTTTTCTCGGGAAAAAATTGCACGACACGGCCGTGTCGTGTGACACGGCCAGGCCGTGTTGTGCGACACATCTGGCCGTGTTGTACAACACGGCCGGCCAGCCGTGTTCGAACTATTTTGTGCGGTTTTTCCTCCTCTTTTGATCCCTTCAACATGGCCGTGTTGCCCGACACACCCCTGCCGTGTTGGACCAAAAAGGCCCCGAAATGACGCGTTTGGCTTGGAATTTCGAGCGTTTTTGCATCCTTAAACTCCCCGGTATGTTTTGACATGAATCCATGGTCCGAAATTCACCAAAATTAGCCCCGAATGGTCAACCTACACCAATAAAAGACCCACACGTAGTATAAACAATGTACAATCAAAAACTAATGAAACTAACAACAAAAATAACTCAATTTCTACTCAAATACACACATAAAACATGCATAAAAATACACTTATCAAAATTCAATGTAAAAATAACTTTCAATTATTAAACTCTTCCAAATTATACGAATAATATATTTTTGTAGATTGAATATATATAAACATATATTTCTTTTAAATTATTGATAATTTATATTTCTAATGTAATGACATATATAATAGTTTAGCTAAAAAGAAATAATACATATTTTTTTCTTTGATAATATTTAAATATTTTGAAGAATATTTGATCAAATAACAAGATTTAGTGTCTAAAATATTTTAATATAACTAACTGGTTGTGTTTTATTTCGTTTCATTAATAATATCGATTATTCATTAAAGATAGAAATTTATTAATATTATATTTGCACTACGAATTATATTGAATAGACAATAAATAAATAAAGAAATGTAAAATATAAGTAAATTAGGTTTAAGAAAATATATTAATTAACATTTTTTCTAGTTATTGAAGGTTAACTTAAATTAAATAGTTAATACTTTATTTTTATCCGATTTCATTTTTTTGTATATTTATTGTACATGGCTTTAATTTTTAATATTTAAATTACTTAATGTACAATTAAATAAAACATTTTTTGAATTTAATAAGAATATAAATTAAATAGGGTATGACACATTCAAAATTACTAAGAATTATGTAGAGTTGTCAATTTTGGCTCAACTCAATGGACTGGTTCGATCGGCTCGGTAAAGTGGACAGTCGTACTACACTTTCTTAAGCCAGAAATGAGCCAGGTTTTTTGGCCCAGCCCACTAGGCATGCAAAAATGGGCCGGCCTGGTAGACCCGATTTTTCCTTTGTATTTTTGTGGTCGGGGCTCTAAAAAATAGCGATCCAATTACTATTTGACCCGCCCAGTCCGATTTTTGATTTGGTCCGGCGGGTCAACCTATTTGACACCTCTAGAATTATGTATGTTTATTTTTTTTAAGGATACTTTTGTCCATATATTATATTTAATTAGATTGAGCAGGATAAGTGCTACATTTGCAAGTTCATGAGATTAATGAAAAATAGGGCCAAATTATTGGGGTGTTATTGTATTTTGCCATAAAAAGGTGGGTAAGCCGCGGGTTGACCTTCACCACCCCGGCTAACCATCTCAACTGCCGGCCCAAATAGACTGGCCCGTTCAGGTCCGTCTCTTGGATAGCTACTAAACTCTCAAGTCTCAACCCACTACTCTATCTGACTATACGGCCCGGCCCGACCCGGAGCTCCACCACTATACAATATAATATATACATATATGTTGAGTCCCACAGTATGACAGTATCAGTAGGAATACCAAATCATAATAACTATTCATGATCACCTTCCCCCACCATAATATTATTGAAAATTAAATCTGTTTTACAGACTCACAGTTGTTGCTTTCCCCCCTTTTCCTTTCCTTCAATGGCGTAATTGGCATTATTGACCTACCATTTCCACTTATTCTAACAAAAAGATGCCACCCCTTTTAATGGAATTTACTACTGCTGCTACTCACTGAAATCTGTGATCATTTATTGTGTCTTGGTCACCCACCCCAACATTTTTTTTAAGTGGGTCATCTGCATTTAATTCCTTTTTCTTCTATCCTTGAGTTTTTTGTTTGTTGCAGCAGACCATGGCGGCCCAAAACTACTCCGAGATATTCTCGAATGATTTTTTCTGTCTTGGAATTGGGATGTTCTGTGCCCTACTCCAATTCCTTTAAGACTATGCTTCTACTGTCGGTGTGTGCAACCATCTCGATTATTTGGGGTTTGCAATACCAATGGACTGCTCCTCTTCTCCTTCTCCACTCGCCTCTGGTTTATCTGCGGTTTGCACTCAGATGCCCATGGATCACGTGCTTAACATGTCGCCGAGAAATTCCCAACATATAAATCCTGTGAGTAATCGTTTTTTCCATGTCTTGTTTATCTGATTTTGCTCTGCGTTTATCTTTCTTTATTATGTTTGTATCTAATTGTGTGTGTAATTGTTTGAAGGGCTTTCATGTGACTGAAATAAGTTGGATCATGTGAATTTTGTAATATTGGAATGCTTTAGAGTCTGCCATCTGTTTGATAATTGGCAACTGTGAATTTCACAAATTTTGGCTGTTTTGGTGAAAGGAGCGTTTATGTGTTAATTACATTGACAATTTAAGGTCTAGTGTTTTCAGCTACTATGGGTTTTGTAGAACTTGTAAAGTGATGCTCTGATACATCATCAATTTGTTGTTTCAAGTCTTGAACTTATATATGTAGAGCCGCAGAGGCCTGTTTTTATCTTAAACATTTGCTGATCCCATGAGAAAAATTTAAAATGTATGTTTAATAGATTTTCCTGCAAACTGAAGCTTTAGATTTTCCCTTTGCTCCACTTTTTCATCCAGTAATTGTTTTGTAGCCTTTTGCGAATGCTAATGAAATTAATACTAAGAATTACAATTGATACTAGATTAAACATTGTGTTTCAATGTATGTAAGATACCGTTTTTTTTTTTTGTGCCACATATGTAAGACATTGTTAGTTCAGGTGATAGTAAACCTACTACTGATCAGGTATTGGTCAGTACCTATTTGCTTCTTATGTAATCCTTTCCTTATTCATCTTAGTCTTTGGCCCTTAATAAACTATTTTAACTAATTTGCGCGGTTGGCTGCAGTCTTCAGCCGAACTGGTGAAAGAAATTGCTACACTTGAGTTGAAAATAGTACATTTGGAACAGCATCTTCTTTCGCTCTACCGAACAGCTTTTCAGCAGCATTTCCCAAGTCTTCTGGGAAACCATGCACAACAAACGAATGTAATATATCCATCGGTTACATCGGATCAACTATCTCAAGAAACAAAATTAAATAAGTCGAAAGACTATAACGACCATCAAGGGCAAAGCACCCCTACAAGTGCTTTAGCTGGCCCAAATGATTTGGTTCAAGTTGCTATTCCAAAGTCATCGTATGGAAAGGTTGTTATGCTATGTAGCCTATTTGTTCGTGTTTTCGTTTTTGTAAATACATTTATTTAACAAACGAAAATGTTTAATAATTTTACAAGTGGCAGGAAAAGAAGAGTGCTTATTTTCGGCACCGTAGCCTTGGAGATCATCTTGGAAATTCTCGCATTGATGATGCCCTCATTTGTCCGGATAGACTATCTGAAGACATTATAAGATGCATATCTTCAATTTACTGCAAATTGGCCAACCCTGCACGGACTCACAAAGGCAACTCAGTTTCGTCCACTTCATCATTCTGCTCCTCAAGCACGTTTTCTCCCAGAAATTTATCTGGCAGTTGGAGTCCTCAATGTAATGATGAAGTTGCTGAGGTTTGTGATTTTGAAGATCTGAAACAAGACAATGGACCATATTCTGCAATGGTAGAAGTCCTGAAGATATGCTTAGATGATGAGAGTTATAGTTATGCTGCGACGATGCTTCAAAAATTCAGGTTTCCGCATTTACCAATATACCATAGTAGATTCAAATGTTTATTTGGGCAAACCAAATTGTTTTTATGTTGGATGAATTTTTTTATCTATAGTTTATCTGAGAACATAAAAGGAGTTAGTTGGATATGAGAGATATATTTTACTATTGTCTTTCTTTTTTGGCCAAAATTGTTTGAGAATCTAACTTGTAATCTTCTCACTCTAATAAATGATGGCAAAAATTGTTGGAAATTTTGAATCATTATATTCCTTTCTATTCTTTTATCTCCCTTTAGTTAAAACCCCTAATGTATTCAATTCTCCTAAGTGTAACTGAGTACGCGTTTATGCTTTTGCAGTTCATCACTTGTTTTTTCATAGCAAACCATTTTATCTATCTTTATGCGCATACTAAATTTTTCAATTGATTGAAGCTGTGCAGGTCTCTAGTTAAGAGTCTCGATATTGTTGACCTGAAGAAGATGAAGCGCGAAGAGAAGCTTGCATTTTGGATAAATATTCACAATGCATTAGTGATGCATGTACGCCTCGCAATACTTTCTACCTTCGGATTGCTAATTAAGAGCCTATAATGTAACATATGTCATAACTCATAACAGAGTCATATCATGCATATTTTCTTACCTATAAAAGACTAAATAATCTGTTGCTACTTATTAGTTATTACTTGTAATTAACAGAATGTTACTCCATAAACTGAATAGTTCCTTGATCCAAACCTAAAAGAACAGAAACGAAAGCTCTTCATTATATCTGTTCTCCATCTGAGCTGAATAACATTTTCTCAGTCCAATCTGAAGTTGACCTGGTAAATGCATTAGGATGTCTATGCAAATCATGTTAAATTGAAATCTTATTCTCTGGACATGGCTCATAATGCAGATTTTTCACTCTTCTAGTGAAATTTTTGAATAATATCCCTTGTGCGATTTTGACTTTGGTTGCAGTCGTATTTAGCTTATGGAACTCAAAGCTATATAAAGAGTACTTCCATCGTGAAGGTAATAAAACAAAATTTATTTTTGTGATGTTTTTATCAGCATATCTGATCGTTAAACCTGAAAATCTTGTTTCAGGCTACTTATAACGTGGGTGGGCATTGTGTAAATGCTTATGACATACAACACTACATTTTGGGAATCAAATCACACTATCCTACTCCGGTACATGTCTATTACTTCAATTCATCTTCTGTGAAAGTAGTGAAATGCACAAAGAAGTTCTTTCATATGGATCCTCTTCAATGCCATCTACTTAGACTAATGTTGTTTTGGTATACTGGATCGTGTTTAATGAAATATTTTACTTCATAATCTCTCTCATTCAAGCTTTAGCACTAAAGTGAAGCGTAACATCATGAGTCAAAATCCAAGAAAGGTGAATGTTGCATGAGAGCCATAGTCTACCATCTTCAACTATTGGCTACTGAGATTTCATATGCATTCTTTACAACTTTGCTCTTCTCTATAGGTCGAATTAACACAGGAGCATTCAAAAATGATTTTACACAATTTTGTAAGGTTTTCAGGGCTATAATCCACCTTCTCTTCCCCATGAGGGGGCTTTTTGTAATTTTGAAACATCTCTGGATTTTTTTTTTTGTAATTAGGCCAAACCATGGGGTGTTTTTGTAATTATCCCTATTAAGAATGATAACAAAAAATCACTTGGACTTTGATATTGTGGGTGGGTGTGGGGGAAGGGGGGTGTTGCCGTGAGAGAGATTTTGCTTTCCTGACTAATTCAGTTCAGATTTTCAGACCTCCATAGTTTTTCTTTTTTAGCACCTTTATTGACACAGCATGATTGGCACAAAATGCAGTGGCTTCAGACACTTCTCTCGCCAGGGAAGAAGTTCAAGACTGGAACAACTAAACACGCTTATTCTATTGATTACCCTGAACCACTTGTTCATTTCGCACTTTGCTCAGGCTCTTACTCTGATCCTGCGGTAAAGCATTTTCTTTTTAAAATCGTTGTTTTTCTTTTCTTTTACTTTTCACTTCTGGAAATAGTGCAATTTTGCATCACTGGTCATTTTTTTAAGACTACTGGACAAACTGGATTGCAGGTTCGGATTTACACCGCAAAGAGTGTATTTCAAGACTTGAAAGTTGCTAAGGAAGAATTCATACGAGCTACAGTTTATGTTCATAAGCAAACAAAGGTATACATGCCGAAAATCTTGCAGTTTTATGCAAAGGATATGTCACTTGGCATGGCTGCACTTTTAGAAGTGGTTAGTGAATGCCTACCAGAAGCTCAACATAAAGCTATCGGAAAATTTGTGAAGTGTCGACCAGAAAAGTGCGTATATTGGTTAGAGTATAGTTCATCCTTTCGATATTTAATCCATAAAGAAATAGCTGAAAGGAGATGGGGTGCTTGAATTCTTGATTGTTTTTTTTTTGTTTGGTAATAATGACTGCTTATTTATCATTTTTTTTCCTGTAATTATCAGGTGTGTGTGTTTCTAAAAGTTTAAGGTAGTTTTTTCATACACTGTACAAAGATAATGGCAAAAGCAAAGTGGATTATATTGGCTATTGCTTTTCAGGGCCAAAAAATCTGTTTTGCTTTTGAGGTTTTATGTTTTTGTGTTCAACAATTTTCTATGGTGTTTGCATATATGTATTGTTGAAATTATAAAGTAAGAAGTATGAAAAGTATCCATGATTTCATGCTCTGTATATAAAGGGAATGCACAGAGAAATTTACTACTGTCGTATAATCCCTGGAATGGAGATTGATTTGGGGCTAACAAACTTAGGGAATGTTTGCAAACACTTCTACTTTTGGAGAAAGTGATTTATTGTCGCTGCCGGGACAAGTTGTCCAGAATCGAAAGTTGGTAGTGTTTGCGAAAAGCAACTAAAAATTAACTACGTTAAGAGAGAGTGTTTGGTAGATAAACTGGAAAATTACTTTATATGGACGTGAAAGTCAAACAAGAAGCAAAATCAGAAATCTAAAACTGGTCGTGGCACACTTCAAAAAAATGGGTGGCACGATGGTGCCCTATTTTAAAGTGTGGCACGACCATAATTGTGCCATGTATTAAAATAGGGCACTATCGGACACACTTTAGAAAAAGGGGTGGCACGATTGTGCCACCATTTTTTTCAGAACAATAAAAATTGCATGAACTTGAAACAAAAAAAAAAAAAAACTGAAAATTTGTAACACCATTTCGGACTCAACCTATAAAACCTTCAATATTTCTGCACTTAATGCTATACTTGAAATAACACGATAGCAAAAAAATAAAAAATTATATCTTAAACCCTAGGAAAGGAAAAAAAATCTGGAAAAATATAGATTGGATGTAACTCATTTTAATTTTGTGAAAATAGGGAGTAGAGTGAATTTATAAGAAATTGGGGTGCAAATAGCACCCTCCTTTCAGATTACAACAACAATAACAACAACAACAACAAACTAAGCCTTAATCCCACTATGTGGGGTCGGCTATACGGATCATATCGCGCCCTCCTTTCAGATTATTGGGGAATTATAAGTTTCTCACAAGAAAGTAAGCATACTGAAATTTATTTGGGTATATCCCATTTTAACACCTTATATAATAATATTTTCAAAAGCTAATACATTTACTTATGAATATCCTACTCATTGTAAATTTAGAATATATACAATGTACAATTTAACAATATTTTATTACTATGTAAATTTTTTAGTGGTATTCTTTTTATTATTAATGGCATTGTCATGAGCTCATAGAATTTATGTTATATTAAAATAATATTTGCAAAATATTTTGATAATTTTGTTAATAATAAAAATTCGATTACTAACATTTTATTTTGAACAAACTAATATCACAAATACAATTTTAAACTTTTTATATTTCATAAGTTAAAATTGTCACCATTAATACTTTATAAGTTAAATAATCTTATTTTACTTGAATATTTTTTTATTAAAATAAATAGAATAAAATTAAATATCTTATAAGATTTCTTACTACCTTAATTTTCTTGTAATTGCATAACTTTTTCTCAAGCTGCTATTGTGTGATTGTCTCCACCATGTGGACCAGACATAACTTATTGGACCAAAATGAAACTTTTAATAAAGATGAAGGACTATTTGCAATTTTGATTTTTGTTCCCCCTCAATTACAAAGTACAAATACAGAATAGGGGTGTTATTGTAAACGTTATAAAAACGACGGTTGTGGATAGCGGAGGTGAAATTTGGATCAGCGCTCAGACATCAATTACTCCGGCAGCCGCCGCCGCCCGCCGCCATGGTATTCATCTCGTGTTCTCTATCTTTGTTCGATTCTCCCGTTTCCCCAAGTCTGATTTGGAAATTATTCATCCGTTTATGTGTATTTGTTTATCAGCGAATTAATTGATGAATATGATCCCCCTTGACCGCCATGAATCTGATTAGTTAATCCGATCTCCATTTGTTGTGATGTAATTGCAGTTTTCAGTGCTGATGCACATTTCCTTTAATGCGTTGCCGAGTTTGCTTGCGCAATTGCGTTATTATCTGCATCGAATATTGCAACTGCTTTGAATGATTCATCACGTACCTTTAGAAAAGATGACGCAAAAACTAGGCACTGCAAATTTTCTGCAACTATTTATGAAAAGAAAATAAGAAATTTTAAACAACGGAACATTTGTCTATTATTATTGTATTTGCAAGTTCTGAAAAGCAATATCCCTTACAATGGAATTCGTCAACCAAAATCTGCGGGAGGTTGGATAGTACAATGATCAGTTAAGTTGGTGTCATTTAAGTAGGTCATGTGAGGGTTGTCTTGGTTGCAGCTTTTAGCTCATACACCATTTTCACAATATCTCAGTTATATTGGTTTTGCCAATTTTATTTCACTTAGTTCTCTTGTCAGTTAAATCCCCATTTCTTCAAAGTTTAAACTTGTTTATGATTTTGCTGAGTGATTCAGTCTTGTTCGTAATTGCTATTTTGTATTGGTGTGTATTACTTTTCTCATGCAGATGTTAAGCTACTGAAGTTTCTTGTTTTATTCCAGATTCACTTTGTTCTCCTCATTAGCAGACAAGGGAAAGTAAGGTTGACGAAATGGTATTCACCTTATTCTCAAAAGGAAAGAACAAAGGTATATTTCTTTACAACTTCATTTAAGCTTACAAAGAATTCCACTCTAAATTTCTCTGAATTACGGCTTTTATGCTTTGACTTTATGTTGTGGGGATGAAAATTGAAAACATGATACTGATGTAAGAGGGTTTTTTCCCCACATTTGATGGACTACATTTCATATTATAATATTCAAAACTATGTCGCATTTGACAATTCTATAAATTATTTTTTGATGTGTACTTGGTAAAGGTTATCCGAGAGCTTAGTGGTATGATTCTCACTCGGGGACCCAAGCTGTGTAATTTTGTGGAGTGGAGGGGATACAAAGTTGTTTACAAAAGGTAATATGCATTTTGGGTTTAGCCGAAACCTTCCGCAATACATAGTGCTTTTTCCTGTTTTCTGTCAATATCATTATTAGTTAATTATTTTGCATCTTATTGCTTAATCTGCAGGTATGCTAGCCTTTATTTCTGCATGTGTATTGACCAGGATGATAATGAGTTGGAGGTCCCTGAAATTATCCACCACTTTGTCGAGATACTAGACCGCTACTTTGGAAGTGTGAGGCCTGATACTGAAGCAACTATTTATTGTAACTGTGTAATTGCTTCACTTTGTAATATCATATTGAATTTATTATCTAATTTATTTCTTCAGGTCTGTGAACTGGATTTGATCTTTAATTTCCATAAGGTATGATTTTTTGGACCTCAATTCCTACTTAAATCGTTGGAGAGTTTATCCATATCATGCTCAGTTAAGGGTATTTAAATGATACTTATATCTGTCTTGAGGAGTTAAAACTTTGAGCTAGTTGCACTGGATAGAATTGGATGATGATGGAACTTGTGGCAACTCTGTTAGGTCTTATGGCATGAAATATGTGGCATGCTTGCCTGTGGAACTTAGCAGGACTAAAATTGAGCATTGTGTATTTTTAGCAGTATTGTTTGAATGGCCTCCTTGGTTTAGGAAGCCACCATATGGATATCTACCTTCTCCTCCCCCCGGTTAAGGCCTCATAAGCCTCATGCGTGGCCTAACTTTATTTACCTAATGAAACTAGTGTTAGCGAGCGCTATCTATGGGTAAAACAAAGTGATGACATGCATAAGTTTCCTGTGCCAATTTCACCGTTATCCATTGTGTTTATTTTATTTTATGTAGGTTGGTCTTCTAGGTTCATAAAATCTATGTCTTCAGTGGGAGTTTATATGTTTCTCACAATTTGTTAATTTCAGTTTCTATTGGCTAAACTATATTATATTCTTCCATCTCACATTTTGATTATGTGTAAGTACTTTTATTTTGAACAACTTATTTTAATTTTTTTTAACCAAGGTAACTTTGTTTTCATCAAACACAGTTTAAGTTTTGTGGGTGAAGATATAGAGAATTCGAATGCCGTATCATATCCTGGCAACAGAAAGATAATACTAGAGTATTTAGGCTTGTTATGGTGAAACCAGGGAATTTAATTTGTTGTGGTATAGGATGAAAACTTTTTAGAACTTTAGAAAGTAATTATGTAAGCATCAAATTCCTTGATTCCTGGAAGGTCTGATGTAGACTCGTGATTTTAGCATTTTCATAAATGAAACTTGAGAGGATTCTTCTGTTTTTTTGTCTGTAGTTTCACATTCCCCTTTGGACTAAGAATTGAATCGTGCCAGACAGTTGATTTTGGTATTTCTTAGTGGAATTTGTAGTTTTCTTTTTTATCTTAAATTTGATACCTGCTTAGGATTCCCTGGTGCAACAGTCTCAGTCCTTCTGAAAGGCTAAAATGATGGGTATTTCTTAATACTAACTGGTCTCGCCTCCTAACTCTGTCTCACTCTCTGTTTTCCTTTTTCTTCATTTTCTTCTTCCTCGTCCTTTCTTTTTGGCTGTGTCTTGACACTAGTAGATATTCTAGTGAAGAGATTGATTGCTTCTTAACCGAGAAGTGTGTTTAGCTGTACTGTGATTCATGTTATATATGCTATTTGATAAAGCCTCTTTCAGAACTTGCTTTTTGCCTTGCCTTATGCTCTTATTGAGCTATATATGGGCCAGGGGGAAACATGTATCTTTCTTATTAAATCATATTCCTTGTGGATTTGGGTGTCTCTGGCGGACGGATTTTGGTGTATACATGAATTTATTCCTATATATAATCTCTCTTTTACTATGTTACTCTAATTAAAGCATGGTTCCCTCGTAACACTTTCACATTTCGTAGATTCTGTTCTTTTTCTCAGTGTCGGTGGTGTTCTGGGTGTCTCTCCCTTTATGAATGTACTAAGTCTAATTTGTGATTTTCTATTAGCCAATAGCTATGAACAAAATGTTGATGTTTATCATATGCGATAAGGTGCATGTCAATTATATATGATGAAGATGGTGCGGATATGAAGAAACATCTTCAGGCACTAAAGACAACATGGCTAAAATGGTAGCCAATCTTTATCTCATAAACAATTTGTGGATTTGACTTGCTAGTGATGGCTGAATAGTCGATAGATAGGCTGGCTGACTTCTGCAGAAGGTTAAATCTCTAGAGTAAATAGTTTTGCCACTGAAGGGTATCTTCTTTCTTTCCATTTAGTTTTCTCTGATTTTAGAGGTGCCTAAAGTGCTGATGGTTGGGGAGATGAAAGTTGAACTTTGTTACGGCATATTAGTAACCTTCATTAACCAATAGGAACAATGTGGTCTTTGTTTCTTTGTGTTAAGTCCATCTGTCAAATGCAATGGCAGGCTTATTATATATTGGATGAAATTCTGATTGCCGGTGAACTTCAAGAGTCGAGTAAGAAAACTGTTGCACGTCTAATAGCTGCACAGGTACGGTAGTCACAGTTTTCTGGTGCATTACCATTAAAGTTTTGTTTGCTGCTAAGTTAGCTTCCAATTTGTTTGTAGGATTCTCTGGTTGAGGTGGCGAAGGAGCAAGCAAGTTCTATTAGTAATATGATTGCTCAGGCAACAAAATGAGGACAGGGGATGGTATAAATGGTTAGTATTGTGCGCCAAGTCCGTGTTTGGCCGGTTTTTGTTCGACGTTATCGGAAATCTGAGGTTGATCTAATTCTTTTTACTCATTTTGCTCCAGTCTAACTCAAAAGTTTTTGTATTCATAATCCTGCAAAGCTGCACTGCCCTATCTGTATCTTGCAATGTTGTAATTAGGAACTTGAGATATATAGACTTGTTTGAAGATAACCTGTGTCCTCTAGTAGTAATTGGTATTTTGTAGTGCAAAACGTAGAGCTAGCAAAAGTGGCCCGGCCTGACGGGCCGATCCAGCAACCTGCACGTGGAGTTGGATTGAGCTTCGGTCCAAAAAAAAGTGGCACTACTTGGTCTGGCCCAAATGTCTCGAAAGCCCGTAGGCCCGACCAAAATCACACGTGTTGGGATGGGGCTGACTGGGCCACAAGAAATGTGGATGGGTGAAATTTTGGGCTGATCCGCCCCGTCCCAATTTTATGTATGAGCCCGTTGGGCTTGGGTTGGGCCGGCCTAACCCAACCGATCGCCAGTTCTGGTGCCAAAATGTGTTCCAATCATTAGAAAAATCAATTTTGATTAGTGTTCCAAATGCTGGTCAAAACAAATATTGCGATTTCTTTTTATATAGCTTTTAAGAGAGGTGAAATGGTGGCCGATGAACAGTATTTCAGTGAAACTGTGATTAAAAATAACTTTGATCATTAGTAATTTACAATTAATTAATAGCTCATCTATTTGTTATTTAAAATAAAAAAAAATAGTCTTAACTTTATTTGCAAACAAGGGAATATATTTGTTTCAAAAAAATAAAGGGAATATGTTTTAACTTTTCTTTTTTCTTTCTACCACATCAAATAACTTGAAGTAAAAACACAATGTTTGTATGAAGTTAGTCCTAATTTCAATAACATTCAATTTCTTCCCCCTCCCCCATCATCAAAACAAATACAGGATTCTCAATTTTAAATTGTATTTTATTTTACATTGATAACGTCATTAATGTTCACTTAACTGTATTACTAATATTTAGAATATGAGATACATCATAATTTGAAAATAAAAGATCCGAACTGCCAAACACAACATTACGCTTCGTCGAACTCTCACTCTTATCAAATCTTCCTATCAAGTTAAATTACCCATCATTTTCAAACATAGGGAATCATAATTTTAGTATGGGTGGCAATTCGAGTCATCAGGTCGAATTCGTATTCGGTTTTAGGTTGTGCTTAAAACACATTAAAAATTAATTAAAATATAAAATAATTAGGTTTTAAACATATTAGTAACATCGTATCAAATTCATGTTAGTCGTTTTCGTGTTGGGGTTTCTCGTGTTCGCGTTCGAATTTCTCTCAATAACTTCGAATCGAGTTCGTGTCGTGTTAGAGACTGACGCCACTAATTTTTTAGAACACAACAATGAAAAATCTCAAAGATTTTTTGTTTTAGTGGTTAGAGGTTTTGTGGCCCAATTTTTTCTTGTGCTCATTAAAACTCAAAAAGGACAGGACTATCAAAGATTATTATTCTCTTGACAATTCAATCATATTTGCATACTTTTTCAGACTATACTTTTCTGAATCAATTTTCTTGTGTATCAAATGCAAGCAGCTTTCATATCACCGCCTTCTTCTTCATTCATACCTATAACCAGAGTAAAATTCCTTGGTTACAGCTCCAGAACACCACCACCACCAACAATCAACAACCACCGCCATCACCAGCTTCAGCTTTCTGTGATTAATCGTCAGATTGATATGGCAGCACCAGCATCGCCGCCGTCCGTTGGAATTGCTCCAAAATGGGCTCAGAAGACTATAACCATTCCTGCGCAGAGACGAGGCTGCCATCTCGTCACCTCCAAGGTGTTTGATCTATCTAACTGTCGCGTTTTGTCTTTGTTTTAGTTCTAGAAATGTCGATTTCGTGTTTATTCGTCGGAATTGAATGGTTACGCGGAGAATCGCTCCTCTTTTGATTGCTGAATCGAACTTCGTGGCAATTAGGGTTTGGTGTGAGAATATAGATTTTTTTTTTTTTTTTTGAGGAAGAGAATATAGAAGTTACGGTGTTGCTTATTGGGGTTTTGTAGAAATATGTAGCGTGCTTGTTCATTCACCAAGTTTTTCTTTGCCTTTTTTTTTTCTGGACCGTTTTTTATTTGTGCTTCTGTTTTTTGTCACTATCCTTGGACGTGTTACTATTTGCTTATATTCCATTTGCTGATTTCTTCCCCCAAAAACTGTAATGGTTGGAACTTTAAAGTGAATGAATTTATCAGTGATTTAGTCAATTACACACCAGAAAGTCGAGACACATCTCTGAAAATGACATGGTTCATTTTACAAGATCAGTTTCGCTTGTCACTAGAAAGAGGGGTGGAAGGTCCACCAATGAGCTTTGGATTGATCATTGATGCTAGAATCACTCTACGTGATGGTATTACAAAAGGATGTACCTAGGGCAGGAGGCTCCTGCAATTTTAGGATATAGCCAGGGCAAGATGTGCATGAATTACTTCATTGAGTCATAAAAATTGAAGAAAGCTATTTTGAGGTTTTTAATTGACTGTTGAATTAATTCTATACAAAAGAGTCCTTAAAATCGGCTAAACAGTCCCTAGCGATGTAATGGCCCCCAACTTGAATCTGTTGACAGAACTTGAGTAAGTTTTGGAAGCAGTTTTAGAGGACTGGAAGTATTCCCTTAATGAATTTACCATGCCTTGCTGCACCTTGCGCTTAGGCTTACCCTTTTTGAGCATTTAACGACTGCATATAGCTGAATTAAGTTACAGATTCCAGAGACATACAATTCTTTTCCAAATATACACCCTCCATCCTCTCACCAGTTAGCCCTTTAGAAAAAAATTCAGATTAAAAAATTGCTACTTCTCTAAGGTCCTATCAAAAAGATAAGATGAATATTTTATGGTGCAACTTTTCTGTTCCCCCTCCCCCCCTGAATGACACAATTAAGAGTTGATTTTATCTTTTTGAATATTGACCTTATGTGCTGTCTTAGCTTTACTACCTTTGACTTGTCTCAGATTCTGAAGGAGATTGGGCAGGATTTATCAGGCTTTAAGTGTGGCCTTGCTCATTTTTTCTGTAAGTTTGACTCGAATTATTCAAAGAATTTTCTCCTCCTCTCCGTCTTCTTCCCTTTTCCAATTTGAGTGCATTTATGTAAAACAGTGCAGCACACAAGTGCTTCTTTGACTGTAAATGAAAACTATGACTCGGATGTCAGAGATGACACAGAGACATTTTTGAACAGAGTAGTTCCAGAGGTAGGTTTTCTTTTTTCCTTTTCTGTACATGGTGACATTTAGCATTAGCAGATGATGTTCAACTGTTTAAGTAATGGTTTCAGGGAAGGTCGGCACCATGGAAGCATACTCTGGAAGGTAGGTTCTCAAAATTCCCCTCTTCCTGTTTTGATTAAATGATACAAAAAGGAACCTTTTGAAGTGTCCAGTTTCTTTGAAGAATAATTTACTTTAGGGATAATTTCAAAAACACCCTTGAGGTTCGGGCTAATTACAAAAAACCCCTTGACATTTGATTACGATTTATGTCTTATATTTTTTCCCTTCATAAGCAAAAACATTTCAACCCCCCTGACTTTTATAGAAATATTACAGTTATCCCCTTAAATTTAAGACAAAATCAAATGTCAAGTTTTTTGTTGCAATTTTTAGAAACTTCTGGTTCGACCAAACCTCAGGGGTGATATTGTAATTATAGGAGTGTTATTGTAATTATCCTTTTACTTTATGATAAATGCTTATTGTTTATTTGGAGTATGCATCTTGGTTGAAATTCTGCATTTTCAATGTTTGCATGAAAAGATCAACAATCAATCCATACATTGAAAAGATCAGCAATCAAACCATATATGCAATATTATGCATATTTGACAAGCTGAACGGAGTACTTAGTTTATAGTGAGTTGATATATGCAAAGGGCCTGTGGCAATCAATCTTCCTCCCTCGGACCCATACAATGTCTGTTGGAGTCGTATACACTTGTTTCCTGAATCCCCAATCACCGACAACCCATTCGTTCTCCTATGCAAAAGAAGTGAGAAAAATGGTGGAGCAACTGTGAGACAGACATATGTCTTTACAGTTGGAAAGCCGGGAAGTAAAGCTTCAGTAGGCACATTAATCAGCATTAGAAGTCTTCATTTAAACAATGAGGGTGAAGTTACCATTAATTTTCTAAGGCGGGATGCTGTCTCATATGGTCACTTGCGTTGATTTGCATGGTGGAAGGGTTCATGTAAAACCGTCATATTTTTGTTCTCTTTATACTGAATAAATGGGATCTACTTATCGTGACTTTGTAGAATCAACTTCAGTTTGTTATCCTGCAGTTGATCTAAACTTTGTAGAAAAAATGTCTTTATTTGTAGAAGGTCCTCTAATATCTCATGGAACATACAGAAAATCATGGTGAAATTGTTGAGAAATATCGTCCAAGTTTATCAAACATCTCATTATTTATTCATAGTTTGTTTCTTTTCATGCCATAAAATATTCAATCCTTAATATCTCTATCCCATTAGTACGAAAATCATAAATTCAAATGTAAAGCCTGAGCATTAAAAGCATAAAAATAATTGAAAATATCATCTTGCCTTTCCTTATTTGAGAATATGGTTGGGGATTTAATGTCTTGTGATTATTACAGGTCCGGATGACATGCCTGCACATATAAAGTCATCTATGTTTGGCTGCTCCCTCACGTGAGAATTTTGAAGATTGTATTTGATTTATGTTGTGGTCTAATATGTGGCGAAATTGATGAACAATCATTTATTGTATCCTACTTATGCAGGATACCTATCACAGATGGAAAACTAAACATCGGAACTTGGCAGGTATTTTCTTAAAAACATGCATAGCATCATCTTTTGCAACCCACATGGGGAAGGGAAATTAACTAAATTTCTGAAGGACACTGCTTAGGACATCTTTTAAGTTATTAAGAGAGAAGTTCACTTAACCGATCAAAAAAAAAGAGAGAAGTTCACTTATGATTTATATTGCATTGCTATGAACAAAAGGCAAGAAAATACTTAAGTTTTAGGGATAATTACACAAAAGCCCCTGAGGTTTGGGCTAATTACAAAAAAACCCGGAGATTTTGGAAAATACAAAAAAACCCTTAAGGTTTGATTCCACTTAGATCTTCCCCCTTCATAAGCAAAATACATTTCAAAAACCACCTTGATATTTGTAGAAATGTTACAATGAACCCCTTCAATTTAAGACAAAATCAAACACGAGGGGACTTTTTGTAACTTTGAAACATCCCTGGATTTTTTTGTAATTAGGCCTTTTTTTTGTAATTAGGCCAAATCTTGGGGGTGTTTTTGTAATTATCCCTAAGTTTTATGAAGTGGCATCAGTCATGTGCGTGATCTTTCCATAGAATATCATTGTAGCACCAGCATGTCTTGCGAAAAATGTACACATTCCTAACTTACTCATCGAACATTGAATTGGATGGATGTCTTCGGCTGTGTCTGAAGTATGGACATTTTATTAGTCATTGAAAATAAAGCCATTTCGTGGCAAATATAAATGTGTTTACCATGATTATTGAACTTCTTGGAAAGTGTATGTAGACTAACTTATCCATTTTACTAGACTGAGGTTTGTCTTAACAATTTCGATTTCTTTGTTTCAGGGCATATGGCTATGCGAGCACCGTGATGCTGCTACTCCACGTAAAATTGTGGTTACCCTTAATGGTATATATAAGACATTATAACTTTTTTTTTCTGGTAGTAAGTTTGGCTTAAATTGAACTATCTAATCGTGTTTCCTGTACAATACCTATAAATAATGAGTTCCTTGTCTCTCGTCTTAGTGAAATATTTTATAGGGATAATTACAAAACACCCCTTATTTTATACGGAAATTGCTAATGTCATCAAATATTTTATAATTGCATCCCTCAATTTTTCTGAATATTATAAATAACTCCAATTTTTCATCTGGCTATTTGTTATATATAGAAAAGTTGGGGGATGTGATTGTAAAATGTAAGGCGAAAAGATTGAGCTATTTGTGAAATGCCCATGCAAACTTCGTGAATGAATTGCATTTGGTCCCAGCAAGATATGTGTACTTGGCTTTGCTATCACAGAATTGAAATCTTGACTCACCTCATGATTTGTGTTTCAACCTTCGTTTCATTAGAGTATTGCTGGTTTCTTTATGTGAAAGAATATATGTAAACACACACACACATCCATGTGTGTGTGTGTGTAAATGTGGGGGTACGTTTAGAAGTTCGGGCCTACAATGGAGCCCTTTCGAGCCTAAATGCACCCCAGGCCACTGGCTTTGGCCTTTGTACTCCAAATCAATGTAAATAAAAATATATTTTCTCAACTTAAAAGCATTTAATCATTAAACTTTTGGTAGATAACTACTTTAATTTCAAGTATATGAAAGAAAGATTAGAGCAATCACAGAGAGAAAAAAATACTGTTAAAATTATTTCTTGATTCTACTCTTCAATTCTTCTCCCTTCATAACCATGTTCATGCTTTTTCTTGATTTTAATAATTTAATTTAACAATTTATATGTTCAACCCTGTGCTTGTACTGTAAGTTCATTAAGTAACAATACGCTAAAAAATTTCTTTTCTATTATCTCAAGAGCTACAATTAACCCTTCGTGCTAGTGATGAATGCGTTTTAACTTTTCGCCTTCACTTTTTATTTCACAAGTTTTTTAAATTATTTTTTAATTTGTTGGTTCATTTTTTCTAAAAAAAAATCTTTTAAAGAATAATTATGAAAATTGATGATGCGACTCGTGAGCCTCACCCCAACGAATATTTGAATTTATTTATCCACACGCAACACCATTCCGGAACTTCTATTTCATTCTATGTTCACTTGGTGATTTAATGTTCCAATACACTAGATAAACGTCACATATACAACTATGACATCAACTTATATTCGTGGCGTCATCCATCTAATAATTAATATAGATGAAATAAAGAACATAACAGAAAATCCCATGTGCAAAAAAACATACTTTTGAGGATGAAATTTCACCTGGAATTTAGCATACATTCTGGTGTAGATTCCAAAGATATAGCATTCATCTCAACTCAATACCAAATCTTCTATATTACCTTTTAGCACGCATAAAATTGCATACAGAGATGAAATATGGAAAGATGGGAACAATAATGCAAATAGTAAACCAAGGATGTAACCATTTCAACACAACTGATATGCGGTGTATATTTCTCATCCTTGGGTAAAATACATAAAAACCATACCGGGTCGCACAAAAATTCTAGATGATGATGATCTATACAATAATACAATCACAATGAAGAAATGATATATACTATCTTGACAAGAAAACCACACATACCATCATCCACCACAATTCAACTGCTCTCAAATCGTTCATGCATACTTACGGTTGTTTGTGAGCACCAGGTGGCGCGGTTGGCATTGGAAAGTTGTTGAGTTGAGCTCCAGGGATCTGGGGAGCCTCCACATATGGGCTCTGAAAAGTTCAGTCACAACAATGTTAGACAAAACAATGACGTGAATGAACAATTTATTCGGGGTAATGTGACTCCAAGGACTCGTTTGCAATTGTTGATTGAATTGATAAAATAATTTGGATAAGTTAGAATTGGATAATATAATTGAGTTCAACAATATTTTGTTTGGCATTGATGATAAAGTTGGATATATTTCCGAAATGACCTAATTACACCAAATTGAAAATAGAAATGTAATACTACCCACACAAATGAGGACAAATTCGTCAATGACAGTTTATAGGAGGATTGGAGTTGGGTAGGAATGTAGGATTATATAATTTCACCCACATGGGCTAAACAAGTTATCAACCAAGAGCAGGACAAAAAACGGGTCGGGATTAGTATCATAGGTTGTCAAAGATCCCAAACAATTGATAAACTTGGATTAAACATTTTATACTAGTCCATCAAGTTTCCCAAACGAGTCCCACGAAAATAAAATGTGTTAAATTATCCTATTAGGCAAATGCCAATATTCTTTTGTTGTGCTTCCCTTTTCCCCTTTAATTTTCCTTTTTTTTTTTTTTTTTTTTTTTTTTTTTTTTTTGGGGGAGTATACCTGGGTTGCCACTGAATTGTAAGACCCTTCATTGTTTAAAGATCTTGCAGATGTGTCCGAAGGAGCAGTATTTTTACTTGGTTCACTTCCACTCAATTTGTGGCTGGGATCACTTAGTATACCTTCAGTGTCATTAACTGATTTCACGCTCTGAAGCACAAGAAAAATTGAAGTAATAACTATTTCACATATTCAACAGAAACATATAAATGGAATTTATGAGAATTTAGGGCGTCCATCTTACCTGGAGAATTTTACCAAGGGTCTTCAAACCCTTTGCACGCAAACGGAGCTCCTCTTTCTTTGCATTGCTATCTTGTAGAACCTAAGGAGAACAGAAATGGATCACAATGGATAAATTATAACGTGAAACATGTCAGCATCCAAAAAAGGAAAAAGCAGCTTGTGGACAACCATCTGACAAACACGGGAGAGTGTGTTTTCTATATCAGCCACATTAAGCTTCCAGAGGGAGTCGATCATTATTTTCTTGTGTGATTGCATGTACTCCTCAAGTTCTTGCTCGGTGTAATTTCCTTCAGCACTGAGCTGTCTTTTCATGTCTTCTTGCAGCTGAATCAAAGCAATTGCACCTAAGGCAAAAACAGATGTAATATTATCCAACAAATATAATAGGTTCAAAGTAAAGGTTGAATGCATCAACTTCCTGTCTGAAATAACTAAAAAATATCAACTGTTCCATTCCCTCTTTAGCAAACTTCCCGGTTTGGACAGAGATTCTTTATTTGAAAGAATAACTAAGGGTTAATGAATGGAGATCTACATTGAGCAAGTATAAGGTTGCATTTGGACTGAAGGATTTGGATTTGAGGAAACGATATGGGAGATGGATTTCAACTGTCTCCATATAAGATGGATTTAAAATCCACCACAATGATGTAAAAAATAGCTTAAAATGGGAACTTAAGGATTTGAAATCCATTGTAGAATGAACTCATCCAAACAAATTCATGAACTTCAAATCCATCAATCCAAATGAAGCCTAAATGAAACTGATTAACCGTCTTATTTTGTTTGAATAAGGGTATATTTGAGAAATTCTAATTTGGAAGAATTTTGAATGTAAACTTTAGCAGCTGTTTTGTTTTTGTGTGAAATGCTTGTATACATGGCTTAATTTCTACCTTCAACAAAAACGAAAAAAATCAGATTTTAAAATGGTGATAGATGCTGATTAAAGAAATGTAAAAATGAAACGTAAATGAAAAGTGCAGATAGGAAAAGCTAATGCCTAGGACGATGAACTACATTATGCCCCTTTTGGCGTGAAATGATGAAAGATAACAAGAATAGAGAGGAGTAGAAGAGCCACAACTATAATCATGAGAGAGCACCCTTGGCATCTTTATTGGAAATAAGTGAAGAAAAGAAAACCTTATCCCATCCTTATCTAGGGGGTTAGCTACATGGATCTTCCTCTTCTTCCAGGACATAAAGTCAGCGACAAGGATCCTCTTGTACTAAGCTGTGAAAGGTCATTATCACCAGTCTCAATGTAAAGGCTTAAATCCCTCTATTACATCTTTGATGTGACAAATTTGGTCTCTTTTTCTCGGTTTATCATAGACACTAGTTACATTAACTATCCTAAATGCTACAAAGTTGCTATGTCCAGATCATACTCAGTGCTCCCACAGCTTATCTTTAATTTGTAGCTACTCATACTAACTGAAGTTGTATTTCCCGTCGAAACTCGAAAGAAACTTTTTAAGCGTGCGTTTGTGTTCGTTTTTTATTTTTAAACTGTCAATCCAATCGTTTTCAGGACATAGTAGTTTGAAACCTTCCTTTCACAAGCATTCTTTTCGAATAAAAGATTTCAGTACTTGGGATGAGTTGATACCTCGACCTAAAGACGAAATGACCTAAATTTGCTTTTGCTTTTATTATTTTTGGAAGGATTGAAGAACAGGAAACAATATTTTGTTTCAACTGTTGGACAACGTTAGAGGATGTGTACCTATTTTTTGGAAGGATTGAAGAACAGGAAACAATATTTTGATTTACCTATTCTCTCCCAAATTTAAAATCAATGATGATATCCCCACTCCCCCCCAAGCTGAATTTAGGCAGTCTCACGTGAGATGGCTACACAAAATGAAATGTCAACTAATAAAGAGGGTCAGTGGTTTTAAGGAACCAAAGCACTAAAGAGGGTCAGTGGAAAGGATACATAAGTGGATGTGCTGCATTATGCTCCTTTCAATTAAAGGTTTGTACAGTATATAATACAGGAATTGGAAAAGTTATAAATAAGCAAAGTGGAATAAGGAGGGCAGATGAAGACATCACTTTTCTTATCTCTCCAAAGCTGAAAAATAAAAACTCAGAATCTTCGTAACATTCTAAGGATCTCTCCTAGAAGAAGTTAATGGAGTCTCACAACTACAATCGCAGAATAACTGGTTTTAAGAAACCAGAGCACTAAGTGGTGAGGGTACATAAGTGGGGTGCTGCATGATACTCCTTTCAATTAAAGGTTTGTACAGTATATAATACAGGAAATGAAAAAATTTATAAAGAAGCAAAGAGGAATAAGGAGAGCGGATGAAGACGCCACTTTTCTTGTCAGTCCAAAGCTGAAAAAAAAAAAAGAAAAAAAAAACTCAGAATCTTCTTAGCTTTCTAAGGATCTCTCCTAAAAGAAGTTGATGGAGTCTCAGAAGTCAGAACTACAATTGCAGAATATCAAGGAATGATTTGAATAGTGCGAGGTTATATTATATTATAGACTCTTTAATACCTAAAATCTACCTTGCACAACTTAAATAATTGATTCATGACCAATTTCTGTTTGAAAAAGGATTCTAATAAGGCTAAACAAACTACAGAAAATACCAGAAAAATATTATGGACTTGTGAGATTACTCATATAACCTAGGAGTAAAATATTGAAATTGATAAGAAAACAGATTTAAAAGCTTAAATACAAATTTAGACAGAATTATCTTCATGCAACTTGTATTTCCTCTGTTATCATAACCTAATAATTTTTCATTTGTGATATTTTATTCCTCAACGCCTTTGTTTTACTCCATGAGCGAGTCATGTGTGTAAACGATAAGAGACAAAAGGTAAAGGTGGCTGATGTTAGTTCACTGCATCCTCAAGTTCTCATATTCTATACCTTCAGTCTTCTTTTATTGGTTGAATCGATAAATTATAAAATGAGCTTGCAATCCTGAAAAAATTATGTCTAAACTCTGACTGCTAAGATGTAAACTATCAATGTCTGAATTTGATCTGAATACAATAAGATAAGAAAACAAAGCATGTGCATAATAAGGGCAATGTAAAATCAAGCAAAAGCAACTTGGGGTAGAAACTAGCAAATTAAAAATAACCTGTTGCAGCAGTTACTTGGGACTTGATAAAGTGTCCTTTATTTCTGAACCACTCAGCAACGAATGGCACGCCCAAGTACATCACCTTCTTCCCAAGCTCTTTTGCTGCCTGCCTTGCATATATATAGCCAATGGTACTCAGCATATCCACACCATAAGCTGTATAATAGAAAATTAAGCCATTAAGAAAGAGAGTTTCTACAAATGCGATGATAAAGTGATAGAAGATGAGTATTATCAGGAGAAACAAATGTGACAAGGGTCAGAAAACAAAGGAAGGATAACCCGTGATCCTCCTTTCCAAGTGAAAAGTCAATCGATTTGCATCAAACTTATGCCACCAATTTGTCTACCCTGAATGGAATATTTTTAATACTTAGAATTTAAGGGTGGAAATGCCTTTTAACCTTGCAACCATCAAATTATATGGATAACTATGGAATATTACTTGGTGTGTTTCTAGGAATATTGACTCCTTAAGAGCAAAGAATGTTGCATCAATTTATATGAGAAACTGCATAGATGGAACTGTCTGGACAATCACATAAAGCAGTATGTAAGGGTGTTTTATTTGTGTTTCTTGAGAATTATTTTATTTTTACTTTTGGTGGGTGGGTGTGGATGGAGGGCTTCCCCTGCATTATATTTGACAAAAAACAGGAAAAAATGAAAGTTTCACATTAAATAGAAGCTATCAACTATCAAGTGCAAAAACAGATTGCAAAAAAACTATCAGAAAATGGTTCTGCATGATCCCTGAATTGATGGTCTTAACAGGGTCTGAAAGATAAAAGCTATAAGATGAGAATTAACTAGAGAAGATGTAGTGAGATGGAACTGATGGCATGCACTACTCATAGTATCAACTTTCTATATACAAATCTGATTAGATATTTATATTCTTCAGCTGGTGCAAGAGAACTCAATCGGCGAGATAATACGCACACTTTGAAGGTAGCTGCTTGTAGGCAAACCTCCTGGCCGTCTTTAAAATGCCAGTTGTGAAATGTTGTACATTGAGACTCAATATCTCACGCTAAACAGTGTGGGAGTCTGAATCCTTTTAAGTAAAATATTGAGAAGGGGAATCTTCCTCTTGCAATATGAATCCAATTCTTATAAATGTGTTTGTCATTTGACCAAATAGCATTCCATTTAGATAGGATTATACCTAACAAGTACTTCCTTAACCTAAACTGGAACTTAATTTGACAGCTCTTTCCAATGATACATAAATACCTAGAAAATAGCACATCATTTAGGTGGTTTGGTACCATGGGGAGGAAAAGGACAAAGACTTGAATAAAGATCAAGAAACTGAAGGCCGCTATATTGAACAACTTACGAGACAGGTCAATTTTTTGTAATATATGTACCTATGCTGGTTAACACTTCTACGAATGAAATTTAAGAAATCAATAATTCCGCAGATAAAGATTTTCTTATCGAATGGTAAAACTTGCCTTACAAGTTTGTGTCAACCAATCCAAACTAACTAGATCTATTCTAAATTGTAGATTTAGATCACCCAAGGTTGGGTCCTTTACCTGTGGACATGCCCTTGGCCTCAAAGGGTATTCACGTTTGACATATGCCTATCATTCATCGATAAAAATGTTTTTTTTTTAAATGCTGAATCTCAAACATATTAATTATGGTTAAGTAGACAATAAATAAAGGTTTAAGGTAATATTTTCAAAAACGTATTATTCCATATACAAGGCAATAGACTGTCTTATTCTTCTTTTTCATTTTTATTTA
This sequence comes from Rehmannia glutinosa, assembly GCA_016081115.2. NCBI lineage: Eukaryota > Viridiplantae > Streptophyta > Magnoliopsida > Lamiales > Orobanchaceae > Rehmannia > Rehmannia glutinosa. Next base: position 412,130 of record JABTTQ020003482.1, read on the forward strand.
TTTATTTATTTGGTAAAACTGCCCCTCTGGGAGCCCAGGTAGTAGCATCTCTGCCCCCAAGTAGAGAGTCTGAACAACAAAGCTACAAGATAAGAAGAAATAAAGAAAACCGCACTGAGACGGATATCTTACCAGCGTTGGAGAGCCTTGCCACTTCAGCCTCAGCATGATGAATGAAGTCTTCTTTATTTCCTTGGACATACAGGTTGAGTCTATCTCTAAGTATACCAGCAAGCTTCTCTTCCCTTTCCCTTTGGACAGTCTAAAGTTACAAGGAAAAGAGAATCCTTACCAAAAAGGAGAGGTATACCAAATAAAAACTCCATAAACAGTAAAGATATTAATAAAAACTGCCTCCATCTTTTTGAATGATCACTCAGGAAAGTTTATTTCTCTGTCACACGTCAGTGACGTCACCCCGTCGTTCAATTTGAACAATTTTTATCTGAATGAAGTCTTTCTGGTATTGGTGATAAGTATGAAAATTTTGATCCCCTGTTATGTGTTTTTTCGCCTGTAACAGTTCTTCACTTTATAGTCATATCTACAACACAATACCTGGGAAGCAGTCGGATCAAAGACTTCCCTATATTAACTCTATTTCTCAAAGGAAATATAAAAAGACCTCCTTTTGATATGAAGATTGTCAGAAATCAATATCTTGTAACAGTTCTTAATGTTTCTTCTCCTTTTTTTTTCTTTTTGAGAATATGTTTTATTCTCCTTCTACTTTCAGTTGGACAAACATATGACAGCATCTATCAGTGAATCTTCACCTGCTGTCCATAACAAAACTCTGACAGAAAATCCGCAAACAACGAGTTGGAAATCCCGATATATTAGTAAGGCCTTCCCGTTATTTCAATTGTCCCTATGTTATTCATCTCCCAATAATTCGTTTAAGTAATGGTATCCAGGCAATGTTACAAGCAGTGTCGCTATTTCATTCATAATAAATTCCAATGCGAAGTCAGCCTTCCTTCACGATAAGGGTTTTTACAGGGCTATGTAGCTTATAAAAATGGATTAAATTAGATGATCTTGATCATTATTATACAAGAAGATTGGCGCATAGTTTAGAAAGTTTTTCAGGTTGTATAGACTATAGAATGAAGATAACTGCTTCTGATATAGAAAAGAGCAAACAATTTTTTGAAGCACCAGTAGTGGTATAATTAGAACAAGGTAAGAGACAGCAAGCTATGTTGCTCCTAGTGTTGCCTTGCCCATCCCTTCGCCTTTTAGAGCACTGGTTACTCCACACTTTTATTACTTAAATGAACTCATTTTCATGGGTTTGATGAAAGAAAAAAAATTGAATCGAATGAAGACGACAGAGATTTCAATCTCTAAATATGAATACGACCCTCAGACAACCTATAGACATGCTGCACGTATGCCACACAGGTTAATTAAAATGATTCAAAGATTAATGAACATGTGGAGATTTATCCATCAATTATTGACTATTCATAATGAAACAACCTTTGAAGGATAAATTAAAATGTTGATCTTTGCAATGATAGGCAGGAGAGAAGTGTTAAATTACTACTCATGCTAATAATCAGTCAACATAATACTTGGTTTATTTGTGCCACAGCTAACAAAAATCCAAACTAGGCTAAGTACATAAAATACCAAAGGTGGAGAATTTGAACAGTTATGCCCAGTCCTCATAGCTTGGAGCCTTTTACAGACACAGAAACTCTAACCATCTCTACAGCACAAAGAACTAAGGAAGCTGAACAAAAGCATGGAGATGAGAAGAGAAATGATAAAATAACAACATTGTTCTGCTTCCTGACTTCTCTACCTAATTAAAAGGATAGTTAGAGAAGACTGAAGCAGTAATAACAATCAGGTCACACTCACAAGTTCTAGCAAACCAAAGTCAACCTGTAAAACCATTTTGGTGAAGTTCCTACGTCGCATAATACGTGTAAGCTCTCAGTCGTTACTACCATAGTCCATATCCAGAAATCACCTCTAATAAGAGCTAACGAAATATTTACACAATTGCATCCACATATCTGATGTATCAGCAAAAAGGAACAATAAGTTTAGATAGAATGTAGAACAAAAGTCACTAAAATCTATATATCACATTCAATTCTTTACCAGACACCACTTGAAAACAGAAATCAAACAGTATAGACATTGGACATTGTAATACCACCTTCCATAATCCTTCACCGTAGACTTTGTACTTTTATTAACCATGACGAATGAACTAAAAAGACAAACAAGTGAAAGGTAGTTTAAATACAATAAACTTGAAATATTAGAATTTTTACCCGCATTTTTTCCTGCAACTTTTTAGCATCGAACTCTTCTTCTGTGGAAATATCCAAGGAAGCCATTGATGCCATGGCAAGCTGGCCAATGTATTCCTCAAAAAGCTCACTTCCAAATAGCATGGCAAAGATTGCTGCAGGATCAATAATTGATTCTCTGAAAGGAATTAATGATAACAGCAAAAACCATTCTCAGTAATGGGTGTTAACTTCAAATCATTACAACAAAATATGACGATTATGCAAAAGCTAAATATCTCATAGATTTCAAAATAACTGACGCTGAAATTCCTGATTTCCCGTAAGCATCATAAGCTTGTCTTTGTGTTGGATCACTCAGCACTTGATAAGCCTCACCCAAAATCTGATTGAAAACTCAGAAGCCAAAGAGCAACTCTCAGTATACATCAAATATGAATATATTTTTAAAAATAAATACAGTAGCTCACTGCTCTTATCTCCAGTGAACTAGCACATTACTCATCTTGCTCAATTCATTGTCTTATTAGGGAATTTAAAGCTTAGGTAGGAACTTTCAAATTGGACCATGAGAAGCTTTTAACAATTTACACAGAAGGTACTGCTAAAATTTATATCTAATATAATAAAATTACATGTAAGCTGTGCTAGCTCAATGTTACTACATCCACATCGTTACTTCTCTTAACTGAAGTTAATCTCACAAATCTCTTTCTCAAAAGGAAATCAAGTCTGTTTCCAAAAGGTTATAATCTAAATTATTTGAAAAAAATGAAGCTCTTTCTCCAAGGGCAGCATTGTTAGATAAATAATCTCTCCTTACAAATTTGCAATCAACAGTTTGCTTGTCATAATCTATGTTCTTTACCAAATGCCACAAAGTATTACTGAACTATAACTGTAGAAGTGTGTGTTATTTACAAGCTGAAAAAGACATTTTTCCTTTTCATTGATGTTAATGAAAAAACATAACAAGTCTTTAGAAAATATATATATGTTTAACATAAAATCATAATTTTATACACAATGTTTCAATGTGATTTTCTGGCCAATTACAAGATACATTGGGTAACGATTTACAAGTAATGATTAGTCAAGTGTGAGATTTGAATGGAATATCTTTAAGATGTCATATTATAAATGTAACAAGATAAGAAGCAATGTCACATGTTTGTTTTCTTCAAAAATTACATTAGCATAAGTTTCTTTTTTCCCTCGAGCCTAAATTTTCCCTTATTATTCCTAGCAAGGTCAGGTCCGACTTCCTCAATAAATTAAGGGCACAAGTAATATGTGTGTTTCAATTTTCCCTTACGAGTTTAACATAACACCGAAGAGACATGCTTAAAACTGTGAAATTTAGTGAGCTCACCTGAAAATTTTGTGCTGCCAAAGGATCGTTTGGGTTTTTGTCTGGATGAACTTGTCTAGCCTACAACATTCCAACTCAAACCCAGTTAAAAAGGGAAAACAATTCCCATAATCAATTTTAATTAGATTTAGGAACAAAAATAAGTTTTTTCAAATTTCGATTTTCAAAAATTGGACTTCCAAAACATAGTAAGAAAGAAAATTTTATTGACAGTTAGAGACAGAAGCATTCAACACTATCGAATCAATCAGAAGAAAGTAGTACAGAATACAGAAATTCACCCAACCTGGCAAGTCTATAGATTCTTTTGGCCAGAGCATATTTTCTTTGATTCAAGGTTAGAGCATTTAACAAAATGTACCTGAGTTGAAGTGCTATTTACGATTTTTCCAAAGCACAAAGCCTCTTTCGGAACCAAAACACATTAGCAACAGCCAATAGCCAGATTATGGTTAGGATTCTAGTTTGAAGCGAATCTTAAGAGCTAAAATCTAATTAACATCATCGGTAATTCCATAATATTCAGCGAGGGTTTTCTTCCTCGGCATACTTTCTAGCTTTCAAAAACCCTCCTTTCTCATGCTTTTCAAACTCTAGAGCATCATAAGTTCCACAAAGACTTAACTTAATTTTAGTGGCCTCTTTCCACATGTGGGTCCACCAAAGTAAACATCTTTTTGTAAAATTTCAAACAGAAATGGAGCAACAAACAGGGACTTGGCTGAATTTGTAAATAATCAATGAATCGGCTCTCCACAACATTTGCAAATCTTCCACTTCATCTTCTCCAAAAAGACCCTCAATAGCAGGAAACAAAGAGAAAGGGGGAAAAGAACTTCCACCCTTGCAGCCTCAAGCTGCATTAAGTTCCAATGACTTGGCTTGATTAGAAAAAAAAAAAAAAAAAAAGCATTGGAATTTGGTTCTCGACACCAATTGCAAATATTCCAACTCTTCTCTGAAAATATATATTTGAGGCTTCTATCACCCTCAAGAGCAGGAAAAAATGACAAAAGGGGAAAGAGATCTTCCACCCTTGCAGCCTAAAGGTGCATTAAATTCCAAAAGATACAGCGAGTTGGCTAATGTTTAATACCTTTTAGGAGTCTTTTTCTATTTACTTAAAAGTTTTTGCTAGTAAGGTAAAATTTATAGGTTTTATTTGTGGTGAAAGTTGAGATATCACATTCTACCAAAGAGATAACTGGATTTATTGGAATGGAGATGAAACGAATATAATTTAGGAGCATCCCAGCCGTCATTGCAGGTTTTGGAGCAGTATATTTCAGAGGGTAGTCCTTGATGTTGATAATTAATGCTTTACGAGATTTATAATCATGAATGAAAAGCTCTTTGAGAGGGAAAAAAAAAAACATGATTGAAAAGGAATCCAATATTTACTACTTTCGAATGTATGCATTTGTCCCAGTAATGCCGACTTGCACAATAAGATGACAGTGTATTAGCTCATGTCTGTGAAATAGCTCTATGGTGCAACCATGCAAAAGTGTCTATTATCCAACGGACTCCTCAAATTGCAATTCCAAATTCAGAAAAGAAATTGCCCTTCACAACCATTCCAAAACTTAAGAAAAGTTAGAAAAAGCATCAGGATCAATGTCATTCATCCAATCGTGCTCATGATACCCGTTTTCTTCCCACCAGAAGCATCGAATTCCTAGTAAGCCGATCTCCAAGCAGAAGCTTGATAATGGAGTTCCTCCAACAATCAACAATTAGAAATAACATGCACATTTGACCATTCAAATGCCTGATTAATTAAAAAATTAAAAAGCGAAGAAAAAAATAAAACATGACAAAAAGTTTCTGCCCAACAGGTAAAGTCGGAGCATCATGATGACTGTTTCAAATTGAAGTTCCCTAACCCTAACCCCAAAATGCGTCCAAACAACGGCGCAGCTTTTTTAAAAAAAAAAAAATCGTACCTTAACATAATATGCCTTTTTAATCTCGGCCTCGGTAGCGGTAGGGCTCACACCCAGCACATCGTAGTATTCGGTCTCCTTCACCATCGTTGCTAACCCTAGGTATTCCGATTGATGATTACGAGACACTCCGATGAGATTTACTGTAACAATATTAGTACGATCAATTTTTACCTTCACATAAAAATCGAAATCAAAATCAAAATCAAATAAGAAAATGAAACAAGCCTAGGACGCCGAAATGGCCACAAATCTGAAACAAGAACGGAGAAGAGAAGATTTACAGATGATAATGAACTGCTCACCTTTTAGATTGGAATGGCGTTAGAGCTAGAGCTCTTCAGTTCCTGCCTCCACCTCAATGGCGTTGACTATTAGAGCCTGTTTGGCTTTTTGGGTGAGCTTATAACTTATACACCAGTCCGTCACAATTATATAGTCCAGTATTCCTTTTTGTGATGTCTCAAATATATAGTTCATTTTTCCTATTTAATAATATTTTTTCCATTCTTTTACTATTATACCTCTATTTAATATGTATTTTATAATTTATACTATTCATTACATGAGGACAAATCAAGTAATTTTTTTACATATTTGTAATTTCCAAAACTTTTTCTTAATCTGTGTGAAAAGTCCAATTGGACTATATGATTGGGACAGAGGGAGTACTAACTTATAAACTTTTCAAAATATTTTATGAGATGCTCTAATGTATTGAACAGGTCTCTTGTAAAACGGTCGTACGGTGCGATGAATTGTACTTTCAGTGTAAAAAGTGGTACTTCTATAGTAGAAAATGATATTTTTAGTGTAAAAAGTGATATTTTGCCTGAATATACTTAAAATTAGTGTATTCGAACAAGGTATTACTTTTTACACTAAAAGTAGATGTGTCAAATGGTTCGGGCCGTGCTAACCTGGTGTCGGCTCGCTGGGCCAAAGTAACAAAAATCGGGTCAGGATCGGGCCAACGAGAAACTGGGTTGCTATTCTTGTAGTCTGGCCAGGCCCAACCCAAGAAAATACAAAGAAAAAGTTGGGTCGGTCGGGGCAGATTTTGGGGCCTAATGGGCTGGACCAAAGAAATCCGGCTTATTTCGGGCGTAAGAAAACGTAGCCCAGTCCAGCCCTATTACTGGGCCGAAATTGCTAACTCTAAAGTCTGAAAGTATCACTTTTTATACTAAAAGTATTATCCGTTGCACCATGCAACCGGCTTATACAAATTTGTGCCAAAAATATTTGGTAAAAATTTTCTGAAAAATCTTATAAGTTAACATAAGATGTTAGGCTATGCCAGGCTATGTCTAGAAATTTATTGTGTGAAATAATGGATTGAGATATTTTTTTGTAATATTTTATTGAGGAATGATTTTTTTTAGATGATTCAGTACTTGAATGTTTGGTTTTATTTTGTGTAAGTACTAAAATTGCTAGAACTGAAAATAATTTGATGTCAAACAACAGAAGAAATAAATCTAAAACTGTAAAAGTTAGATGTCGATTCAATATTTTTTTTTTTTAAACTTTAACACTTTTTTTTTATTTTTTTATATTACTTATGAATTTTTACCTTTTTATGAACAATAGTATTACTTAAAAACATCAATTAAGAGAAGTATAAGCAAAAAAATATCAGTCCACAAATGATTCACAGAATCACACTTTCATGAAACACACCATGTGCCTCCATTCCCCACATATTCCCCATCTACTTCTAGAATATATTTTTTCAAAACACATATGATAAAACCAAACATATACATATAAAATTTTGGTTAGTGTGTGATACCAAATTTTCATAATATTTTGTGTGATTATTATATCTAAGGTAATGGTGTGAGACTTCCTATTTGTCATTTCTATTTCACTATTGACACGCGTAAATACATTCAAATAATCGACAACGCATGGTTATTTCAAATCACATGTCATTCATCCAACAAAGTGAAATAAAAAATTTGGTCCCAATTTACCATAAAAGTTGGACTTGGGACCGATCTGCCTCGCCCCACCCCTACCTCGAGCCCAAAATTCGGCGAGCCAAAAGCTTGAACAACGAATATTGATTCTTATTTTATTTGTATTTATCTACAATATTGGAATAACCGTAAAACGATGCGATGATATGATCCATCCATTTTATAAATTTTTGGTTAGTAGGATAAGGCTTAATTTGTTATTGTTGTATCTACAGGCTACAATATTGGGAAAATATGCCAACCCATTAAAGGAAAAATGCAAATGGCCTTGTAACTTTAGTAATTAAGCAATTTTAGTCATGTCTGTTTTTCATTTTGCCAATTTTGTCATGTATCTTAAAATTTGCAGCGATTTTGGTCTGGTCCTCTCCGGAATTCAATAATTCGGCGACCAGCTTGCATGTGAAGGGCACATGACCCGTACTATTGTCTAGTATGATACTACTAGCTTTGATTGAGATTGATATATATCTAATTAGAGCTATTTTTTTCTTTACTTCAATAATGATTAACCTATTATGTACTAATGAGTAACAACCCCAAACCGTGTTGGACTGATCTGTAATCACAACATTGTAGAAATGCATACGAAAACATGAATAGACATATTTAATCCTTCATTGTGAATAGTAATATGTAAAACCTTGTCAATTTTTCTTATTTAATAATGACAATGACGGAGTACAACAGTGTTTGCAAAATCTTCGGCTTTCATAAGAAGTGATTTATTATAAAATAAGTAAAAGTAATTGAAAATTAAAAGTTGGTAATATTTACAAATAAAATCAAAAGTTAAGGCCGCGATTGGATAAGAAACAAAATTCATTTTCTTTCCGCTAGAGAAATTTTTTACACCAAACATATGATTGTTTATGAAAATTTTCAGAAAATATATTATTCTCTCACTTTCACTTTTTCTTATTTTTTCTATCACCAATCACATCTACACATTTTTTCACAAAAAAACTAATCATTATTACACATTCTCCCACAAATTTCACTATTCATTCACTCACACATTTCTAACTACCAATCATTATTTTACTATTCTTAAATCAAATCAACTTTCATCATTACTTTTCCATCTCACATCCAACCACAATCTCAAAATTCATCTTTTTTCTTCTAAAATATTTTTTACCACTATTCTCTAGCAAAATGAAAATTTTCAAAATGAAAGTATATTCAATCGCGTCCTATTTAGAAAAAAAGGCATAAAGTGCTTATTTCTTATCAAAGTCAAACCAAAAAAAAAATCTAAAGGAGTGATTGTTTGTGAGAATTGTTATAATCCTTTCATTTTTGGGATATATTTTTTTATTGGAAGTGCGATTGACTATGAAAATATTCAAAAAAAATTACAATTTACTCATTCCCATTTTTCCAATCATTAATCACATCTATTTATAATTTTAATTGAAAAAACATCACATTTATTATCATCATTACACAATCATATCACAAATATACTATCCATTCTCTCTTATTTTTCAAATCACCAATCGCATCTTATCACTATTACACTAAAAACAACTATCATCATCACATTTTTATCTTTATATCCAATCACACTTTCAAATATTATTTTCATTTTTCAAAATATTTTTTTTCACGCTATTCTCTCCAAAAGTAGAAATAAAAGGTCAAACAATCACTCTCTAGTCTCTAAGCATCAATCTCCCAACTTCTGAGAGTCCGATTAAATAAAGCATAATCAGGAACATAAGTTGAAATTTGCAAACACTAAAAAGTGACCCTTTGCAGCCAAAAATAGAGAATCACTTTTTCTAGTGATTGCAATACTCCCAGTTTCAGCTTCACCCAAAAAAAAAAAAAAAGAACAAACCAACCCAAAAGTATTGGATTCAACTGACAAAATTATAAATAGCTGAAAATACTTGTGTCTCAATTTCACAATTTCTGAATACTCAAACAAATTCTCTCTGCCCCATTGTTCTCATTCAGTCCCCCTAAACTCTTAAATACCTGAATGACTCATGGGTCTAACAAATGGATGATGTCTTAGCAGAAAATAAATTAAATGAAATAAACACTATAGACTACACAAACTACGTACTGGCTACAGCTTCGACTCACCGAGCTCGGCATCCTTGAGAGGAGTCGTTTCGATTCCCTCCTTCAGCAACCTGAATTCCTCTTCTGTCAGGCTGCTCTTTGCATGGGGTGCTAACTTGCTATTCGCATGCTTTTCGACTTCCACAGCCCAACTGTAAATCACCATGCCGACGACCGCAACAACCATGCCCATGATGTTCTTGAACGTCAGCGCGGAATCAAATAATAGCCATCCCAATGTAAGGACGCATACGGTTTTCATGTGGCCTAAAACTTGGAAGGAAACGGCTGAAAAACGTCCGATGCAAAGGTACTGGCTCACGTTGCAGAATACGGCTAGAGAACACGATAGGATTATAAATAACTGCACATATTGCCATACATGTTAGATATATAGGAGAAAGGGGGATAATTACAAAAATACCCCTGAGGTTCGGGCTAATCACAAAACACTTCACAGGTTTTTGAAAATTACAAAAAAAAAACAGGTTTGATCCTGTCTTACATTTTCCTACTTCATAAGCAAAAAATATTTCAAAAACCCCCTCATATTTATAGAAATATTACAGTTGCCCCCTTAAATTTAAGACATGATCAAACCAGGGATTTTTTATTTTGTAATTTTGAAACATGTCTGGATTTTTTTTTAAGTAGCCCAAACCTAGGTTTTTTTTTTTGTAATTATTCCTTAAAAAATATTTCAACAAGGTAATGACTACTACGATGTAAAATAAAAGGAAGCCTTACTATTACTCCAGAACCGAAATTGTAGTCAAAGATTAATTTTCCGGAAAGATAATAGTCGATAATCGGACCCAGCACAAGGAGAGAGCACGCTTGAATGGGAGCTGTTTTACTTAATAATTCGAATGATCCAATGGAGTACTTCTTCTGCAAGGAGCCTATTGACTGCACCCAGAGAAAAATCATTTAATCATTATCCACCAGCATAAATGTAAGAGAGAAATTTTGTTGATATCTTAAGTGTTTATACATCAAGAATGTGGTTTTGGGATCGGCAAATTGGTAGGTGGGGGACCGAGAGCCTATTATTTGAATAATGATACCGTTATTTTAAAACCCGTTTTGCCTTAGCAAAACAACTCTGTAGGTATAGTATCATGATTAGGAAGTACTCGGGAAGGCACTACTGAGGTGATACCTATGCTGAATATAGCCGAGATAAAGACAATAGGGATAGCTGAAGCACAAAAGTTAGGACACGAATTAAAAGTAAAATAAAATAAATATATATTTTCCAATTCGCAGGCCTCATACCGAGGCTGGTCTGATATGCTAAGTCCTGCATTTGCATTTAAAAGAATTTAATGTGCACATGTAACAAAAGGAAATGCATTAAAAGAACCAACATTAGCAACATATACCACTTCTCAGTATTTTCTTTATAACCTACTCTTGAAAATCCACTTTGACGTCATTTTTGACAGAGAGATATCACATAGAAAAGTAAACATACAATGTCTATCCAGTGCATAATCATAAGCCAGCAAAGACAAACCAAAACTCGGTACATTGTTCTGTGCATGGATATAAAGGGAACAATAACAATGGAAGCAAAAGATAAAATTTAACTTCCTACTAAACCTTAATGCACAACAAGACAACAAATCTACAGAAAGCCCAATATTGCTCCCCATTGTCCAGAAATTACTAGATCATTTTATTGCAGAAGAAACATGTTCTACTCATTCAGTAAATAACAATTATGTGCAACTAAATCCCAATATTAACAGTCATTCAAGAATGTTTGGGAACCACATCAGAGTCAGAACACATCATATTCATGGGTTACATAGAAGTTTCTGATAAAACCCACAGCTTTGCATTCTATTGTTATCTTAAAAAATAGACCATTTACAGTAAGAAAGAGACAGTGTACTCACAATTTGCTGTAACGATGTTGCAAAAACTGCAACACAAGCACAGAGAAAACCTTTTGCATTCACTTTCACATCAGTCACAGTGCAAACACCCACACCTATAACCACAACCACAACAGATGTTTTAACTTCATTTGTGTACTTCTTACTGTGAAGGATCCATTCCATTACACAGACCACTGGGATCATGCTCAACTTTGAGATCTACACCAAAATAAAACCAACCATCAGTTGAATCAAGACAGAGAAACTCAAATAGATGTAATGAAAAAGACATCAACCAAGCTGATACAAAAGGATATTTATAGATGAATTGATTAGTATAAACTAAAAAATAAAATTGCAATTCTTGCTAACTTTCCAATCTATTTTTTTGAGCTTCACATACGTCTAAATTATCCACAACGCAATCCTTTACAAGAATGGAAAACATATATTAATAATCTAACGTAAACCTAACTCATGTAAAACATCTAGAGCCAAATTGGTGATCGAGTGGCTCTAAGGTCTTTCTGTCGAATTCCATTCTTTGATATTTTTCTCTTTTAAGCAAAAAACACCCTATACTTAGAACGGTTACACAATGATTTCTTCTAAAGATACTCAGCCTCCAGTATGGTGTTTTCAGATAAGAGGCCGGTATTCAGCTTCTGTCTATTGCTCAGAACAGCAAAAATAAAAGCTGAAAATCAGCCTATGTGTGAACAGAAGCTGATTTGCACATTCTGTTTCAAATTCAGAACAGAAGCTGGTTATCAGATTCTGTCCTAAACTTCTAATATATTTTGTTTGAAATTATTTAATGGTTCTCTTTTCTTTTCCATTGAATTTTTTCTTTAACTGCATTTTACAGATGGCAGGCCTATGAGATGCTTCCAATGGGAATTTGAGGGGATATCAACCCAGAGAAGAGGTTAGTAATGTTTATTGTGAAAAGCAGATCTTTATTATGGGAGGATTTTGATATTTACTGTGATAAGGAGGGGAATGATGCATCTAAATAATAAAAAATCATAAATAAGACTACAATAATTAATTATTTTCATTAACTTCATATTAATATTGGGATAAATCAATAGTATTAGCAATATTTCAATCATAATGGTGTTTTGAATATGATTAGTTACTAAGTAATATACTAATGTGTCAGAAATTAAATGTGCTAATAACTATCGACTTATTACTCAATACCAATAGTTAATTAGTAATAAGTATGCTAATACAGTTGTGTTATAGACAAAACACATTCAATAGTAACAATATGATTAAAATTGAGCAATCACTTTAAACATACCAAACAAAGCAATTTTGGATGACATTCCTAGCATGTCTGGCGGGGCCTCAGAGTCATCAAATTTACACTCATCATGCTTTCAAGATGATGATTTAGTTTTTAGTCAACCAAAGCTCTTAATCAAGAGTTAACAAGGACAAAAAAAAAAAAAAAACTGAGGCAGGAGTGTTAAATGTGTATATGCTCTATTGAATATACATGGTAATCAATTCAAATGCTCATCTCAGTTTTTAAATGTTTGGTCGAGTAACACAGTAAAATATCATTTTAAAAGCCACCATGTATATATAAACATATATGTAGAGTATTATTGAATCATACTTGGTAAAATCCAACTGAGTTTAGCATGAGGCTGAAATTCATCCCTGTAATAGACATATTTGCTACAATTGAAAACCAGAGAAGTTCCCAAAAAGGCACGTGCTTGGATGCGGAATAGCCCGTAGCATTTGATATCATGCCAACAAGTGCAGTAACAGCAAAATGGAAACCAGTCAATGTTGTGGCTGCAGAGAGCAAAAAATGAAATAAATATGAAGGTTGTAATACAATTGTCATAAAGTCGGATGAAGTAACAATCTAGACAAAATATATTGAGAAACTAACATTTAAGAAGAAATTCAATGCGAATACTACACAACTCAGACATTGAAAGAATATATTCTGACGCTAAAAGACATTATTAATTGGAAGTGGACATTCTTAAACCCCAATAGCAAGCAAAAAGCTTTTGTAAACCGTATAGACATAAATCAATTTCAAAGAAATGTTTATCTTATTACTTCAAATCCACATAGCAGCATCAGGACTAAGCACAAAACCCAAATGGAAAACTGAGGCCTGATTCAATGACAAAGTTACTGCATAATAAGAACCGATAAGATATCGTGGTTGAAGTGGCACAAAGTACACATGGACCCAATGCTCAATCACTGAGCTTCATGAAAAGTTCTTCTCCAAAATAGAAGCTAAAAATACATGTTGATATCCATCCAAAATAGCAAACTAACCACTAATCCAGTCTCAAAAGTAGCAGAATGAAACGAGTTTAACTTCCAAACACAAACATCATCGTGCAACTGAAGTCCCAAAGTAGTTATCAGAGAGAAATCAAAAAACACAGAAACAAGAACGATAAAAAAATAAAAAAAATGAAAAAATGAAAGCGAAGTGTTGAGATCTAAGAAAACGACGCACGGACCAACAAAAAACACACATAAATACGAAGATATTCGAGTAATCGAGAGAGCACTCACCGAAGGTGAAAGCATATCCATTGGAGGACATAAGTTGCTTATTCGCCATGATGATCCCGACAGAACTGATCACATTCATGGCCCACGCGCCCACATCGGACACTGCTGAAGACGGCGATTTCTTCTCCCCCTCCATTTTCAAACTACCTCAAACTATCCGCTACTTTCACTACACCAAAAAAAAAAACTAGCAAAATCCTCTATCCCCGATTGCCGAATCTAGAATAGACGAAAAACGCTAACAGATCCGCCCCTCCGCAGATAAATAAAGGGGGACAACGAAATAATGAGGCCTCGAGATTGAGATCTCACATGGAAATTACGTATGTTTCACGGCGCCGCCGACTAAGAAATCCGATTCATTCACTCACAGAATCACACCACTGGTAGACGATGATTATGGTTGATCAAAGAGAATCAGAAAACAACAATGGAGAAGGGAGAGCAGATCTGGATTGATTCTGGGGAGTGGTGGTGAGTGTGGGGAGAAAACCAAAATTAAACAAGGCTGGGCCTTCACGTTTTTTTACCTCCCTTTCTCCGCCTAAATCTTGGCTTTACATTTTTTTACGCAATCCATGCCTATGTTGCTTTGCCTATCGCTTCCAAATAACGGCCTTATTCTTACTTTTTCTTCTTTAATTATTATCGACAAAAACTTATATAAGACGGTCTCAGTCTCATCGATTAGACGTAGAGGCTAGAGCTATCAATTTGTCTGGGCCGGGCCGGGCCGGGCCGGTCGGGTACTATCCTGTTTGACCAATTTGGGAAATTGGGCCGGATGGAATTTCTTCGGGCAACTATTTTGGGGAGCTCAGCCCAACTCATTTATTAAAAATACACTTGATTTGCTTCTGGTCAACCAGATTGGGTCGGTGTATCTGCCTAATGGGTCGGGCCAAATAGGTCCAGCTCTTTTCGGGCTTGCAAAATCGCAACCCAGCTCATCGGCCCGGGCTTTTTTGATATCTCTAATTAGACGGATCTAGGGTTATAAATGAACAGATCTTTCGACAAACAACTCGTGAGCGAGCTCCGTTAGCGTTCATTTATTAAGTTTAATAAACATAAATGAACAAGATTATATGTTCGTTTATGTTCATGAATTGTTCGCGAACATGATGTTCATTTAGTGTTCGTCTGATTTTGTTTATTTTTTTATTTTTTAATTATTGAATATATATTTAATTATTGATATTCATTACGTATATGGAAAATAAGCTTATTTTTTAGTTTAATATCACAATATATTTACATTTACAATTATCATAATATCAATTTATGTTGAGTTGAATGTTCGTGAACAAATGTATTTAACTTTTTTCATATAGTTGTTTGTGAACAATTGAGGAGTATGTTCGTGAACCGTCGTAAACGTGTTCAATAATTAACAAATGAACACAAACAACGATTTGGAAAAATAAACGATAAACAAACAAACATGAACAATCTTCGCTTGTTGGAGCTCGGCGTTTACAGCCATGTGCGGATCATAAAGTGACCCATGTTAACTAGTCTATTTTAACTTGGATTTAACTTGTTTTGATTTGTAACTGAGTTGGATCCATCTCATGAATTTAATCTGTGAGACCATTTCAGACGAGGCTTACTCTTTATTATAAGGGATATAAAAATCTAAAGGCCAAAATACAAAATTGGTCTTGTGATTAAGTAATGGGATGTAAAAGATAGTCCGGATTCAAAATTCAATTTAGTCCTATAACTGGAGATTGTTTGAATTGGATCCAGATTTGGCCAAAATTTAAAATTGTTTGTACATTGTGCACATAATTTCAAAATATTTGAGATCTGTTATTTTCGGGTCAAAATTACTTATTTGGACTTCTATATATAATTTGACACCCATAAGAGAAGAGAAAATACTAACAAGACTTGGAATAAAAAATATTATTTAAATTAATATGGGATATGGCTATAAATATTTTTAATTCAGTCTCGTCATCATTACTCTTCCGTATAGGTGGCACATCATGTGGAAGTTCAAATAAGCAATTTGGACGAAAAATCCAACAATTCTCAATATCAAGTTATGTGCATTTCATAAATTCATATGACAATGTGCAACCAATATTATAATTTAAATTCTAAACTCATTCAAAGCTACATAGGGTATGATTGAATATGCTTTCATTTTAAATTTTTCTTTTCACTATAGAATAGTGGTAAAATAAATTTGAAAGAAAAATGATGAAGTTTGAAAGTGTAATTGAATATGAGATGAAAATTTTATATCCAGTCGCTATATTAGTTACGTAATTGAATCTTCTCGGAAAAATTTCCACAATTTAATTTTTGAACCCAAAAATTGGTGGAATATGTGATTGATTGTGGAAAAAGTGAAATTTCTAAATAAAAAAAAACTCATTTTTTATTCTCAAAAATTAAATTAATTTTCTCGTTTTCTATTTATATATCCCCTCCTATTCATATTAAGGATTTCTAATAATTTATTTAATCTATCATCATTTTTATTGTTTTTCTCTTAATCATATTAATAGAAAATATAAGATCCATATTCCCTATTTTTTGTTCATATTTTCATTTTCTACTCAATGTTCATGTCATATATTCTAAACTACTCCCTCTTATTCAAAATAAGTGTCTTTCTATAGAAAAAACACAAATTTTAAGGAATGTATTAAATACTCAATATACTCTTAATTAATCATAAATATTGCTTTGAAATAAAATAAAATTTAGATATTATTGTTAATAAGTACAAGGGTAAAATGTGAAAAATCTTTTCTCACTAGTCTTCAAAACATCAAAACGTCGTTTTTTTTAATAATAATAATAATAATAATTCGAAATTAATCAGATGAGTGTAACTAAAATAAATTCAAATAAGAATTAATATTATTTAAATTTAAAAGAGTAATATTATTTGCTTGTAACGTTCTAACATTATAAAATTTATATAAATTTATTGTAATTTTTCCGCAAAATTTTGAAACAGTTCTTTAATTTTTTGAAATAGTACATGGACCCGTTTAATAAAAAGTAAGCTAGAATACTCTACCTTGACTATTTTTTCATATAAATTTCAAAAATTGTTAGGTAATTTTGGAAATCGGATTTCCCTTTTCAAAAAGAATTAGGTATAAAATTAAGTAAATGTACAATTTTATTTTGACAAATTAAGGAATTATGGCTAAGTAGTATTGCCAATAGTAGGTTATAAAAAAACACACTTTTTTAATAATTTTTTTTGTATATTTTATATACATAGTATGCATATTGATTGCAGGGCTCAAGATCTTCTTCTTCAGTCAAATGAAAGATTTAGGGCATCTACATTCTTAATGCGAGCGTGCATGGTACATCCGTTATTTTTTTTAGGTATTATGTGAAACCGTCTCATACTTAAGTTCGTGATACGGATTATACAAAACACAAAAACATGATTATTTTTATAAGTTTGAGTTTGAATTGGAATTTTATTTACACATATGATCCGTCTCATAGGTAATACCTATAAGACCGTTTCATACAATTTTTTATTTTTTTTCATATATGTTTTTTTAGCAAAATTTCAGTAACAATAAGGGTTATTTAGGAATATTTTTCGGGCACGATAGTTTTTAGCAATTTCGCTAAAATACATGGAGCCTTTTGAACTTATCCTTAGAATCTTCACTACTTAATTACTTTGGTAAATAGCACTTTTTGTTGTACTTGTATAACAAATAATGGTAGTTTTGCTAATAAAATAGTATGTGACGGGGTAAAATTAACATTTCATTATTATTAATTTATTTATTATTCAAATAACCAAATTAATTATTTATATGCTTATAATCATTATTTATTGGGATCAAATATTATCAGTTGACGACAGGACACAAGTCATCATTCGAAGTCCACGACAATGTTCTTAAACCCGGACCGAACATCGAACCGAATTAATAATTGGATTATTGGGTCACAGGTCTAACCAATCCTTAAAAAATTGGTTGATACGTACATATGTATATCTTTTTTTGCATCAATATGTGTACACATGTACAAGATAAATACAATTATAAATGTTAAAAAATATAAATACAAATAAAAACTAAATTAAAAATTCAATATCCAAATATGTATGTAATTCGAATACACGAAAAAATTATGCAAATTTATTAAATCTAAATAAAACCAAAAATATAGATGTACTAAAAAAACAAAAAAAAAGAAGATTTTTTGCCTTTGAACAAGGGTTAATTGAGTCAGGTTTAGGATTTTTTCGAGTTTTTAGGGTGACAATATTTTTAGCCACCGGGTTTACTAGAAACCCGAACCAAACATGTGACCGGTTCCCGGTCGAACTGGCCGTCCAGACCGATTTTTAAAATATTGGTCCACAAGGCTCAAATAACCCACGATGATAGTCTACTAAATAAGGCGCATGAGGTACAATGTCCCCGAGTAGTAAGTACTCTCAATCAACTCACTTATTACTCTTTGCATTGGATTACACTCATGGACGAAGCCCATGAGGGCAGGGGCACTTGGCCCCCTCACAAATTTTAGAAAAAAATAGGGGTATTTGGTCATTTCACATTTTAATTTTAAAAAAATAGAAAAATAAGGAAAAAGGTCTTCAATTATATTGTATTCATCTTTCCTACTTTCATTTTCGAATCCTGGAAAATATGAGTCTCGATCATTTTTCCCTTTTCTTAAATTTTTGTACATTATTTAAGCTCTACATGTCCGTCATAAACATTAACTTGAATTTTTGCATTATTATCTTGTGCCTCTATTTGTCCTTTTTGGTATACTGATACAATTGTATTTTGTTATTTATTGTTGAATATTAAGATGTGATTGAATTAATACAATGTCTTAATCAAACTTCTACTTATTTTAAATTTAATGTATTATTTTTCATTTTCATACATGGTAGTGGACAATTGTCCACTTATGTTTTGTAAAAATAAAAAATAGTCATATTTCCCGAAAACATGTTTTTAGTCATTTTGACACAGTCATATCTTTCTTGTGTTCTCATATGAGGTACTTAATTATATTTCAAAAACCTGATGCGGTACATTTTTCGGTACGTAGTCGTGGATTGGTCCCTAGAATGAAAAAAAAAGACAAAGCGGAATTTTGAACTCAAAAATAGCTAAAAAACATGATTAAAACTATTTTTATTATATAGAAGTGACTAAAAATTCGACGGACTATTTTTATATTAATATTAGTTGGACCTCCTACCCAAAATTTCTGGCTTCATCACTGATTATACTCATAACCATTCTTGACTTAGACATCAGAGGACTTATCCGAGAAAACCCCAAGGCTCTTCTGACTATATTTTTGGCTCCCTAACAATGAATTTACTACTTTAAGGACAACACTGAACTTTCTTGGACTTCACATAATTTTGGAATTATCTTAGCTATTTGAGTCCACTTAGCTCTTGGACCTTGATTATGGGAGTTACCTCAACGATTAAGCTATTTACCCTAACTAGAGTAATCTAAAGTTTTAAGCAACATCAATATGGGTTATAGTATGAGAGCCAAGAACAATGAATAATATCCCAACTACAATTTGAAGCCACATGACATGTTTTTCATAGCACAACTCTGAGTCGGTCCTACGATTTGAGGGTCCTAATCGCCTAGAGCAAGAAAAAAAAATATAAGGTCCTAATTGTGTTTACATAAAAAAACTTAAAATAACAAAATAATGTTATAAATATAATTTCATTGACTTAACATATAAAATAAGATGTATAATAGCAAAAATAATGTACTTCAACTTTACCTTTCGGTCTTCTGAAAATAAATACGTAAAAGATCGTTCAATATAATTATATTAGAAAAAAAGGAAAAAAAATATTATGGAGAATGACATATGAATATGGCTTATAGTGAGCTATTTAACTCTTCAATTATATTTTGGTTTTGGTGTTGGGTATAAAAGAAAAAAAAAAGCTAGCTAGAGAAAGGGTAAAAAGAGCTTTATGCATTGCTTAGCCAACTAGTTTTTTAGCATCTTGACCTCCAAAGTCTAAGGATGTATGCTACCACTTAGCCAACTAGTTTTTTTAGCATCTTGCATTATTCATATTATATATATATATGAGGGCCCTTGCTAGAGGGGGGTCCTGTGCGGTGGTACCACCTCGACCGCCCTCCAGGATCGCCCCCGCCACAACTAATAATAGGGCACCATCATTTGTTCGGGATATTTTCTAGTGGAACATTTGGGGGCTTTATAGCCCCAACACGTTTCAAAAACTCCATTACATTATATATGATTATTTTTTGGTATTTAAATATTTTTTTATTGATTTAGCCCTCCCTTCCCACCCCCACCAAAAAAAATTAATTGCCCCCCTCCAAAATAAATAAATTAAATATCTAGCTCCACCCATGTTATTTGCTATGTTTTCAATAGTGACAATAACCAAACAAAAAATGAAGTCTTTTAGTTTGTCTATGAGTGAAAAATATGGGGAGAATAAGCAATATGATGGTGGACTAAGACTCTAAAAGCACGGCATGGAGCTAGAAAATAAATATTATGGAGATCTTTTCAAAAAAAAAAAGTATTATGGAGATTGATAAGGGTCTTTTTATGCATGTTTTATGTGTATATTTAAGTATGATTTGAGTTATTTTATTGTTAGTTTCATAAATTTTTGATTGTACATGGTTCACATTACTCTGAGGTGTTTTTATTGGTGTAGATTGATGATTTGGAGCTGTTTTTGGTGAATTTTGGGCCATGGTTTCATGTCAAAACATACCCGGGGGTTTCTGGATGCAAAAACACTCAAAATCCCAAGCTAAACGCGTCATTTCGGGGCCTTTTCAGACAAACACGGGCAGGGTGTGTTTTTAAGCACGACCGTGCTTTTTAAAAGTAAAAAAAACGAGCAATTTTTCGACCCCGACGTACCAAACACGGCCGTGTTCGGAAAAATCCGAAAACACGGCCTGCCCGTGCTTTTCGTCCAGACTTGGGTTTTCTTTGGCGGAAATTATGGAGACTTTCCCTTCTTGCTTTTTGACAACCTTTGAGCAACTTTTACAACTCATTTTGATGCACCAAACTCTATTATTCCCTCAATTGTCATGTGGACACAATGATTCAACCAACTCAACCATGAATGTGCACATAATAATTCAACCAACTCAACCATGAATGTGCACACAATGATTCAACCAACAACCATGGAAGTGGAGCATTTGTTAGCATTATTGATGTGTTCTTTCACAAAGATAATGCCTATAAAAACCAAGAGTTTGAGTTAGGGAAGGGAGAATTTCATGTAGTATTCATTGATAGAGAGATTCATTGTATATTCATTGTATATTCTAAGTTTCAAAGCAAAATACATTGAGAGGATAAAAGAGAGGTAGAGTTGGAAGTTGAAGAGCAATAGAGGAGAAGGCTTGGAGCTCAACATCATTGCAATCAACCAAGGAGGAAGTCTTATATTGATCTTGAATAAGAGCTAAGTACACCATGTTCATTTTATTCATATCTTCTTGTGTAGTATACTCTTTTGACAAAGCCATGTGTAGCTAAATTTCTAGTGTTTGAATGTAATGAACTCTAGAATGAATTTGTGATTAAGGATTGTATGTTTTTAATAAAATCTTCATGTTTTGTGTGATTCACTTATATTATGCTTTATTCATTCAAATTGGTATATGCGCAATATTGATTTGAAGTTTATTTTTCATCCAGGAAATCGAGAGATTCATGGTGAAATAGAACTATATAAGTGAAAAGAGTTGCATGCAATTCTAGATATGGGACGACATAAATCTTCCGGATTAGGGTCAAACCTAATATGGGAATTCACAAATCGTTATAATCTTTGTCTTGGGGTTTTAACTAGAAAGAGATTTGAGTTAATCAACTTGAGATTAGAAGTTATTCGCTCGATAGAGGTTTAACTTAAATCGGGATTTTCTACGGTCGATGAAACATGAGATTTTACTAAAAGAGGTTGGTTTTTGCTTAAGAGATTATGGTTGTATTTTTATCTTGTTAAATCACAAAAACATTCTAGAGGGATTTACATTCAAACACATTTCTAGCTCTTGATTTCTTAATTCTACAATCTATTTTTATTTGATCTTTTGTAAGTTGCAATTATTTTAAAATTCTCTATTTTTCATTTTCATTAAACAAACAAAACTCTGAAAATTGCTAGATTAAATAACAAAAAGACGGTAATTATTAGTACTTACAATCCTCGTGGGAATGACACTCGGTACTCAATAATCTATACTACAAAACGATAGGTGCACTTGCCTATGGTTTTCTAGAGTAGCTTTTGAGCCATCAGAGATGAAATACGTTTTTTTAGAAAAGTAGATGTAAATATATTTTTTTAATTTTTCATGGAGCAAAAACTTTAAACTTTAATTAATATATATTAATTAGGAAAAAATTGTCATTTTCATCAACTCCCTTTTGGCTCCGTCATTGACTACGAGCTTCTTTTGAAAGCTGTGAAATACTATAATTATTGTATGTACATTGACGATTAAAATGATTTAAAATAGTTTGTGGAGTTAAGTGCTAAAAAGTTAAAAATTAGGGGTTGAACTGCCACCCCACCCATGTGATTTTAATGAATAAAGAGGCATGACAACCAACTACTATATATATATACATAAGCCCCACATATTAAAAAAAAAAATACACAAAAACACAAAATCCACCAAGAATAATGTGTGAAATTGTGAATGCTTGTTTTTTTATTTATTTATTTATTTATTTTCTACTATAGAATAATGATAAAAGTTTTTTTTAATAAAAAATATAATGAATTTTAAGAGTGTAATGAGATATGGGTGATAAGTGTCATTTTATATAGGTTTAGGATGGTATTTATTATGTTTACTTTTTAAAAAAATATATATTTAGGCATTACTTTGAGTTTATGCTTATTTTTTATGTTTCTTTCTTATTTAACATCCATAATTTGTGAATAATTCTTTTTTTTTTCAAAATGTTTTGTTTAATCCATTTTAAGGTTGTGTTTTCATTAATATTAAATACTCATAATTTAAGCCTTTATTAAAATATAGTTATATAAAAATTAAAAATTTAAAATATGGTAAACTACAAAACATAACGTAATGTGTATGTGTATATGTAAAAGTATATAATAAAAATATAACTATATATAATAAAAGAGTTATAGTATTAAAGATGATAAATACAAGATTAAAATAGAATAAAGGAAATAGGAAAAAATATTATTTTCTAAATATTATACGCAAAAGTCTTTTACTCATATTTTTTGCTTTTCTTACAAAAGAGTTTTTTCCTTTTTACTTTAGTTGTAAATGAACTTTAAATTTTTTAGTTTTGGAACAATTCAAAATATTAAAAATTCAAATAAATAATTAAAAATATAAAAAGTTGCCCTTTCCTTTTCCCCTATTCATTTTGCCTATCTCCAAATAGGAGGCCACTTCATAATTTGGAATGGAAAATTAAGTTTTTCGGAAAAAAAAAATTCCATATCATCCAACAGGTAACATTTACCCGCTCCAACATGTCATAAGACTAAAAGCCCAGAATTTTTGATTCAAAGGACTAAATCAAAGTCAAAGAAAAAAAAGACCAAATATCCGAGTAGCTCCACTTACAGGACTACAAAATTAATATTGCCAATTTAATTTGTTAAGATCACAAGCAACGTTCTTTTAGGGGGATCTACATATGAATGATCTAATGAGCTTTTCTCGATCTTTTACTTCAATTTCTCTTATGTGCTAGTTGCATTAATTTTGTTAGATTATTACTTTTATTTTATATTCTAAAAATTCATTTGGATTTTTAAATCATAGTGGAAATGATATTGTATTTTCTGAAAAATTTCACAAGTTATTGCATAAAATAAATCTCTAGCAAAAAGAAAAGTGACTTTTTTTCACTTCAACATACAATTATCTATAATTTTTTTAAAAATTACACGCCCATTTTAATTTTTTTCAATTGCTAATCAAATCCAATTATCATATTTTAAAATTCAACTATTATAATCACATTTTCATCTAAAAAAATATAGTATAAAATTCACAATAGTGTATCAAATTTTATAGAGTTTAATAAATATAATATCACCATATGGAAACTTTTACTTGGGTGCACACTCAACATACTATATATCATTCATATGGGCCCCACATGCCAATCCCAACCACTAAAAGTTGACATTCTAAAACAATGTGAGGTTAGATTGGTCATTTCACTTCAAATGGGTTGGTTGGTGGTATACTTTTGGTTTGTTTGATTGGTGGTGATACTTGCTAGTACATGTGAATTTACATTTTAGCCCCTAAACACATACAATTCTTACCTATAACCCCACCTACCTTCCTATCCTATTCTACTTCTATATCTGTTATAAATGCAAAATTCAGTAATATCATATAAATCTCCATTCCAATGCTATAGAAAACTACAGATCTGATCCAAACTTCACCTTTTTGAGAATCAATTAAGGTCAGTTATGGAGGAAAACTATATTGTCGGCAGCCCACATTCCCCATTTCTGTTTGGATTTAGCCTTTTTTAAGCTGGTTTTGGTATGTGTTTTTGGAAATTTTGAATTGGATTTTGTTTGAGTTGAATTTTGTGTTGGTGTTTTTTGTTTTTTTGGGGTTGTGAAGATGAAGGTGATTGAGAAGATCCAGGAGGCGACGGCCGCCAATGACAATCGGGTGGTTTTCTCCTTCGAATTCTTCCCGCCGAAGACGGAGGACGGTGTCGACAATCTGTTCGAGAGAATGGAGCGGATGGTGGCGCACAACCCTACATTCTGCGACATCACGTGGGGAGCCGGCGGATCCACGGCGGATCTGACGCTGGAGATCGCCAACCGCATGCAGAACATGGTGTGCGTCGAGACCATGATGCACCTCACCTGCACCAACATGCCTGTCGAGAAGATCGACCACGCTCTCTCCACCATCAAGTCCAATGGGATTCAGAATGTTCTTGCTCTTCGGGGGGATCCCCCTCATGGACAGGACAAGTTCGTCCAGGTTGAAGGCGGGTTCGCCTGCGCCCTTGACCTCGTAAGTGAAATGTGAATGAATAAATGTCACACCGATCTGATCTGTGATTAATGTGTACGTTTCTGCTGCTGAATTGCTAATTACGTGTGTGTGTCTCTGTTTATTTGCAGGTCAAGCATATCCGTTCTGAATATGGGGACTACTTTGGGATTACTGTTGCTGGTTATCCAGGTGCTAATTCACTATTTTTGTTTGGGTTAAATAAATGTATATATTCTTCTGTTGTCGGTGGCAAATTTGCATGAATTTTATTGCAATATTGAAACCTATGGGTTTTTGCTTAGCGCTATCTGATTCCCTCGTGTAAAATTTTGCTAAATGATATTGTTGTTCCAGTATTAATTGTGTAGGATACTCTTTACATTTGTTTATGTGATGCTAATTCTTGTGGCAATTACATTGCATGAAATGTGTGCTCTGTGGATCTGTTTACCATCACATTGGGATATGTTCTTATTGCACACTTTCATCTTTTATCCAGAGGGCCATCCCGATGTTATTCAGCAGGATGGATTGGCATCACCAGAGTCATATCAGAGTGACCTTGCTTATCTCAAGAGAAAGGTCATCCACTTAATTTCGTCTGTCTAGTATCTTACTGTAATGGTTTTGATTTGTTCAATCGTATAAGTTTTCCATTGAGTTACACTAATTTTGGTGCTGTTTTCTATGCAGGTTGATGCTGGAGCTGATGTCATTGTAACTCAACTCTTTTATGACACTGACATCTTCCTAAAATTTGTCAATGATTGTCGTCAAATTGGAATAACCTGTCCCATCGTACCTGGTATTATGCCCATTAATAATTACAAGGGCTTCCTCCGCATGACTGGTTTCTGCAAAACTAAGGTAGGAGCTAAACTGTTTACTGTCTGAGATTTTTTCTACGATTGCTTCATCCTTTACTTGAAGACAAAACTTTTAGGACTCTGTAAACTTAATAATATTATGATAGTCTCTGTACCTCCAGATGATATGTGTGTCTTCTGAGAAGCATTGTTTAGAGGGTGAAATGAGACAAAGATACTAAAACATTCACCATATTTAGCAGAGAAATTCAGAAACATGTTTCTGAATTTCTATCACAAGTTCTTCAATCATAAGAATTTCTATCACAAGTTCTAGCATATTAGCTTAAAGATTGAAATCCTTGTGTTTTCAATATATCCTTGTACAAAGGGAGATAATCTCGAAATTGCGTTTTGGTATTTGCTGGGTTGGGTAAACATTCAAGTCTATTTAATGTTGTTAAGAGAAATGACAACAAGCTAGTGCATACTCCTTAATGTTGTTAAGAGAAGTGACAAGAAGCTATTGCATACTCCTTCCTTTCCGTTTCAGTTACCTGACAGCAACCTAGCAAGCAATTTAACTTTTCAAGACTCCTTCAGTCCAACAAAGGATTTCAAAATTGGCTTTTCCAAACAAATAAGAAAAGTCAACATATTTCCATTTCTGCCAAATCTATTTATAATTGGCAACTCTACAAGCTTGAAAAGTTGAATTAATAAGCAGAAAAGTTTCTTTGATAGATGTTGTGATATTGTTTAAGAAAAGTAATTTGCATTAAAAAAATATACAGAACGCATAATTATAGGATTTCATTTGTGGCTTATTTGGTCATATTTTACCAAAAGGATGATATGCGGCCAAATAATTATTTGTTTATTTTAGAAACGAGACATGAATATTTGTTCAAATGAGAATTGAAATCCACTGGGAGATCTATATATATATATATATATTTTTGTTTAGAAGATATCTTGTGAGCATAAAACTATGGGGGTCACATTCTAGGTTCGAGGCACAAAAAGTGCATTGCTATGCTTTGTATATATGTCCTGGCTATAAAGCAAGAAACTCTGAGGAACTGTGAAATTTCCCTCCCGTGGGCAGGTGCTACAATGCATTTACCATTCCAGCGATGCCGCTGAGATGCCTGACAATTAATACTGTGGATAAACAATGATTATCATAAGATACAATATCTCGTCCACTATTAGATGCTCGGAAGAGTTGGAGATACATTGAAAGATTCTGCTGTATTTAGTCAGATTCTTTGTTCTTTCATATGGATCTCTTGTTTATTGAGTAGCCTTAATTGTAGTCCTGTCATGACCTGATCAACCCTTTATAGTCAATTCAGATCTTTTACCATCCCAAGGCTTGCAGAATTAAGTAGAAGTTGAATCAAAGATCCAAAAATCCCTGTACACTTTGGAAATGTCATTTGGAGAAACCATTTTGTACAGTAGAGAAAAGGTTTCAGTGGAATACAGCTGCAGTGAGAAAACTTGTCCTTTGCAAATACGAGGATTCAGGCACGCACCATAATAGTCAAGTGCATCAACCTCTTTTAGAAACTTTGCAGTGGTTCTCTTTACTTTATTGCTTTAAACTCTTCCAACTCTGCCAATAACGATATCAAGTTTTGGTTATGCATTACTGATCAAGCACCTGGAACAGCAGGGATAACTGGTCATCTCTTCTTACATATTTATACAAAATAGAAAGCAATGGACTTCAAGTCCCATATTTTGTTAAAGATAAATTAGTCTATGTGCAACTTGTACCATAATCTGAATTTGCGTTCATTCTGGTGCATTTGTTGTTAACAATAGCGGTTATATGTCTCCTTTTTTTTTTTGGTTTAAAAGATCCATTCAAGTATTTATCCAATATGTTATGCTTCACTGTAGATTCCACCTGAGATTATGGCTGCCTTGGACCCTATCAAGGACAATGAAGAAGCCGTCAGGGCCTATGGAATTCACCTAGGAACAGAAATGTGCAAGAAGATTATGGCTAGTGGGATCAGAACTTTACATCTCTACACGTTAAACATGGAGAAATCTGCATTGGCAATATTGATGGTTCGCTTTCTTAACTTGTCAGTTTTTTTGTAGCTTCAGCATTACAAATTTTTGTGAGACTAGGTCAAATGAAACCATGAGGCTTACTTAGACTTCCACTTGCAGAACCTTGGGCTGATTGAGGAATCCAAAATTTCAAGGTCTTTGCCATGGAGACGGCCGGCAAATGTTTTCCGAGTAAAAGAAGATGTTCGTCCAATATTCTGGTAAGCAAAGTTATTTTCAGATTCAGAATCTCCCATCCTTTTGCCCAAATTCCAGTTGATAGACATCTGATCTATTTTGGCAAATGATGTTAGGGCTAATCGTCCTAAAAGCTATATCTCACGAACTGTTGGTTGGGACCAGTACCCACATGGTCGATGGGGAGATTCTCGAAATGCATCATACGGAGCGCTCAGTGATTACCAGGCACGTGCCTTCATTGATTCCTTCTGATTTCCTGGCTGTGTCTTGTTGCCAACCAATTTATTTTTTATTGCATTGCCTCTGCTGTTTTTTCCCTTGATTTTTCGTTGTTGCTATAGATTTTTGTGTCTTCACTTTGGCACCTTCCTTGCATCCTAATCAATATTTGAGATTTCCTTTTCTTTTCCATAGTCTGGAGAGATTCATCTTAATTTAGACGGTTGAATGCATACTATTTCATCATATTTCATCTTTTCCTTGATTACTCAGTATTTTGGAAATACAGATTTGATTGGGCTCTAATGGATAAATGCATTCAATAAATCATTTGAATTGAGATTTTTGAGTGGTTTGGTTAATAGAATAAGGGTGATAAGATGATGGGCTTATCGTCTTTGGAGAATTATTTCACGAGACTGGGTGAAGTTATATATTTGAATTGCTTGGGCTGTTATTGCTGGGGAATTGCAAAATGAGAGAAAAAATTATGAAGAGCAGAAGATAGTAATAAAGTACGAAATATTTATATTCTGATTAAAATGTGATTAATTTTGAGAACCAAATGGCTAAAAATTAACTAAATCGACGTTTAACACCCAAACCTTTCTTCAACATTAAAAACATCAGGGTCAAGGTTGCTTATTCAATTGCTGGGTCGATCGTTTCAAACTGTAATTGTCATTTTTTGTCTACCTAGATATATTCATGGAAGTAATTATTCACTGTGCTGTTTGTACAAATAAATTCCTTTTCCCCTTATTATCTTCTTTTTCGACCTTTTTTTTGTTTCCTGAAAAGGAACTGCCATACTAAACGAGTAAAAACTTGTAACTTATTGGCAGTTCATGCGGCCACGTTCACGTAATAAGAAACTTCATGAAGAATGGGTTGTTCCTTTGAACAACGTTGAAGATATTTATGAGGTATGATCTTTTGCTTACAGCTTGCGCTAATTTAATTTTTTTGATGATAGCGAATCCAATCCTTATAGAGTTTTGAATGCATCAGAAATTTATGAAGTTCTGCCTTGGAAAACTTAAAAGCAGTCCATGGTCTGAACTAGATGGGCTTCAGCCAGAGACCAAAATCATTAATGAACTGCTTGGTAATATTAACTTGAAAGGTTTTCTCACTATCAACAGCCAGCCAGCTGTTAATGGAGTGCAGTCCGATTCCCCATCTGTTGGTAAGCAAATTGTTCTTCTTTTCACTGTGATTAGATGCTTTTTTTTTTCTTTTTTTCTTTTAAATTTCCGGAGTTAATGTATTGCACATATAACTGGAAAGCCATCAACTTTGTGAACATAATGTTGTGATCATATGTAGGGGTGTTTGTTTCAAATGATTTTCTATTAAGAACAGCTATTAATTTGATTTATTTGCATTTGAATCTGGTTTTACAGGATGGGGTGGGCCAGGCGGGTACGTTTACCAGAAGGCTTACTTAGAATTTTTCTGTTCCCCGGAGAGGTTGAATGCTCTAGTAGAAAAATGCAAACACTTCCCATATCTGACCTACATGGCTGTGAATAAAGAAGGAAGTTGGATATCAAATGTGAACAAAACTGATGTGAATGCCGTGACGTGGGGAGTTTTCCCAGCAAAGGAGATTGTTCAACCAACTGTTGTTGATCCTGCTAGCTTTCTAGTATGGAAGGATGAAGCATTTGAAATATGGTCAAGGGGATGGGCTAAACTCTACCCAGAAACAGACCCATCCAGAAAATTACTTGAGGAGGTCAGAATTTATAAATGCTGATCTCACATTATTATTGTCATTATTAGGGATAATTACTAAATTCCCACTGAGGTTCGGGCTAATTACAAAAAAAAAAAAAAACGGAGATGTTTTAAAATTACAAAAAAAAAAAAACTCAAGTTTGCTTCTTCTTTAAATTTAAGGGGGGTAGTGTAATATTTTTAAGTATTAGGAGGGATGTTTTTTGTTTATGAAAAAATGTAAAACACAGTCAACCTCAGGGGATTTTTTGCAATTTTATAAAATCTTTGGGTTTTTTTGTAATTAGCCCAAACCTCAGGGAGTTTTGTAATTATCCCTTATTATTATTAGGGATAATTGCAAAAACTACCTGAGGTTTGAGCTAATAACAAAAAAGCCAAGAGATTTGTTGAAAATTACAAAAATCTGATGGAGATTTGGTTTTGTATTACACTTTACCTCTTGGTAAGCAAAAACATTTCAAACACCCCCTTTACATTAGTAAAAATATCACAGTTACCCCTTTACATTTAAGATAGAATCAAATGTCGTCTTTTTGTAATTTTTAAATTTCTGAGTTTTTTTGTAACACCCCAAACCCCTGGGTAGTTTTTGTAATTATCTCTTATTATTAGGGATAATTACAAAATACCCCCGAGATTTACCTTAATTACAAATGAAAAAAATTACAAATACCCCCTTGATATTTGTTTATCCGGAGGCATTTGTTAGGTAAATACGAACCTCAATGGCCTATTTGTAATTTTGAAAGATAATTGGAGTTTTTGTAATTATCCCTTATTATTATTACTATTTTTAATAGTTTTGTAGTTTGTTACATGTTTTTACTGTGTGGGGTGTGCAGGTGGAGAGCAGCTATTACTTGGTCAGCTTGGTTGATAATGATTACATCAATGGAGATCTGTTTGCTGTTTTTAAAGACATTTGAAAAAAAAAATATGATTTCATTAAAATGTGCTTTTCAATTTATTCTCATGTATTGGTAAGTAATTCATTATACTTGCATCAGTTCAAGCCATAAAAAAAAATATATTGCCATGTAGTAACGTTATCTACTTGGGATTTTGAAATTCCTAATTTATGTTGTAAACCATCATTAATTTCTTATTGTATTTGAAGGTTTTACGTGTATGCAGTTTCTGTTGTGCTAGTTTCCTCAAGTTGGTGTTGCTGCTTTTTACTAAAATAAGATGAATTTTTTTCTCTAGAAGCGTGTTTTGGACTTCCCATTTTTTGAGTGAGGTTTGTTCAGTTTCACTTTACATTTCTACCAAAGACAAGGGGTGTCAATGTCGGTTTAGTTCGGGTTCGTATGTTCGCGTGTCAGAAACAACAGACCTGGACCCGACCTATTTGATTATTCGTATCAGAATCTTGAATGTGGATCCGACCTGCTTATTTTATAGGTAACCCGGACTTGATCCGCTTAACCCGTCTAATAAAATTAATTTTATATATTTAATAGTTTTAACTGAATAAATTTATTTTATTTTTAAATCAATCACTATCATATACTATTCGATCAATAAAAAATATCACAATTCATAACATACAAAAAGAAATAACATAATTGCAAAAATAACATATTAATCATATTTTGAGCAGTATTCAAAAAGACATGCATAATAATAACAACTACATAATTAAGGAGATTTTATCATTTGAGTTTTAAAGATATGTCATGTTTGTTGTTTTTTTTTCTTAAAATTAATTATTTAGTTAATTTTCTTTTAAATTCACAAACGGGTTAGACAAGTTAAACGGGTTATAGTAGGTTGACTCGGACCTGACCTGTTTACTTGGCAGGTTATTCGGGTTCGACCAAATTTCAACTCGAACCCACGAAGCCTGAGACTCATATCCGTTAATTTTGTATTAGATTCGTGTTAGGTCCTAAATTGACAACCCTACCAAAGACACTCCCCTGGGGGGTATTGGTAAAATTGGTCCTGGCAAAATCATGTACCTTTAAAGTAAAAAATGTTCGAACTTCGACCATCTCCAGTAGTTTGCATCATTTTAACGCATAATTTACACTATATTGGTGCAAAATTCTCATTTCATCACCAGCAGTTTGTACTACTTTCTGCACTAAAAAAGAATATTCCACGAGATTCCTTATTTTATTCATTTAATATTGATTTTTGCCACTTTATAATTAATAAAATGTATTTCATATGTAATTTATTTAATATACATTTATTAAGTTTTTTATTTTTAAAATTAATCAAATTCAAAACAATATATAAAATTTAATGAAATAATACAAAATTAAAATAACAAATATTCCAAAATATTCTTTATTTTATTCATTTGATTTTAATTTTTATTAATTTACAAATAAATACATATGTAATCTTATTTTATTGTAATATTAATTGATTTATATTTTTATAATTTATATTAAAGTAAGATTACAAATTGAAATAATTAAATTTTATTAAAATTAAATATATATAATTAGGATAATAAATAACATTATATTGTATATATAAATATACCAAAACTTCTTTAATTAATGAAAAATAAACAAAAGAAAAAAAAGAATAAAAAAAGTAGTGCAAGAATAGTGATGCATCAAAATTGGCGCAACACTGTACATTAAATTTTAAACACAATAAAATAATCATCAACCAAAAGAAATTACATTGAAACCAAAAATTCCAAAATTATCGTCACTCAATTATTTTGCTTTGGCCCCAAAGAATAAATAAATTAAATAAAATTATACACACACACACACACACTTTTGAACTCTTGATTTGCCATGTTCCCACGCTCTAATCTTGTTCCGCTTGCTTTTCCATGTCTCCACCTTCTAAAATCAAGACTAATATTTTATGTCCACTTAGGGTAAATAAAGATCTTATCCCACTTTATCTAGTATACGAATAATACTCCATAATACTTAACTTTCGATTAAAATCGGTCAATACTTATTTATTATATTTCTATCGATCAGTACGAAAAGCACTCAAGATACTGTTAACTTGCAACCACATCAACTAAAGATAATTGATGATAATTACACATGGTGGTACCCATATTTTTTAGGTCTACGAAATGTGTAATTTGTGTTATCAGACAATCTCCAGTAGTTTGCACTACTTTGATGCAAAATTTGCATTACTTTAGTGCAGAATGGGTATTCCATCTCCAATAATTTGCACTACTTTCTGCACTAAAAAAATATTCTATAAAATTTCTTATTTCATTCATTTCATATTAATTTTCATTACATTATAATTGATAAAAATATTACATAAGTAATTTTATTTAATATAATATTTATTAAATATTTTATTTTAAAAATTACATAATTCAAAAAAACATAAATTTAATGAAATTAATGCAAAATTAAAATAACAATTCATAAAACTACATATTATATTATTTAAAAATTATCACATATAATTGAATTAATTTCAATATTATTTTTTATTAAATTAATTTAAATATAATAGTATTTAAACTAAAGTAAATCCATAACAAATTAAATAAAAAAAAGCAAAAAGAAAAAAGTGGTGCTGCTACATTGCAACGCCATTTGTGGCACAACAATGTAGTAGAATGCCAAAATAGAGCAAAAAGAGGCGTAGTGCTAGAGTGCACAAATAGCGCCCAACACTACTCTCCAGCACTGCTGGAGATGCCTTAGTTTACATATGATATCATTGGCTAGAAAATTGATCAGGAGAAATAACCAGGATTTGACTATACTTGGCCAAAAAATATTGGTCTTTGACCAAAAATTGAGTGCGATTGAATATGTTTCATTTTGAAAATTTTATTTTTGTTATAAAATATTGGTGAAAAAAGTATTGAAAGAAAAAAGATGAATTTTGAGAGCGATTGGATATGGGACAAAAGTAATAATAAAGTTGATTTAGTATAAAAATAGTAAAATAATGATCGGATTTGATTGATCATAGGAATGTGTGAGTGGATGAATATTGTAATTTATGAGATGATGTATAATAATGATTAGTTGTTTACGAAAAAATATGTAGATGTGATTGATAGAGAATGAAAAATATTTCATATCCAAACGATGTCCGTTTTGGACCTTTCGATTAATTCGGCAAAAAATTTGCAGGTGAACTCAAGAAATAAGAAGCAACAGTTTTGACATATTCTTATATTTACATGATTAAAATTGCAATTTACTTTATAATGGAGTGTGTGACAATTTAAAGTAAAATTACTTTTGTTCCAATATAATCCTCAATGGCACCCAAGTTTTCAAATATGGAAGTTTATTGGGACAAATTATACATCATGTAAAACAATATACTAGTTATTATTTCAAATTCCACCCATTTGAAGAATTAGAAAATAATAATATATGATCAAAAAATTGAAAAGTAATCATTATACTCCTAAATTTTGATTTATAAAATTCCTTTTGGACATTTATTCTTTGATTTTCAGCATGTTTTTCTTTTTGCTTCATATTTGTGTGAACATAACTAGTGGCTAGTGCTTGACTGAGCTTATTTAGAACTTCTTATAAGTTTCTATCTACATTTTATTATATGTTTTAGAGTAGAGTTTATAAAATATTAGATTTTATTTTGAAAGTAGATTATTGAGGTTTCTAGATAAAGTAGGATTTTAAGATGATAATATTGACAATTTTATAATTAAAAATTATCAAAATGTTGAGATTTTCTTACTTTTTTTTAATGTGATAAAATGAAAAGGAGACGTTATTATGTGAACATTCAGCTAAATTTAATAAAAATATCACCTAAACTTCAACATTTTTAATTGTTGAGAAATTGGACAAAATACATTGTTAGAAATAAAATTGTCAAAAATAGAAAAAAAAAACGTTGTAAATTAAAATATTGTGTTAAAAATAAAGTATAATGTGCTCATTTTTTTTAAGGAACTTATAAGCTCTTCAATAGTTTTTTTTTTTTTTTTTTTTAATTATAAGCTCTTCTTCATTCTTCTTCAGCAGCACTTGCAGCACTTAAATCCACATTAAGATCAAGAACCTGAAATTAAAAATAAAAAATAAAATATAATGTTATACACGAAATGATATATTTGCAAAAAACAACAGTGATACAACAAATTCTTTTGCTATTAAAAAAATAGGGATAATTACAAAAAAACTCCTTAAGGTTCGGGCTAATTACAAAAAAAAAACCCATATACAAAAACACCCTTGAGGTTTGATTGAAGTGAATAACATTTCAAAAAAACCCTGATATTTATAGAAATTATATTACAATTACCCACCTTTAATTTAAAACATAAGCAAACTTGAGAGATTTTTTGTAATTTTGAAGCATCTATGGTATTTTTTGTAATTAGCCCAAACCTCGGGGGTATTCTTGTAATTATTCCTAAAAAAAATATCCACATATATCTCCACAATAGAAACTGTCCCAGGATTTTTGTGTCGCATATATGATATCAATGACTAAAATATAGATTTGCATAAAGATTGCCCCTCCAAACACCCATACCAAGCAAAAAATTTGATTACCAATATTTGCTGCCTTCTTTTAAATACAACATTAGGAATTTGTTAGTATTAGTCAGTGTTCTAAAAAAAGCTAGGCGCTAGTCGGGCGATAACCTGACACCTAGCACATAGGCGGAGCCTGAGCGAGGTTAGGCGGAGCCAGACGACGGACCCAGAGGGGACAAAGGGGGGGCACTGCCCCCCAAAATTTTCCAAAATCTCACCCCCAAAAAAAAAAAAAAAAAAAAAAAAAAAAAAAAAAAAAAAAAAAAAAAATTTGATAAAAAATTCAAATAATTGTCT
This sequence comes from Rehmannia glutinosa, assembly GCA_016081115.2. Taxonomy (NCBI): domain Eukaryota; kingdom Viridiplantae; phylum Streptophyta; class Magnoliopsida; order Lamiales; family Orobanchaceae; genus Rehmannia; species Rehmannia glutinosa. The sequence continues at coordinate 448,109 of JABTTQ020003482.1, forward strand.
TTTATAAAAAGTCATTAATTATGGTTAGTATATGAAAAAAAAATTCGCATAGTTTAAATTTATAAACTCGGTCCGTTTTTCGCCCTCCCAAAGTCAGAATACTGCGTCCGCCACTGGGCAGAGCCTAATCAGAAAAAAATTGTAGGCGGACAAGGGGAGCCTAGTGCCTAGGCCGGGACTAATCGGGGCTAGGCGGGGATTTTTAGAACAATGGTCACTATTAGTACGTAAACAAAGCACTATATCAAAAATGAAGAGCCTAAAATTCAAAAGGGAAGCGTAAATTTCGATTCTAACCTTTCCAGTAATCAAGGTATACAGATTCAGCACATCCACGACGGTGGACTCAAAGTGAGTCGTGGGATCATAACTCTGTCATGTAGAGTTTAAGTAAGTGCATATACACACTAGGAAAGCATAAATGATCAAGTACTGTAATCGGAATAACATCCGCTAGACTTACTGTTGATATAAAGCAATTGTCCAGAGAAGGGTCATTGGCTGGTTCGTATCTGTCGTAAGTCTCGAAGAAAATCTCATCGACTGGTCCAAGAAGATCGATACCTGGCTTTAGTTCGGTCTCAGGGTGATTGGTTTCCGCTTCGGTTGAGACAAATGCAATAAATTTCCCTTTTGGAGCGACATTGTGAGAATAAGAGCAACAAAACAAATACCTGCAGACCCAACAAATCACATCTGATGTCAATAATTTTTTTATTTTCAGATGTAATCTTAACTTAAAGTTACTGCTGAGCAGGGTATGACACATCGAAACTGATCCGAAATTTTTAAAAAAAAATCTGGCACAAGAGCAGTACAACGAACAAGTACTCATCAGCTAAGTTGTAGCTTCCTTCCATGTACTATTGATCCTATGTCATGTATTAAAGGGAACTGACTAGCTAGTTAATATTTTTTTTTTTTTTAAAAAACTTATCAAACAGCTATTCGGTTAATAATCTCATAAGTCGCAGATGATACAGAAAAATATCTAATTCAGGGGCATAGCTCCACTCTCCCGCTTTCTTGCTGCGGCAAATAGAAAGATGCGGCAACCTTCCACACCTATATCATCTTCAACAATCAGATAGAGCGTATAGGGCCTCTTCTAAAAAAATTGCTAGCCTTTCCTAGTTTTCGAGGTCGCCACTAAACCAAATATTTCAAGATACCACAGATTTAATAAACACGATCTGTGCCATGTTACAACGGATATCTTAAAATGGCATATTAAATCCAAATGCCCGGTGATGACTGTGACATTTAGTTAGTATTAAGTTACACAGTTTCACAATAAACTACTCACTCATTAGTCCCTCCTGTAGAATAACTATCACATGACTAAAAATGTAAAACTGCTTATCGTCTATATTATCACCCAAGAAAAACAAAATACAGTCTCTGTTTTGCAAGATTGGATAAGTTACTCACATGTCTGATTTGCGACCCAACTGCTTCTGAGGTAAAATAACTTGCACTGAATGAGAATCATTGGTATTAGGAATCGGGTGGCTCATGATAGCAATGGCTCTGGCAACTTTGCCAACCTTCCTAACCTGCAACATACCTCAAGTTATTGTTATGTCATAAAAGCAAATGGAGAAACCAGAGAGATATGTATAGAATATAGAACTTGACTTTCCTAATTAATATAAGGGATTATTACAAAACCCCCCAGGTTTGGGCTAATTACAAAAAAAACAAAGATGTTTCAAACTTACAAAAAAAAACCTCATGTTTGATTATGTCTTAAATTTAAGGGGGTAACTGTAATATTTCTATAAATATGAGGGTCACTTTTGAAATATTTTTCACTTAAGATGGAATCAAAACTCAATGGGTTTTTTGTAATTTTCAAACACTTTTGGGTTTTTTTGTAATTAGCCCGAACCTCAGAGGTTTCTTTTGTAATTATCCCTTAATATAATGTGCCCGGAAAAACCAGAAGAAAGAAGTTACCAACCGAACCAGTAACAGTGACACACACTATACATACAATGAAGTGCGAAAACATTTCCAATGTGCTTTCAGGTGTTAGACAAGCACAGAGTGTTTTTTGCAATATCAGGTTATAGAACAGAATATGGAATAAAGACCACCTCTAAAATCGGAAAGAGAATTACCTTGTCGGGAAGGTAGGAAGGATCACATACAACTTTCTTGCACTTAGCTGTTTCCCCTTCTGATGTAACACCACACACCTTGCCTTCTTCGTCGAACTCTACCTGAAGTTTCACTACATCATGTCAGGACTCACAGCAAGGGCGGAGCCAGGAAAATATTTGGGGTGGGCCGATACACAAAAAACATATAAATTATACTTAAAATAATTTCTTTTCTAAATCTAGTGTAATTTTTTTTTAAATGGGGGTCCGGGGCCCAAATTGCCCCACCCTCCTTCCTTGACTCAAAGTATTATGTCTACTTCACGAACCAACAACAACAAAAGCAAGACAAACATAACAGCAACGACAGCCAGTAAAGCAGAGTAAGGAGTGAATAAGGTGGGTCTTGGGTTTTGCCAAACCGCATCAAATTCACCCCTAGGTATATAATCAATACAAACCCGATATATTGGAGATCTCTTATGATGAAGAAATTTTTTGAGCATTTATACATAATCGATTTTATGTGATATCAAAAGACAGAACATATATGTTGTCCCTTTTCTTTAATGGAGTTGAAATTTCTTTCTTTTCGAGGGTTAGAGGAGGAGGAGGAGGAGGAAAGAGGAAAGGATGGAAATTGATACCTTGCACTCAGGCTTATTCAACATGTAGGTCCCACCATATACAGCACTTAGACGAGCAAATGCCTGGTGAAATGAATAGAAGTACAACTTCTTCAGTGAGAACTGGAGTGTATATATTTAGCGAGAGAGAACAAGTTAAGAAATATGGGATAGTGTAAGAACAGGAAACTGGAGACCTTCGGAATAAGTGAGTAAACAATTGAGCTAACAAATAATAAGAAGGCAGATAAATAGATACTGAAGAAAATGGCAGACCTGGGGAAGCTCTCCAAGGCCATACAAAGGGTAAATGTACGGTGATCCTCCAGCAAATCGTGCTAAGGACTCTGCATAAAGCTACGAACCGAAAGAAAACATGTCAAAGAGGAATTCCAGCAGTCTAAATGCCATTATCTTTTGAAAAAAGCCCCCTAACCCCTAAGGAAATACAGAAATAAACTCACACTTGCTTCGGGGAAGCATAAAGATTTACCTTCATCCTTTTGACAGTATCCAAAGCTGGTTCATCCAAATAACGGTCATCTCTGTGGAGAGCCAATGCGTGACCGATAAAATCCATAGTGTTGTCATCAAGGCCATACTTGCTGTCGGAAGTTCGAAATATTAGAAGCAACCTAGTTCAATTGGTTAAAAATAGCTAAGAGATGCAATAAATATATAGGTACACTGAGCCAAATGGAAGTTATTATTTTGTTGTGGGACATATATGGCTCAGCTTAACAGTAGGTTAGATTTGTTTTCATCCGTTGCTCCAAATAAACAAAAATACTTTTCGGCACCTAAGAGCTCCAAAACATATATGTCAATTCATCTTTTGTTTTAACCCTGTACTTATAAGCTTCATTGATACTAAGAAGCAACTGTCATTCTGAAATTAAGTCCTAGATAAGCCGATTATGAGTGCCTGAAAGCTGTCATACCAAAATGCCTACTATCTAGTGCTGGAAGACCCAGAAACCTCGCATACGGATAGAAATGCTAAAATGAAAAACTCTTTGAAATATATTTCAACAAGACAGATGATTAAAAGTATAAGCTCTTTGAGTGATAAAATACAAAAAAAAAAAAAAGGTGATAAGGGCATACGCAATGAGCTGCCTAGTCGTAACTCGTGTCAAATCCATTCCTTCATGTGTTTTAGGATCACTTTCTTTGTAATCTTGTACATAAATGAAAAACTTTCTAGCACGGCGCTTTTCAAAGATGCCCATGAGAGGTGATTTCAGGGCCTCCATGTCAGTTGCAGGCACCTTGTGAACCTGTTGTGTTAAATTCACCACAAATCCAGAGTGAATACATAATACTTGTGGACCACCAAGAGAGAGAGAGAGAGAGGAAGAAGGAGAGAGAGAAAAATAGAAAACAAAAAGGAAAAGGAAAGAAAGAAAGAAAACATGTAGCCCATAGAACATGGTAAAACATAAAAAACAATGATATCACCTTTCCTCTGTTGTACACAAAGCTCCCATCAACAGCTTTGAAAGACAGGTATTTAGTAACATTAGTATGAATGAGGACCCGCACAAGAGCACCATTTGCCATAATATACTGAAATGGATTAAAGAAGCATTACTAACAAACAAGCATTAGGAATGGAATCTTCTAAAAGATGTCCAACATGGTGGAAATAATATGGACCTTAGGAATCATGTCGGCGTTATACTCTCTACTGGAACCCAAGTGGGCTGGAGGCTTATCACTTCCTCTAAACCTTTTCCACAGCTAAGTGAAAAAAGATATTCATCAATATATCGTATATAAGGAGGACTGCATATATTTATCATTAATGCAAACACTGGGGTGTTTAAGTATCACTGGATCTATTGTCAAAATAAAAGAAATGAATACCTGAATAAGATTGAGTGAAGTTGATTCACCGCCATAATAGTCATTGCGGTCCATGTGTAAAACCTAGTTTCAGAGACATGACAAGGTCACGCGGGAACAGCAGTGAAATACAACTGTAATGTCACGAAGATGTTTACAAAGAACTAAAGGAAATTTTATGAAATTTAATTCATAATCACATAAATACCAAATGGCATAAAAAAATTTCTTAGGAGGAAGACAAAGTATAAAAGAATTACCATACAAACTAATGATGTGTCATTGACGTTCATGACAAAAACTAGCAATGGGAATATCATTTCTTCCTCATAAAAAAGGAAAAAGTTGCCCAATCTACCATCTTTTGGAGGTTATAGGTCTTGAGGTTTTGCACAAGGCAACTGTGATATCATAAATAGTCTTGACAACTTATATCATGCACTTGTACTTACCACGACTTTGTTCTAATAAATTCTCTCTATTAGTCCATTGACCAAGTTAATTTACCAAGTATGATTGATATCCCAACCACAAGAAGGAAAGCTGAACATGCATAGACATGACACCTTTTTTACATTGAAAGTTCTTATAACACAAAAATCAGATATCAATTTGAAATGATCTAAATACCAAATATATCTGAACCGCAAGTCCGCAACATGGATGGAAGTGCACAAGCAACGAAATAATAATATATGACAGAGCATAACATTGACCCAATGTGCCCTCAGCTACTTTATCATTCAAAGCCCTCAAATTGGAATGTAAACAAGGGATGAGATTCAAAAACATATACTTGCTATAAAAATACTCACAATCAAACAATAACTTCCTCATCTGTAATGATGATCTGACTAAGACCAATGACAACAACCAACCCCCTAGATATTGAACTTGTAATGCATGCGAGAATATTGCATCCTCAAAATAAACACTAATGACACACATTCCATAGAAAACAAACAGATCCCATTTTCCGGAAAATATAAATGATATTGACTTCATGGGCCCACTTGAGTTGTATCAATCAAAATGCACATTATAACCGAACCATTTCCAGAATCTCAGAATTGATAGCATACAAAAATTTGAATAATTCAAGATCACACAGATATTAAAAAAAAAAATAGAGTTAAACCCAATCTCAGAATAAAAAAACAACCAAATTATCATTTTATGCTAACCGAAAAACAGATGAACCAGAAGAATTCCAACCCATATCATCACAAACTCAAAAGAATACGAGCAATAACAGATAATCGCGGATTGTCAATTCTCAAATGAAAAAGGAAACAGGGAAAAAAATAGAAAAAAGAAAAGGAAACCTTAAGGCCATCGACGGATAGAAGACCGCTAAGGATGCATTCCTTGAGACCCGTCCCCAGCACTATCACATCGTACTCTTCATCCATCTTAATTGATGCCTCTGCTGAAATTTAACAATCTAGCAAAAACAAAAAAAAAAAAAAATTGAGAAAATTACCCACACAGATCAATCAGATCACCGATAAAGGGGAATACGACAATGTTTTTTTTTTTTCCAATAATCGGAGGGAGTGCGATATTCTTGTGCGTGTCAATATATATGTCGAAGTATATATATAAATCAACCTGGAGGATCTCCGTTGTTTATAAACTAATCAAATCAAAAAATGGTTTTTTTTATTTAATTAATATTAAAAATAAAAGGGATGGATCAAGGAAGGAAAGAACAATAAATTTGTTTTTGGGCATATAACAAGGTGGTGCAGACAATGATAACAGAGAGACTACTTGAGATTGAGAATGTCAAAAAGGAGAAGGAATAAGGCCTTGCATGGTTATGTTTTCGGGTTCATTTCCGGTTCACAAAAACTTATATGAGACGGTCTCACGGATATAATCCACGAGACGTATCCTATATTTAAATAGAATTTCGATCTAAACTCATACCCATGAAAATAATTCATATTTTTGTACGTGTTTAGAATTCGTCTCATGAACTTAGTTCCATGAGACGGTCTCACATAAGACTTCATCTTTCCAGGTTTCTAGTGTTGAGAATGAATTTTTAAATTTTATTGGTTTCGTCTTAAAATTATAATTATATTTTGATAAATGAATTAAATTATATTTTGTGTAGGTTTGGAAATGAGAATATGTTTGATTTAATAATTTTGAAATAGTCTTTTATGCATATAATCATTTGAAATTTTTGTAGTGGTGGGTCCATTTTATATAGTTTAAGTTTAATATATACTGAAATATTGTATAGTTTTAATATCAATAAATTTATATATTGTAAAAATTATAATGAGGCTTGATAGGAGTAATTTAGTGTAATATTTTTTGAAGATATTTGTTAAATTTTGGGATAATATTACACTAATTCATTGATAAATTGGGGCGGGGATTACCCTCGATAAGGGCAGAGGGAGAGGGGGCACTCCGGGCCCCAACTCCCCCATTTTTTATAAAAAAACAATTACACTATAATTTTTTTAAGAAAAATAATAATTATAGTTTATATAATTTTTTTTATTCGGGACATCCTATTTTCGTGTATCGACCCACCCCAAATTTATTCATGACTCTGCCCTTGCCCATTGTGTTCAGGGGCCGGAACGGGCTCCTCAATCACATTCGGGGTATTTTGTCATATCTAAGGAAATTTAGAGTTGCACAATTGATAGCTTGTGGGCACACCTGCGGGAATTTTGTGCTTAATAGTTATGAATGACTTGTGGGATATTGAACCCGCTTGTGTGTTTGTTAATTATAATCGAGTCTCTTTAGTTTTAAATGTTGTCAAACACGAAATCCTATGAACTTCTCTATGGTTGTCTTTTTATTAGAAAAGTAATCAACGATCTTCTCTTGATTATAGATAAAGTACGGAGAAATTGATTGTTTGGCGTTCATTGAATGACTATAACCGGTTTATTGGTGAACATTGAGTTTATTATTGCATCGAGAACACCACGAATCAAGGTGGAAACAATTCATTCGGCTAAAAGCTTTGTTGTAATGATTTATCTCATTTAATTGTGTGTTGTTTACTAGACTCATTTAATTATGCGTTGATTATGAATATTCCACTGACGGTGGCTTTAGAGGCAAAGTGTAAATCCCGGTATAATTTCAATGGATAAGTGTCAGAAAAAGAAAGTTTGGTAAGCCAAGTGTAAAAATGGCTATAGTTGGCGGGCAAAATATTTTATCCCTAAACTTAATGAATCAAACATAATGATCCAAAAATCATTACCATTTTAATTCCAACTTCGCCTAAAATTGGAGATTCTTTATAGAGGTAAATGGATGTAATTTATTACTAAAACCTCCTATTATCTTATATTGTTGGTTTCAAGTAGAGTATGAAAAGCTTATACATATATAACCTTATTTTTTATTTTATTTTAAAATAAATGACTAAAATAATGCTAATTTGTATGCAATTCATGGGTACAAATGTAAATAACTAGAAAAAGAGAGCTAAATTTGAAAACTGAAAAATCAGAAAATTGTGGTCCTTGCCCGAGAAAATCAGAAAACGCAGGCCAAGGGCGGGAAGAAGATGAAATTCACCGTCAAGGCATGGAGCAAGGGCGGCGGTCGGGCCGGGCTACTCCAGGTGGGCAGCTGTTCGATCGAAACTCCAGCTCTCCTCCTCAATACTCGCAAGGGCCTGCCCGCTTTTATCTCCCCCGACCTTCTCTCTTCTCTCCCTACCCCCGACTCGCGCCTCCTCCAATTCAGCCCTCTTCACTTGTACGTCCTAACCCTATTCATTCTTCCTGGTTGCATTTGAATGATACTTTATGTCGTTTTGTGCTGTTCGTGTCAAGTTTTTATGTTGCAGATTAGGTGTTTGTGATATGTCCCGCGGAGGAGTTGGTTATATATGGTTTTTGTTATGATGAACGATTTTTATTTGTTAGTATTAATCCTATCCCTTACTTGGACTTTGGTGGGTTTTTCAGTTCAGAAGGCATCTCATTGAAAACTATATCGGAACTGGGAGGGCTGCACCAGATGCTTGGTTTGCATGAACACGTGTTTGCGGCCGTCCCAAGGGATTCCACTATATCCCTACCAGATTATCAGAGCAGTAACAAGATGGGTGCTTCTTTTGAGACTCCTTGCGGTCGACTCCTGGTAGAACTTCAGTTTCTTTGTCGAATTATTCTCTTCTTATTGCAGGTGTAATGATGCTATGTGTACTTCAGTTTATGATTTGGAAATATGACAGATAAAACCACTACAGTACATGGAAATGATTTCATCAATGAAACCCAATATGTGGGCCACGTTGGCAGATGAAGTCCCGGCTTGGGTTTCTGAGAAGAGAAACAAAGCATCAGTTGATCGTACTGTGAGATGGCTAGACGATTGCCTAAAATCAACTTTGGCTAACAATGTATGTGCTAATTTTGTTCTGCCTTCATTTATAGTATTGGTTTGATTTTGGTTTTTTGTTTTGACTATAAAAATGTATTTTTTTCTATGGATTATGTTTCATCTCGGGAAAAAAAAACTTTCCTTGGTATGCATACATGTCACAAGAGCTTGATAAGTTAGATCATACTAAGTTTCTAGTACACAATTAATTGTTAAATACATTTAGGTATTACATCTGTATGAATAAATGCATAAGAAAATCGTACTATGACTACAGGAATGAATGAGTTCATGCTGAGCACAGAGAGCATGAACAAATAAAAAATATATTTTCCTTTTGTAATTATAGTCAAAAGTTAGTTCCTATGGCTTATATAATATAGGTACACTTCATTTTTTTTATTGTGAGTTTACATACTTCGTGTTATATTTTTTCAAGTGGAGTTAAGTTTATGTTGAACTGTTCAACTTTCTCGACATTATCAATCGTGCTGGAAATTTTTTAGTCTGGACTTGTGGATTGCTTAGTCTTGGCATGTGCTTTTAGCATGCTGTTAGTCACCAAGAAAACAAGACCATAGTAGTATTCTATTTCCCACAATTAGTGGTGTAATTGAATTTAAGGAATGTTAGGAGTTTATGGTGTTTTAGGGGAAGCGTTTTGAGAGAATATGTTTTTGGAAAATGTGATGTTAGTTGAAGTGTAGAATGAAGATGTATGATGTAATACACATTATCATTTTTGGGAGAATATGGGGAAAATAAAAAGGTAGATCCAAAATGAAGACTTACGACATTTGGCCCGAGGTCCTAGTTGTTATACTCTTTTTTGACCAAGCACAAGAAATAAAGACGACACAACATCCTCGCAGAACTAGGATTTGCCATTGCTCAAGCTATATGTTTCCTCTCTCCCTCTTTTATAAGGTTTCCATACATTTAATAATAAACAGATATAGTGAATGTGCTAAGTATCTGCATGTGACATCATGCAAATCTGGGTACATGTTATGTTATAGTGTTATTTATGTCACACGTGTATAATGGCACATGACATCTAGTAACATAGAGAAAACTGAACATTGTATAGGTACTGATCCTAGGAAGTATATCAAGTATATCTATTTGTCATTAGAGGCTAGAAAAGTGGTCCATGGGAAAATGGGAAAAGTTGAAAACATTGACTGAGGTGCATCTGTAATTAGGAATACTCATATCATGAAATTGGTGAATCTATGGTTATGCCTCATGAATTCTTGAGTAGGTTCTTTTTGCAAATATTAATTTATTGAAATACAGACAGGTGGAGCTGTATTTGGGTCCATTGTCGGAGGCTCTAAAATTGAAGAAAGGAAACGATGTGCAAAAGAAGTTGCAGAGCGAAATGTGTCAGGTGTTTATAGCCAGTTTACTTTCCAAGTCTTGTCTGGGAAATTAAATATGATGGCATGATGCCAATTCGTGAATCACTTCGGGCATTATTCTTGGATGAAAGAAATTTTAAAGCTATGTTGGCTTTATTTCATTTTGATCTCAATTTTATTCAAAGGAAATTTGATATCCGAAGTTGGAAATGCAATGCCCTTGGGAAGTGTGAGAAAGTGGAAATGTCTTTGGTCAGTTAATGTAAAAGCAAAATTGTTTCGTGGAGCGGATGTAATAGTTTGAAACAGACAACATTTTTGGTTTACAAACTTCCAAAGCTTGGAAAGAATGTTTTCTGAAAATGGACTTATTTTTTCTATGAATATGGGGTGTTAGGGCTTGAAAACAGGGTAAAGACGGTGCTGTGCGTTTAAAAATTGTGATGCTCAAAAGTTTTTCAGGATAAGCTTAGAAACACATTTTCACTTTTTTGAATTTTGAAGATGTGAAAACAGAAAAAAAATATGATGAACATAGCGATGCTACTCAAACATGCAAAATGTTGGCTCAGTTTGCTATATGATTTTGATGGGGCAGCAATGCTTCTTGTGTTTCCTTTTATTCAGAATGCTACATAGTTTAATAAATTGGTAATATGTATTGGGGATTTTATATACCATTGGCGTCTAAATCATCCTTTTCCATTATCCATACTGAGAAGCTGTTGGTGTATTATGCAGGTTTTTGCCTAGGTGGATTTGGCCTTGGAGAGAGTATGGACGAACACCCTTCTCTTCTTGGTGCTATTACTGTATGAGTCACTTGTTTCCGTGTAAAATTGTTATTGTTTGATTTTTGGCATAGTTGTGTAAATTTTTGAAAAAGGGCATTTCTTCATAAGAGAAACCGTTTATGTTATATATATATAGATATATTATAAGAAACAAATATTTTATTAAAGTAACATAAAAAGTTACAATTAGTTGATAAGACATCCACGGCAGACTATACGAAGCCTGGACTAAAGCATCATAGAGCCTAGCCTCCAATCTCTGATCAAATTGGATATGAACAAGTGATTGAACTCTTTATGCCAGACCCTATTACCCATGAAGCTACCCTAAACTTAATTCTATCCCAACACTCTAAAATTGACTCTTCACTATCATTAAAAATTCTAATGTTTCTTTCCAAACCATACATACCAACAAACAATAAGGACGACCGCTCTCCTAAAATCCTTCATCCAAATCCCAAATACCATCCTAGATCAGTCACAAAGAGATCCGAGCCCGATCGAGGAATCACCCAGACAAAACCAAGCTCAGTTAAAATCTTAGACCATAATTGCCTCACAAATGAACAATGCGAAAAGATGTGTTCTTGAGTCTCTTGCTGTGCTGTTTATGTAATATTTGTACCTCCAAGACTGTGTACAGAATATCAAGTCCATTCCATGAATGAATTTAATGTGGGTCAAGTATAAAAAAGAGTTCGGTAAGCATTCCAGTTATTTGAGAATGAGAATTTGAAGATAAAATTGCTTGATGAGAAGCAATAAGGAAACATTAAGATGGGGAATAATCTGTGTTTAAGCCTTAGTATAGATTCAATTCTGCTCAATTTATCTTTTGTTTTGTTTGGGGGTTTAGTTTTGATACCATTTGTTGCCTTGTTCTTACCATTTGATACAACTGGTTAAACTACTTCCTTGATCTGCATGCACAAACTTCTTGACATTGCTGTGGGTATCAGAGTATTGATACTTAGAATGTATTATTTGCAGGATACCAAAGTTGCTTACAAGTTTCCCTGATCCCAACACTTGGTGAATTGCATCCTTTAACCTCATTTTAGGCTATGAATATGTGATTAGAGGGCAAAAACCAAAACAACTGATCACAATATTCTCAATGAATTTGTAACTGTGGATTTGCAGAAAGTAAAGTTTATCTAGATTACTGGGTTCGATGTAGGATTGTATGACATAAAGAAGAGAAAATTGCTCATATTCATATCCTATTAGTTTTAATTCTGATGACGCTATTATTGTTTTAATGCATAAGTTGCAATATTCTCCGTCCTTAGTTGTTTCTTCACGTGTAACTTCAGGAAATTTTACCAGAGGATAAGCCACGCCAGATATGTGGTCTTGGACTTCCAGGTATTCGTTAATCCTACATTTACAATTTTTCTCTCGGAATCTCTCTTTTCAAACTTTTGCAGCTCCAGTAGTTTGTAACTGTTCAGTAGGCAAAACACTAATAATTGATATTCAAGTACCAGATAACCTGATGATTGTATTTGATCTGTGATATATGAACTGTTGCTTGATCCACCAAATGGATTCAGAGGCAGCTGTACTTATGGTTAGGATGAAGTAGTTATCCGCATGGATCCATCTTTCTAGTTTTTAGACCCTTAAATGGCTTTTTTCAGTACTGAATCTCATCTGGTTTCCAATTTTGTAGAGGAAGTCTTGCAAGGTGTTGCTGCTGGCATTGACTTATTTGACTCCACGTATGTTGCCAAGCTCGGCAACCATCTTACCCCCCCCCCCCCCTCCCTATATATATTCTTATTATTTTATTGCTCAAGCGAAGCTCTGAAACTAAGGTTGAAATGTTTGACAGATATATTTACCATCTTACACTTGGAGGCTTTGCACTTACATTTCCTTTAGAGGAAATCAGGAGACATGGTTATGGGGATCAGCTAAGTGATACTGGTAGAGATGGATCAAAGATCAATTTAAAAGCAACCATTTACAGGTTATTGTTAATTTGTTTATGTGGTATCCTCTCTAAGTTTGAACTCACTCACTGCAGTTGATGTGCTGTATGGTGAATTGAGTATTGCCATGTTGAACTCACCTTTGTTCTGATTTAAAATATTTGGCAACATCGTTAAAGTTAAGTAGGTTTTGTTGCTTTCGAACCTAGATATCTTTTCTGTTCTTTCTGGAATCAGCAATTTGGTTCGCTTTTGACTCACTTGGAATATCATCTACGGCAGATACTATATGTTCTTGACAATATTGGAACATTAAACAAATGCTATGCTGTGGCGCAGGAAACAAGAAATTGACTTTTTTGTGTGTGTGTTCTGGTTTAGGGTTTTAACACTATGTTTACGGTTGCATGATTCCCACTGGTACTGTTGAAAGATTATAGCTTTTCATATTTCTTCTAATTTGTTTTTACAGGAAGGACACATCACCAATTCTTGAGGGCTGTAAGTGCTACACATGTCAGAATCATACGAAGGCTTACATAAACCATTTATTAAATGTTCATGAAATGCTGGCGCAAATTCTATTAGAAATGTATGTACCGAGTTTCTTACCCATTGCAGTTGCATTATTTCCTGGTCTTGTAATCCTAACACGAAATTCCTGCCATTTTTCCAGTCACAACACACATCACTATCTAGGATTCTTCCGGGTGATAAGAGAAGCAATTAAAGGAGGAACGTTTGAGGAATTTCGCCAAAATTTTGTGGAAACTAGGCGTGACCATATTCTTGCTGCTGCTTTGAGTGCATAATATACATATCGTTCAGAGGACAGTTTTAATGCTCACAAAGATGGACGAACAATGTGTGATTGCTTAGGTTGAGTCTGAAAACTGGCCTTTTAACCGTTGGTAATGTTACTTCAAGATGATCTGTAACTTAGATTTAGAAGTTGCTAGAAAGACACGGATTTTGTCACAGGTTAATACTTGTAATTCCATTTTAACTTAGATTTTATTTTTGGACTGACTGAAAATTCATTTTGGTAATTATTGAAATGACCACAGGTTTGTATTGCCAACCACAGTTTCATTTCATCATCATCAATTCACCTTTTCATATGTAAAAACATTTCAAAAAACTAGTTTATGTGTCAATTAATTATCTAAAATTTTTACACACAAAAAGCTGACAAAATTTTACGCCGGAATTAGCCCAAACCTTCATACGAAGGAGAAATGAGATGAAATTCCAAAACCATCATCATGTAGTTTTTCCACTTGCATGGAAAATACGATTTCAATAAGTTGACTGGTAGAATATTCATATCCCATTACATAATTGATAAATAAAACAACAGGTTGAAACATGACCACATTGCCAACCACAGAATAAGCATATTTTGATGCATACTATGTTAATATTATCTGAGAATTTATTGTTTTGAAGAGAAAAGTCTGAAATGCATATTTTGCAAACAATGTTTACTAGGAGACTTTAGGATTGTGTATATTACCAACTCTATTTGCACTACATGGAAAAGGTGGTAGAAATTCTACATGTATAACAAACTCTTTACAACAATTGTATTTGGTAAAGATTTGAGAACAAGATGGTGATGTGAAAAAAGAAGACAACCTCGTATAAGGATCTATTATGAAATGTTAATATTATCTTTGTAACAGTGCTTGTAATCGTGTTAGAGTGGGTAAAGATTTGAGAACAAGATGGTGATTTAATATTCGAATAATTAATAACCTCGTTTAAATAATACTTTGGGTCGGTCTCAGTCCCGACATAGGGACAAGAAGCAAAATTAATAATTCGCTAATTTAATATTTCGCTAAATTAATAAATATTGGCAGTCACAAGGTTATTAATTTATAGAAGTTTAACTGTATTATGAAATGTTAATTTTATCATAATTTTATCTCTATAACAATGTTTGTAATCGTATCATGCTCGTGTCACTCATTGCCAACTCTACTTATAACTACTCAAAACTTGACTGGGTGCATCTGTATTTACACAAAATTTCCAAGAGGCTTATGTAATTGCCCTAATATCATAAAAGCAAACGCAAATTACCACTGTCAGAAATTTGTGAATTACCTATTGCTTCCAAATATCCATCACCATAAGGACTAACATGGCCAATATAGTACTATGGTGCAAAGAACAAGTGTAGCTTTATTTCTACAAAATCCAAGAATAACATAAAAATGGAAACCTGCACCTCCAAGAAAGATGTGGCTAAACATTACTACATTAGTCAAGCACAACTTTGATAAAATCAACCGAAATTGCAACCAAAATTTATGATAACCTCAACACACACTATAAATTTCCCGGTATCAAATTTGAAACAAGATGACTAATAAATATTACATTGGCATGTATGTTGTAGCGTTTGAGCAATATTACATCACCAGGTACTTAATTGCGTTTGGATCTTCGAATTATGAGAGGACTTCCCACCTTTGTCCTTGTAAGTATTTCTAGAGGTTATAATCTTCCTCCTCCCACGGGCTGCTTGAATTGCCCGTTGTTGTTGTTTACTCAGACGCTTCATGAGTTCAGGGTCATCGTCATTCCCAATCTGCTCGTCATCTTCAGAACCACGGCCACACTCAGCTTGTGTATCATCCCCAGAATTATCCTCGTGCTCAACCTGTTTATTCTCAAGGGGCTTATGTCCAGTTTGGTTATGTTCGTTGGAGGTATCTTGATGCATAATATTCCGATTGGAAGCTTCAAGTGGATTCTCCTCTTCCTGTGAGCACAATCTTTCCTTTCAAAGAGAGCAAAATACAATTCTAAACATAATTACGGAAAACAAATATCTGCCTAGAAAAATCAATACAATAGGATGTTTATGATCTAGAAATTTCAATAAGTCTCAAGGTATTCCTTGAAAACACAAATCTAAAAACGTGAAAATTTACATTTCTAACCAGGCTCAAGGACTCCAAATTTTTGACGCTTGCAACATTTATCGGATCAACAGTATCTTCATCTTCAGTTTCTTCACAATCAGATTCCTGATCCTTCTCTGCATCCCCATCAATAAACTGTGTAACAAAAATCAAAACAGAATAAATTTCAGCAGCTCAAACTTCATGCTTTAACACCAAACACCATCCAACATGTCATTAGTACCATTGACAACTTTTAATGTCATTCCAGTTCGAAGCTGGCAAATTATGTAATCATGGAAAGCATATATGTTCAATGACACAGATAATTACTACCATCAATTGCTACATAGCTACAAATCAAATAGCAGAAAAAGTCAGAGGTGTTAGTATATGAACTAAGAGGGTGTTTGGTCATCTGGTGAAGCTCATTTAAAAGATGTTATAAGGTTTTATAAGCTCCTGCATCTGATAAGATGTTTCTAAAGCGTATAGGATGTTAGATCTTACTTTGAAAATAAGTTGTTGAAGCGTTTGGATAAAATATGATGATGGAGTCTTGAGATGCTAGTAATGGAAAATTTTGTAATTAAAATATTCCAAATTAAAGGAGGTTCTTAAAAGAAGATATTTTTCGAAAAAATATTGGGATCTCCCAACTTCTTTAAAAACAACTTATAATCTCCTAAAATCTATTTTTGGAGCTTACAATAACTTCTTTTAAAAGAACTGCCCAAACACTTTTAGACACTTTATAAGCTCAGCCAAACACCCTCGACGTAGATGATTCCACTTTTTCAAATTGTAACCATCAAGAAACATGCTTTACATTAAATATCATACTAATATTAGAATTGCAATATCAAATTTTCATAATTTCTTGACAAAAACTTTGACCTGATTAGTCTTAAACAAGATTAACAGATCATATTCCAATACTGACAATGATGATAGTTGGTATAAGCAGGATGGAGCAAACAAACAAATAAAAAATTAAGCGTTAAGAGCAGACCCTTCCCATTATTGCAATATGTGACTACACAAACAATGTATTTTAGTAATTTGATACTCATAAATTCATCTTCTATAGTTAAAAAGGCCATGCTCCTGTTAAATTAGATATGCCATCACTGTTAAAATGACCAAACAATTTAAAGGGGATGCATTTCCCCATCATGGGTAAATCAGAAGCAGGATATGAATATATGATGCTTGGTTTTTCAGAACAGCATCCTCATTCCTTTGTTAGTACATCAACATATGTAGAGAATCGAATAAAAAGGAACATATAGTGTTTTAGAATATATAAATTTGGAAAACTCATAATGCCTGTGCACTCATGCAAATCATAACAAAGCATCACCATTCACCAATGTAGCTTACACTCAATAATTGTAGATTTATCCAGAAATGACCTTTGAAATAATGATGGAAGCAAATATTATCAATTTCCTAACTTGATCAATTTTTTAGGGTACAGGTGAATGACCAAAATAAGTATTGAATTTTGCTATTACATAATAATAAAAAATCAAGATGCCAAACTTTGTTTCAGGTAAAACTAATTGTTCAATTAGCTCAAGTTAATTATAAACTAAAAAAGAAACCATAGCAAACATATTAGTATAAGCAAAAACAAATTAGTAGTAGTCAATAAAGAGTAGAGACAGGTGATACTGTCAAGAAGTAGTAGGCTGAAGAATTAACCCCAAAGCAAATTTGAAAATTGACTTGTCTCGACAATATTTGCATAGAGGTGAGAAGAAAACCTCTGAAAGGAGAACACTCTTTCCAGTTCTCGCATTAATTATTGAGACTAGCAACAGAAACAATGGTAAATTGGAGTTCTGGGTAGAGTATCCAGAAATAAGAAGTTAGAAATTAGCTGAGGCGAAACTTAGTACATACAGTAGTACTGGAAAAAATGCCTGGAGGATTATAGGTCAAGAAATATCAAGAACACAAGTTTCAATATTTATCCTCATCATAGGCAATGGGAACCAGATGCTGTTTGAAGGACCAAAGCAGGTTGAATGAAGCAGAAAAGAGCCTCGGGGTTCTGGCATCAATGAATACCATTCAAATTAGAATGAAAACTTATAGGACCCCCATAGGACTAGCTAAGCTCTTTGGGACTGCACATTTAGATATTTGTTAAAAAAAGGCACATAAATTATGTGTAGCTTAGATGTGGATGTCAAAGATACGAGGTATAACAAAAAGGATAAATTAATGATATAGGTGATTGAGATAACTGAAAGAGACTGAAATGGACAACACATCATATGCACCAATTTCGAAAACTGGAAGTCTGAAAACTAATATAATTGATTAATCTTGAGGAAGAAGGGCAAAGCTATCATATCAAATGAGATGCTTAGATAAGAGTGAGTCTGAGAACTTTAACTTGTGAATTGACTCTTTATGGTTTATACAGAAGCATGGGAGATAACAACTGATGCTGCAATCCAAAACATTAAAATTTAATTGTATAGGCGAAGCATATATAGTTTCCTGCTACTTTATAGCAAAAGCATCTCGTTAAGAGATATTGGACAGAGGAAAGAATAAAGTTGTACCTTCTCCATATCATCTTGATCCTTCCTCGTGAAACCACTTGCTTCAAGTTCCTTGTCCAGGAAACCAGTAACTTTCTTTATGTCTGAAAACTGAGGCCGGCAACCTTCATCTGACTCTACATGTGAATCATCATATTCAACTTCATTTTCATCAAAACAGAGGTTGAACCTAATGGAAATACAAAGAAGAAGACCAAGTAAGCATCACAGGTATTTCATGCACAGGGCTGCAAGTGGAAGAAAGAATAACTATAAGAAAAATGAGTATTACAAAGCTCATGGCTGAATTATAAGCAGAATTTGGCTTTATTTTTTTTATACAAAAACCATAATATTCCACTTACCTCTTTCTAAAGAACTTAAAGATGCATTCAATATCACGGTCGAAATACCTGAAAACACAAAAAATTAGTACCATGTATAGATAAAAGGCCAGCCTAATGTTAGCATGACAACTTGTATAAAGAGGTCGTAATGAGATGGTAAACACGACATACATCTTTGCATTTCGATGAGAAACTGAAACCATTTGCGG
Source organism: Rehmannia glutinosa (assembly GCA_016081115.2). NCBI lineage: Eukaryota > Viridiplantae > Streptophyta > Magnoliopsida > Lamiales > Orobanchaceae > Rehmannia > Rehmannia glutinosa. The sequence continues at coordinate 467,192 of JABTTQ020003482.1, forward strand.
AAAATCAATCATGGTGACCTTCTCATCGTCATCAATCTACAACAAGAAAAGACTTCATAAGTGCATGAGAATATGTTAGAACCTGATATCTTTGGTAACAGCAGAAATAAGTTGTTAGCCAGCAAAAGTGAGCATGTAACAAGATGCTGGAACAGCTTGCAAAACTCCAGATATACTGGGTTTGGTGAAACAACTATGATACGAACGTTTAAGAAATAAAGAAACAAAGGAGCGTGCTATGGAAGTGTCACAGGAGCATACCATAATGTTAAATTCATTGAAATCGCAGTGAATGAGTCCATGCTCTGCCAGGCGAACAACAAGACTAAGTATTGTGTCAAAGACTGTTTCTGGGTTTTGCAATTGCTTAACCTGCACACTGTATGAAACAGGATGATCTTACACACAGTTATAATCCAAGTATCATCAATGACATTTAAGAGAAAAGATCGGCCTACAGTACATGAATAAATGTCATTGATTTTTGCTCTCCAGGGAAGGGTGCAGTTTAGAGTGAGAAATCACAAGCCACAAGGAAATTAACGAATAACTGATCCAAACATAGAGGATAATTAGAGTGTCTACTTGGGTGACCAGGAAAAACAAGAAAAACAAAAATTAGATTTACTGATTCACCGGTCCTCACCAGTTCTCATATTATCCCTACTGCTACTCTTTGGAAACACGTAAACAGTCCCTATGCAGTGTTCAGGTCCAACAATAAAACTGCTGTTAATAATACACACTGTTGCAGTTTAATTACAACCTTCATCCACTATCAACTTTAGCCCATTACATTGGTTTCAGGGTTATTTTGATTCTGACCATAACATCACTCGTTCCAGACTTCCAGTTTCAGCGACAACAAATTGATATCTGCCAAACCATTAGATACTATATTATTTACTCATATTTAGTTACTCACATCCATTGCAAAGCCAACTTCACTTTGCTAGTATTTCATCAGTCAAATCCCGTAGCAACTTAGTACATGGAATATAACCCCTCCAAGGCACATAAATTTGCCTCTACTGTCATTTTATTTTCAGAATTGACTGATCATAAAATTTCCCAACATAGTCGCTTATAGATCACAGTCTGGCAATTTAGCAATGATGTTTTATTTTTATTTTTTATGGAAGGCTAACTTAGAAGCAGTCAGTGACAATATTGTACTAAGCAACTTAAGTGAAATGTATCATTCTAATCCATTCTCACATAACAAGGAAAAATATAAGTATGTAAAAAAGTCAGTCATATCATATTCATATACCAAGATATCACAAACCTCAATAATGGTGGTGTACCAGAACAAAACATTCTAGGCTTATTAAAAAGGTATATCGAGTCTAACACTTACAGCGGATAACCTTGGATGAGTGACATGATAACACAATGCCGATTGCAATCTACAGCATGTGGAACAGGAAAACCATGTTCATCCAAAGCCTGCCCAGGAAGAAGCCAACAGATGTAAAACTACTTGACTGAAAAGTAACATCTTTCTTTCTCCAAATAATACAAATAATTTGCAATTAAAAAATATCCACAGTAACTGAACCTTCATAAAGGCGAATTCTTTTAGTGCAGCAAGCCGTGACAAGTACAGCCAATTGAAGCTACTACGATGCCTCAAATAATCACGTTTAGACTTGACTGCCCTGAAAGATGTCCTACCAAGCCTGTGTAACTTCATGGCAAGAACAGTACCATCTTCTGTAGCAACTTCAAATATATCTAGAAAAAACAGAAACTTAAATCTGTGACAAGTTGTGGATACTGAAGCGGGATACAATAGAACTTCAGAAGGGTGCAAGGGAATTATACCAGACTCCTTCCCAACACCAATTTGGCGACCAACAGCAGTGAAAACTCCACGGTTAACCAATGTCTTAATTGCAAGAAAATCATAGCCCAAGTATGTGAGCCTGAAACCATCATCTATACCAAGATACGCCGTATTCAGATTTTCTTAACGACAATGTAAAATGCAAATTCAACTCAACAGCTCTGCATTATCAGGAAGAAATGATCCAGACATCTTTACGAGAAAGAGCATAACTATGTGATCAACAAACCAAATTTATATGATTATATCCAAAAGACTTCAAAAAAATTTGAAACGATGACATTAATCAATAAGGTATTATTCTTGATGGTAGCAGCAATAAAACACTTGCAACGTATAAATAACAGAATAAGCGTTTAGAACTCACATTTGGAAGAGTCGTGATGCAAGAGCTTGTGCTTAAGCAAATTCTTCAAAACTTTGTATGTGCCTCCATGCCTATATATCAATTCATAGGAACACAAAGCAAAAACTTAATCAGAATAATTAATGTGTCGAGCAATAATATGAACAAAACAAAAAAGAAAGTAAAAAAACTCACTTCAGGGACGCGATTCGGTCAATCAACTCCGCCGGTACAATTTCATGCTAAAACCGTCAATTAAAATGAAAAACAACATTAATTATTATCTAAACAATAGAATTAACAAAAAAAAATTGGTCAGATGACAAAAAACAAGAAAACAAACATTGCGCATGCCCATTTCGACGGCAGTAAGAACCCTAAAGTCTTCTTTGGAGAGATAACGCAGTGCGTCCACATCCAACTTCATCTTCTCCTTCCAATTTCACTCACAAAAGTGTATTACTTCTCGTGGTTGCCCGATGGAAAATGGCGGCGACAAGCACTGGTGCCGCGCGGTTGCTCTATTGCACCAAAACTCCTTCCTGCTGTTGATTTGTTATGGCGACCAACCAAGCTCTGGCGTTCGATTGTGGCCTGTGGGGAGTTTTGGAGGGTTCTGTAAATCAAATTAACGGCAGATGAGGAAGAAAGTGGGGGTTCTGAAAGTCCAATAGTAGTACGTTAACGGGCTTCAAGAATAATGGAAATTGGAAAGGCCCAGGCCCTTTAGAATGGATCCAATAGATTTGAGGCTCGTTTGGTTGCCCTTAATGGGCTGGATAAGCGCACCTTTTATTGTGTATCTTGCCCATAAATATGTTTGGTTCAAATCGATAAAGCCCTGAGGAATTAAATGGCCCGGTTCATAATCTGCTTCAAACTTGGATTCTACATCCCACCTCCACCACCCATAGCAACAAATCTCGGATTCGAGAATAATTCGTTAGCCTTTAAAATTTGTATCTCGGGTATTATTCGGGATCATTCGTGAATAATTCGACAAAATCTCGGTTATATGACAAAATCCGTCTGTATAATACGCGACTAATTCGGGAATATATCGATATAAGTATTTAATAATTCTATAGAAAATTATACATTTTAGTGGAAAGACTCTCAATAAATTATTTGTACAAGTTATATTATTTAATAAAAGTGTATTTAAAATTAGAAAATAAATTAAAATAGTATAATTTTGTTAAAATGGGAAAAAACCGGGAATAAATCGTTTTATTAACGAAAAAGTTCGGGAGATTTTGTCACATTGTTATATTTAAAAGATATATACGGGAATTGAACGTCGTATGAAAATATCGTATTTTATTCGAGTATTTTTCAAAATTTCGGAGAATTTTGCTACTATGCCACCACCTGATCCATTATCATGCTCTTACCCAAAGGTATTATTAAATCATGAACCAGGGCTAAGTTTGGAAATCATTAAAGAATTAAGGGCACAAATGTAAAAGGACCCCAATATGGGTTGTTATTGTGGATGCAACCAAACAAGTTATTAGTTAATGGGCATGATATCTTGTGGCCCAATTAAATAACCAAACCACTTAATTGATGTGATTGATTTCTTTTTTTTTTTTTGAAATGGAAATGAAAATATATTACTGCTGGAAAACGTCCAACATCGACTGATACAAGAAGTTCGGGGGGGTATCCCATGAGGTAGTTACAGTATTGGAATGTTTCGCATATTGCGCTATCTCATGGGCGATTGAATTAAAATTTTTGCTAATCCAATACAAATTGATAAAAGAACAAGAGGAAATGGTAGACCAAATATCCTCAAAAATGCTAAGGCCTGCTGGGTCTGCATCAGAATCATTCTTCGCAGCGAGAAGGACGGAGATGGAGTCGCCAAGGATAGATATTGCTGGGAGATTAAATTCTTGGGCTAAAATTAAGGCCTCACGGAGGGCGAGTGATTCAGTCGTAAATGGGTCGGTAATTCCTTCGAAATTTTTTGCCAATCCTCTGAGAAAATTTCCGGATTCATCACGGACGAAAACACCAATTCCCGCACAGTTACGGGTAATGGAAATGGCGCCATCAAAAAGGATATGAACACCTCGGGGAGCCTTGTCGAAAATAGTAGAATTGAAGGAGAGAGTCGCACGTTCAGGCCAACTATTAGCTTGATGGAAAGAATGAAGCATATGGAACACACCTGCTACAAGGATTGAGGGTTGGGCCATTCGATCTTCAAAAATTTTCGAGTTCCTGGAGTACCAGATGGCATTGCAGAGGGCAAAAAGAGCTCGCCAATGTGGGGCGGGGAGTTAACGAGCAGCGTCCTGGCCCAAATGTCCGCTACCGGGTGTGCAAAAGAGCGAATTAAGTCCTGCAGGCTTGCCGCATACCACATAGCATCCGAAAATTTACAAAGGAAGAAAAGATGGGCAAGAGATGAGTCCGACGAATTGCACAGCGGACAAATGTGGTGACTCACTATTCCCCGTCTTTCGAGATTAGAGGCGGAGGGAAGAGAGTTCGTTAGGAAGCGCCACGCAAAATGCAGAATACGATTTGGAATTTTGAATTTCCAAATTTTCTTCCAAATTGGATCCGGGCCGAAACTCGAGGAGCCTAACGTGTGGGATTCAGGAAATGCAGCGGGGTGTTGAAGTATGATGTGATAAGCAGATTTGACCGTGAATTTTCCAGATTTTGTAAAATGCCAAACCCATTTATCATTTCGAGCTGTGTGGGAGACGGGAAGCTGCAAGATCATACGAGCTTCATCGGCGGGGAAAATATCGTTTACAAGGGCAACATTCCAGTGGCTTCTGCTAGCGTCAAAAAGGAGGTTCACCATGGAATCACGAGGTAGACGAGAGGTTGAGGAAATGGATGTGAATGAAGGCGGTTTAGGAATCCAGCGATCTCCCCAAATACGAGTTGTGCGGCCGAGAAAATTTGTTTTCTACTGACCAACAAAGAGAAGACGTCGTCCTCGAGAATACTTCTCCACGTCCGAAGGTCCGGAGGCGATATCGCTTCCATGAACGATGAAGTGGGATAATACTTGGCTTGGAGAACCCGAGCTAATAAAGATGACGGTTGCGTAAGGAGTCGCCAAGCTTGTTTACCCAACATAGCAAGATTAAAAATTCGAAGATCCTTAAAACCCAGGCCTCCTTCTTGTTTTGTATACGCAAGAGTATTCCAAGAGACCCAATGGATTTTCTTTTTATCCGGACGAGGATTCCACCAATATGCACCAATCATAGAGTGAATCTCAGAAATGAGCGATTCGGGAAGCCTAAAACAGGACATAGCATAAATCGGGATGGATTGAAGCACTGATTTGATAAGAATTTCTTTCCCGGCTTTTGGAAGTGATCGGTCATACCAATTTTGAATGCGATTCCAAATCCGATCTTTTAAATGAGCGAAAAGTTCCCTCTTCGTTCTGCCCGCAATAGATGGGAGACCCAAGTATTTGTTGTGGCTGTCGACCCTATTAATGCCCAAGACCGAGGAGATAGAGGCGGCCAAGTGAGATTCAACATTTCCGGAAAAAACAATGCCTGATTTATCAAGGTTGATTTGTTGGCCAGAGATTTTTTCGTAGAGATTTATAGCAAAGCGGAGGTGTCTAACTTCCTCGATTGTAGCGTGGCCCAAGAGTAAGTGATTGATTTCTTTGGATAAGCTAAAGTGTTATGTTGAGAAATAATCCAGCCCATTATTGGACAACAGCCAAACGTGCCCTTAGAAAATAGAAATAGAAAAATAAATAAATGATGTTATTTAGCATAACTTAATACATTAGTTATTAGTTTGTTTCATGTATATATATATATATATATAGTTTTATTTTTATCTAAAAGTTGAGAAGTGGATAAGTGAGAAAACCATGGAAGAAAGAGAATGAAAAATAAAAATATATAATGTGGGTAATTTTGAATTTAATTATGTTTTAATTTAATTATTTAATTACCCAATTATGGCCTATTATATATTTGGACCCAAAATTATATTGTTTTCTTAATTATTGGCCCTTGGCCCACTAGGTATGATCCATTATACGAGGTACATGAAGCTCAGTCTCAGCTATAAATAACACATTTCAATTCAGTTGGAAGCATGTCCAGTTTACATTATACAATTTAACTCTCCTTTAGTCCTTTGAATTATTATTCATAATCCTACTTAAGCATTGAAGGGTCGAGTTTCTCAATGCCATTCTCAATGTGTATTCATGTTGTAGGTTGGATCCCAACTAGGGATATCAATCTCGGGGCGGGACGGGACGGGGCGGGAGCGATCTCCATCCCCGTCCCCGTCCTCATGAGACAAACGGGAATATTTCCCCCCATCCCCCCCGTCCCATGGGATTCCCGATCCCAGATTTTAATTCTTTTTTTGCAAAAAATTATTTTTTTTATAAAAATAATTATTTTTAATATTAATAAATTATATAAAAAAAACTAATAAACCACTCATTAATAAAATAAATTAAATATTTTGTCATTTTTTATATTTAATGTGGATATATTTATAATATATTGTATATATTATAAATATTATATTATATATATAATATTCGGTTCCCCGCAGGGAACGGGACGGGGAGTATGATCCCCGTCCCCGCCCCGTCCCCACGGGGGAAAATTTCGGGCCAGATCCCCGCGGGGAACGGGGATTCCCCGCCCCACTGCCATCTCTAATCCCAACTCAATCTCTATTGCTTCGTGGAGCTTGTAGGAGCTTTGGAGTGATCTGTAAATTTTAGCAGCATTATTTTTACGCATATTGTGGGAATCATAGACATTGAGAATGTTGACCACGTATAGAGCAAGGGATACTAACTCTAACTCTCGATTGGTAGCTCTGGAATGAATACAAGCAACAAGAAGTCACGCCTCGATTGATGGAAAATTACTTCATCTCCACTCATAACTTTCCTAAACAAACATAACCATAAAGGGGCAATTTTCGTATGAAAAATGAAAATATGCTTTGGTAGTAATTTATATGAATTTCCATCAAAGTATATGTTTAGAAATGAAAATGTGTTTAATTATAGTTTTTTAAAGGATCGTTTTGACATTAATTTTACGTGTAGTGAGAAATTGTTCGGTTATAGTTTTTGAAGTGTGTTTTCACATAAATTACGTGATTGTGGAGAACAATTATTTGGTTTTATTTCTAAGAGAATATCCACACAAAAAATTAAAAAAACTAGAAATTACTTTATTCCCAAACATACCCTTAATTATTCAGTAACAACATTTGACATTCAAAATTTATTAGGAACTCCTAATTTAATTGACTCATAAAAATAAATAAAATTTCATAGCATGAGTATCTTCTGGAAAAAATGGAGGATTAATTTGTAGTAATACATTACAAATACTCAGGAATATCAAGAACCATGCTTGTTAATTAACTACTAAATTGCCAAAACTTGAGCTATCACCCTGTCAAAAAAATGACACCATCATGTATAATTCAAGCAACTCCTAAACCCAAGTATTCTATAAGACAAGATGTCGAACATCGGCCTATGGAAGGGAAAAGAAACGTCCCGAGCTTTTTTGCAGCATATATTCATGCAATATAATACACTGCTGACAAAAGTATACAAAAGTCACCTAGAAGAAGACCCACCACATCAAAAACAAATTTCGGAGCAAATAATCCCCAGACCTGCATCAAAATAATACGGAAGAATATTATACTGTTGTCCCCAAAACGAACAGAGAAATTTCAAAATGCGAGTAGAACCCAAAACAGGGGGTACCATCAAATGCCGTCTTTGTATTGTAACACATAACATTGTAAATGTTACTGTTATCGCTGTAATGAATCCATACATCAGATACACCTGAAAGATAATAGGAGATTCGTAAATCACAGCTCAGGAACCAGCAGAACAGTTAATTATGAGAGATTTTAGGAAGAATCTCACTTGACATAATCTCATAGAAAATACTTGTTTGTTCTGCCTCAGAGAATAACAGCATGCAACAAGGAGTGGAAGTCCAAATATAGGGAGAATGTGAGAAAAACCGAACGTGTCAATGGTGAGAAGGATTGCTTGACGAATAAGGTTGAATTCATCAAACCTGAGATGCACAAAAAATAGATGCACTTATCATATGTCTTTGGTCTTGAAAGAGGAAGGCAAAACAAGGGCTACTTTCAGGAATGCATTGAGCATAAATAGATAGGACAATTACAAAAACGACCCCTGGGATTTGACCTAATTACAAAAAGGCCCAATTATCTTTTCAAATTACAAATACACCCTTAAGGTGTTACAAGCATTCCCTTCAGGTTCGTATTTTCTTAACAAGTATCCCTTTATGATGGTATAATTTTTAAATAGAAACAAATATCAAGGGATATTTATACTTTTAAAAGAGAGCTGAGGTTCTTATTTTTGTAAATTAGACTAAACCTCAAGGATATACTTTTGTAATTAACACTAAATAGATATCGTCCCAATCATGTAAACCCAATATTCTCCCCCTTCTTTACTGGCATCAAATAATAAAGGTACAAACGAACAGCATTGAAAGAATGCCTTCAAACCACAAATAAAATGAAAAAGAAAAAAGGAAAGGAAGACGCCTGTTCTCACCCAACAAAAGCAGCTGCATATCTGAGACCATCAAAAGCACACCTGCAAAGTTTTTGATATCTAAAAACATCAGGATCTTAAAGGATGAGAAAACAAGACACAAAGCAGAAAACCATTACATCCCATTAAACCAATGTAATAGCCAAAGTCGCATTTTCCAGAATTGTATATGATCGTTGCAGCAACTCCTAATGCCTCCAAGGCCAAATCGACCAAGATCATAGAGTAGTTCTATATCTTCGACTATGTGCTCAAACCTTGAAAATAGTGCAAATTCTTACCAATGACCTGTACTGAAAAACATGCACACAGCCAGAAGGCTCCATTGGGTTACAGGAAGTGCATAAGAGAGAGAAGATCCAGAACTGTAATTCTTGGCATCCTGCTCCAATGCCATTAACCTAATTAAGCACCAACCTATGGAGAATAATTCAAAGACGAAGATATTAGTAATTCGAAACAACATAAACTAATTTCTAACTGAAACCAGCCTTAAATATTTAGCAAGAGTTTAAGGAGGAAAAACAGCCCATCAAAGTGCAAAAGTACACAAGAAACCAATTTGAAAAATGTAAATAAAAACCTAACCAATCAAAATTGGTTCAATTTTTTTAGCCAACAAGAAAAAAATCTAGAAGGTAGAGCAAGCACCTCCAATGAACAATGCTAAGACAACCAAGGGACCTTGTTTTCCAGACAAAATAATGATCGTAGAACTCCATGCAGATAACAATGCCAATGCTTTGACAACTGTCCTTTGCTCCAAATTAGAAGATCTCTCCTTAACAATCAGTTGACCTATGGCCAACAATAACAGTTGTAGAAATCCAGCAGCATAGGTCACTCGAGGAATTAGATTTCCGTTACCCCCAAGCAACATGTGCTGCCTCAACAGGCTACTATCTGAGGCCCAATGTAAGGCTATGAGCATATAATTAAATAAAGTTCCAAAGACAACATATTTCAGAATGCCCTGAGAGGAACTAGAAGCAATGCACTTGTACAGCAGATATGCAACAATAATAAGAGCTAATATCGGCAGGACCTCAGCAACATACATCCAGAATTGAGAACCATCGTCAATGCCCAACGTCTTTGAAGGATCAACCTTCAAGAATAATGAATTCACAGCTTGTTTCAATTGCCCAAGTTCAATACTGATTCTGAGCAAAGGAACCAAAAGACAAAGCACAAGTGCCTGCAGGTTCCAACACAAATTTTAGCAAACTGCTACGCATTGCATCTATTTATTACCAGCATCCTTAAGAACAAATAGATCACCAATCCATTATATTCAAGAGACATAAAAATAACAAAAGTAAAAATAATGAAAGAAACCAACTTCAAGTAACATCATCTTCTTCATTATTGCATAACGTAGTTGAAGTATTGCAGTTGTTGCCAAAAGAAAGCTAGCCACTCGCCCTTCTTCCACTGCATCTCAAAGTAATGTGGAATGAGGAAACAAGTCAGATGAAAGAACAAAAGATTTCAAGAAAGTTCATTAAGCCACGAACGATAGTATCAGAATCAGATAGTGCTTACAAATAAAACTGTTAGAAAGGAAACTCAAAGCACGTATCATCACTATAATACAAGCAAAACTCAACCCAAAGAGTTTCCTAGAATAGTCAGGCAAGCTAGAATGAAGTCCACATAGATTGTCCAGCCTCCTGATAAGAAATACATGCAGACAAAGTGAACTTAACATGATGCAGAAGCCTATGCCCATCATCTTCAAATTAAACTCAGTCCAGCTGGATCGTGCTAGCGCAGCAACACTTTCCAAAAATGCAGAATATGCGTCAAGTTGCCGTTTCAGTAAAGGAAATGATGCAAAACCCATCTGACTTTTGTCTGAAAAGTTCTTTGAAACAATTGACCAAAGCTCCTGCGCCTCAGAATACAGCTCTGATACATGCAGCAAATCTTTCTCCGAAAATCCAATTAATGACAAGGATGAATAGACATCAATGTATTTCTTTACCTACATAAGTAAATCCCAAGTCAAACTCTTCATAGCCACGTAAGAGTCTACAAGTCAAGTTACAAGATATCATAAATCTGAACCCGCCTTTTAAGGATAATTATAAAAATACTACTTCTCAAACAAAAAATGTCAGAATCACATTCACATACAAAGCGTCCAAGAGACCCAAAATACATAATTAATTGCCAGAATTGGTCAAAAAGTGCACAAACCAGACCATAAACCAAACTAAACTTATCAAACACCAGAAAAAGGAAGAGAATCAGTCACCCAAAAGACAGGTGAAGATGAGAAATGAAAACTAAAGAATGTACCAGTTCATGGCACGAACCACCATCACCTTGGGAATGTTTGTTTTGCTTTTCCAAAACAAAATTCTTCTCAATTCTTTCTCCTTAAAACAAAATAAACATACAACACTTTATCTATTGTATTTTTCTAGTATTAATGTATATATTTTTAGTCACGTCACATCAGAACTCAATCTCTTACCCAAAAAAAGCATTCCTCTAATAGTTCCCCAATGAAATTTTACATAAGTTCACTTGAACATGTTTTCAAGAACTTCTAGAAGTTCATTTGAAATGTGTTTTCAAACAAGCTATTTGTCTATATTGCTTTTGAACCCAATTTTGCCTCTAAACTAGAGCAAATAAGCAATAGTTTTCTCATGGCTACTTTTGTTTCTAGGGTTGACAAGTTGAGATGAAGAATTACATAGGGCTTATAGCATCAAATGCTATTATTATCTGCTTTCAAATACAACAATGTCCTAATGAGACAAGACATAAAGAAAGAAAAGTTGCATGCATTTTCTAATTGTTCAAACTCTTGGATAATCAAGACATTCATTTCATACTGCATAGCCACCACAATGATTGATCATTTTATTGAGAATAAAACAACTAGGATGGCAGGATGCAGAAACTAAATTTTGTAGTGGAAAATAAAATAGACCAAAACATAGTTTTACTCTCTTGTTATTGGGGGGGAAACCAACAAAAAACCCATGTTGTTGGTCTTGAAAAGAAAAATGTTCCAAGACTTTATACTAAAAAAGGTCAAAGATAAGGAAAGAAGAAAAGCATGTACCTGCCACGAATTAATACAGAGGACATTGACATAATTCTGCATCCAATTGTTACCTTCTGATGGACTTTGATCATCACCATTGGTCGACTTTTCCAGATTCCATGTCCCACCAGCTAAGGAAAAGAGTTCAGGATTAACACGACCAATACTGAAAATTTGGTTAACCACATCAGAATTTCTACCAAAATGAAATTCTCTTAACAAATTACAACATATATATACACACACACACAGACAACCACCCATATTGTTCGAAAAACCATTGGCAGGCACTGTACTGTTATTTATCATAAAGGATCTTAGCACGGAGAGCAAAATGCACTATCATTGTAAAATACAGCTACAGAATGGAAAGCCAAGGCTTTGATTGCTTGTCTTTTTATTTTGTAAAAATTTTCCTCAAAAATATTTTTTGCCTCGATATGTCAAATCTTACAATTTTTTTCAAAAATTACCCTATTCATCCATTTTCACTTTTCCAATCATCAATCACATCCAACTATAATTTTATTTAAAACAATAGCACATCAACTATTCACTCTCTCTTATATTCCCAATCACATTTCATTAAAAAACCATCACATCAACTATCCCCATTACATTTTCATCTTATAACCAATTACACTACAAAAATTCATTCTTATTTTATCAAAAAAAATTCCACAATATTCTCTCTAAAATAGAAATGAACGGAACGAAAGCTCAAGCAATCAAAGCCCAAGAATTTGGCATAGGTCATATATATCCAAAGCCAAGAAACCTTTCTGGGCAAAGTTCAAGCCATATGGATTCAGAGATCTGTTTCCAAACATGATGCTCAAAGTGAAATAGCTATTGGACCTTCTGAAGTTGAACTTTCACTATATATACATCCGATAACTTAAAAGATTTTTGGGTTAAAGAAACTTTAAATCCCAGAAAGATAATTATCAGCCTTTTGTCTGCTTAATTTCTTAAATTAATCAAAGAAAAAATAGTAGGACTAAGAAAAGGATAAAAAAGAAGCCTTCAAATGATTTTCTGTGCTGCATACCTTCCAAAAGGAAACGGAAGACCAAGCAGGGCAGAGACAGTGGCGGCAAAATCAAGCTGCAAAGATAGGCCAGATTGAGCAAAATTCTTTGGACAATCCTATGCTCAGTAATTCTAGAGCATCAAGTGGTGAATCAATTTAACAGACCTGTTGAATAGAGTTAATGCAAATCCTCCTCCCATGCTGTGGATAAAAACAGATCATAATTTTAGAAGGATTGCACATGCTGGGTCATATGATATAGATATGGACAAAGGTAAAGACATATTTTGCAACCAAAACTCCTAATTCTAAAAGTATGAAAAAAGGAATTAGTTATTGTAATTTCATTGAAATTTATAATAATGTTTTAACTATGATATTTTGGACCAACTGAATTAGAGAAATGAGTGTGGAGCAAAACCCATGTTTATTCAGTACGTTCTTGTAGAAACTAAAAATTCCTCAAATAAAATCTGCACGACTAACATATTGTACTGAAACATATTTAAATACCTGCCAGGAGAGTGATAACAAACTTTGGGTCCTCTTTTGTTCATATTGAGTGGTAAGCAGAGAATAATTCATTTCTCACTTTTTTTCTTTTTTCTGAAATTTGGCAAGCAATGATTTTCTAATGCTGAAAAGAAGGTTCCTTTCTTTTAAATTCAAAGAAATCAAAAGGCAATCTTTTACCCATCCAAAGAAAAAAAATCATAGGCGTCCGTGGGAGATAAGTGAAGGGTTCATCGGTAATGGTTGTGGCCTCTAATCAGAAACTTAACTAGTGTAGAATGAAGATCACTATAATAACTGAGTATCAGCTCTCGCAACCTACTTGCAATCTTCTTTTCACAAAATTTCTTTTTGATCTTGTGTAGCTTATTGGTACTTCAAACTATTTCCTGACAACTTAAACTTTCTTCACATGCCCAGTACATGCATTCTACTACTCTAGCAATCTTGTGCTATAAAAATTAGGTATACCATATCCAATTGGCAAGACGAACTATCAGATGTAGTAAGTAGTGTAGTCGGAGGCTTCTTTGAACTCAACGCAAAAATTGCTGTTTCCACCTACATAACATGCTCATCTGTTAAAGTTCTTGATAGATATAATATATCCCAAATAGAACTAAAGAGAAATGTCACCTCTTCAGCAGTGCCTCCCCCATGATCACCATTGATGGTTTGCCCATGATCTCCCATAACAAGAAGCATTGTATTTTCATGCAAACCACCAGGTCCACTTTGGCTCTCCAGCACTCCAACAACTTTCTGGAGCATTAAACAAAATGTCATCTCATTAATATAGGAGAAGAAATAGTCCAGCAAAAAAAGGACAGTCATAAACACAAATCTACGAATTTTAAAGAGAAATAGAGAATGCCATGTCCAAAATGATAGAATGATATTAGAAAAAGGAAAGTACTTATTGGCATTTATCCCTGGGATTTAATTGCTATTCTATATTAGCAGAAGATCAAGTACCTTTATAATTTCATTGTACTGCTCCAACTTTTCTATCATTGGGTTAGAGTCGACACCAAATATATGCCCAGCATGATCCTGTATAACATAAACATAATAAAAGCTCAAACACTTCCTGTTACACGTGGCAATTAAATTTTGTGATAATATTTATTAGAATAAACTTGCTTTAATGGATAAGTATATGAAACAAAACAGTGATGGTTAGAAGAAATATACTGGCCCACAAGGTTTAAAGATAAAGGTGCTTGAAGACAGTGAATATATAGAGAGAACAAAAGGTGGCACAACCTAAAAACAGTATTGCTCTCCCTAATTGAAAATGATGATAATATAATTGCCACAAAATGGAATTTAAGTCGAACAATTTGTCACCTATCAAAGGGCCTGAGCAGTAAGCACCCCATGACATCAGGAGTAGATCCCTATAGTTTAACTGTGCTACTGGATTTTACAAAATTCCACTAATGCTACCGGCTCAATTTTACTTAGGGTTCAAAAAACTGAAAGTCCTCCACTCAAATCAAATCTTACTAGTTTGGTGATGGGGGTTTAGCTTACTTTGTTTCTTCAAGGCCAAATGTATAAATGAAGATTGAAGAGCAAAGTCTCATTGATATATTAAATGTTCTGTAACATATGATAACTGGTGCTTAGATTTTTTCAGCAAATGTCCCTAGGCACTTTGCCTATCTTTGAAGATTGTTACTGTTTTATCCTACCAGTTTGTGAACTGCAGAAACTTTAATTCTGGTAAGGCATGGACATAACCTGCTTCCCAAAAGTTCAAGTGAGGATATGACAGCATATATTTACCTAAATCACAAGCATGTAAATGTTTGGTGATAGTTAAAGTATTTTTGTTCCGAACAGTGAGGATGACCACTTCATCCATGTCTTTTACAAACACTGGCAGTAAAGGAAACTCAGGTGATGTAATGGCTGGATTCAGCAAGCACATACTAATATAGACTTATCCAGAGTGAAGCCCATGCATGGTTGGCAGTAGTAAACATATTGCAAATCATGAATGTGAACAAAATCAGAAACTCCAGAAAAATGCTCATGAGATCAAGCAGAAATAATTTATATAACTGATATGAAGAAAAGTGGACTTCACTTCATCAATAACTCAAAATAATTACCCAAGATTGAATGGATACATGCAATTTTTACAATTTAGCCGCAGAATATCATTTCACAGGAGTTGCAACAAATTGCATCGTCAAAGTGTTGTGACTGCTCATCATAGTTTCACATATCAACTACTATTTGCAGGAAAAGCTGGAAATGATGAAAAATAAGTTTTGTTTTGAGGACACAATATGGTGGAAGAAAGTATCCTAGGGGACATCTTGCAAGGATATCAGAATATACTACATTCTATTTCCAGGGTACAAATTCCTGGCTAAAATGCTACATTTTATTCCTATGCTGGTGTTTCAATCATTACTATGGCTATCAATTTCGTTTCTCTTCACATACGCTGTCCCTAGATAACCACCAAGACTGCAATCTCAATCTCTAGTTAGCTCCACACGGCTCAAACATTTCATGGTTATTTCAAACTTATAGCAAACAAGAAAACAAAGGGGTATGCTAACATCATTAATCTGTTTATTACTCCATCTACTGTGGCATTCTCCTGGAAGGTTTCTTATAATACAGTATACTCTTTAAGAAAGATATACTAGATTCTTAACTAAAGTTGAATATTCAACTGTTTCTTTGTTTTCAATATTAATAGACCGTTTCGGATATAATAGGTGGCAGCTATGGTAATTCCTTCAGTTGAGTTCTGATTTTTCCCTTTGTGGTTGAATTCATATTAGTCTTCCAAAATGTGGATAGGAGAAAAACTTTATTTTCTTTCGATACAGCTGAAAAAAACTAATTGATATTAATCTCACCTGAGACAACAAAAGAAGAAACAGAGATAAGAGAAACATTATAATAATCATAATAATAAGAGAAGGCTTACCACACCCAGAAAATGAGCTATTAGCACATCCCAGTCTTCTTCATACAGAGTCGGGAATAAGTTTGTGATGCACCCATTGTCCACCTGGCAAAGAAAATGTCATGGAGAATTCAAAATGTAAGGGGAAAAAGACAAATATAGGTAAAACTTAAAAGAAAATTTAATTAGGAATTTCGGATAAAGTACTAACTTCATAGAGAAGATGTATATCTCTTGACCATAACAAAAGTTCACTATAAGTAAGAAAATACTTGAAAACAGTTATACCGTATCAAGGTCTTTGACATTAAAAGACGGAAATGGATAAGATGTGATGAAATGATGCGGAAACAGTTGCGACCATGTGTCATCCCCCATCATCACCACCCGCTTTCCATTTTGAACCAACTATAAGCAAGATTTGATTTAAATGCATGAGAGACCTGATTAAAAGAATGAAACAAAAAAAAGAAAACTAAACATCGGAAATGTTCAGCAAATCAATAATAAAGTATTAATCAGATATAAGGCAGACCTGATGTATCAAGTTATCTTCAACAATCGCTGGAGCACCAAAACTATTTCCTACATCAATAAATGTGGGAAGTCCACCGGTAGTCAAACCCTGAAAGGTAAGAAATTGACATTTACGGCATAACGATGCATCTCAAGTTAATAGTGAGACACAATGATTACTAATACTTTTGCTCATCAATGTAAGAGATCAGGAGGTTCTTAACCTACTTATGTAATTCATAAAACAAACCTTTTTTTTTTCTGATAAGAAATTCATAAAACAAACTTGTGACTCATAAAGTGCTACATTGTAGATACAATGGACAAATATTATAGTTCTTAGAACAAAGCAGCTTAGCCTGCAAAGAAATAATGAAGGCATTCAGTTTCAAATGAAACAACAAAACCAATGAAACTTTGTTTGACTGATAGTAGTTTCATTAAATGAAGAAGGCAAGCAACTAATCCACTTAAGTGCCTGACATACACGGCGCCAGTGCTTCCCAGACAATGATTGAAACTCAAGCTCTGCATATTCTAGGAAATTTGGGTGATACA
The DNA here is from genome assembly GCA_016081115.2 of Rehmannia glutinosa. Taxonomy (NCBI): domain Eukaryota; kingdom Viridiplantae; phylum Streptophyta; class Magnoliopsida; order Lamiales; family Orobanchaceae; genus Rehmannia; species Rehmannia glutinosa. The sequence goes on from JABTTQ020003482.1 coordinate 484,610, forward strand.
CCAGGGACAATGTGGTTGAACTTTGTGATCAATCATTCAATAAGGTTTTGCTAAGCATTCTGCATCTTTCAAATTTCATATGGATCTTCTCCGCTAATTTGGGATATAATTTTTATTTTATACCACAATTTATGACAGAGAAGGAAACTGCAAAATCAATGAAATTAAAGTTTGACGGAATTTCATCTTATTTGATTAGGTTGATATATATGGGCAACTATCATTATCCTACTGGATAAGAAGATACCAGATTTCCATAAAGTACGTGAATGGTTGGAGTATCCCCATTTACTGAAGCAGTTGAATAGGGTTGCCTCAAAACAATTACAGAAAACTATGTCCACTTATTTCTTAATGGAAAAGTAAAAACTAATATTCACCTTTAAACGCTGCAAACTGGTTGTAGGGGGATCCGCTGTAGCTTTGAAAATTTTAGCTGATGATTGGTTCTGACTAGCAAATTCGTGTAGCACTTGTAACTTATCCATCCATGGTTTCTTCTCTAGAAGAAATAATAAATATTCAAAAAAATTAAAAAAAAATTGAAGTAGTGGCAGAAGACTACTCACATGTAGAGTATTCGAAACACAAAATATTTAAAATGCATATTATAGGGCAGAATGAAAATAGAAAAGACCAAAATACTTGCCTGCAAAAAATGAGCTTGGAGCAACAAAATCAAACCTACAATACGAATACATCATAAACACTCAATGAACACAACCTCAATCAGATACAATTAAAAGAAAAAAAAATCAACCCATGAAGTAATTCAAAAATGGTGAACCTGAGAGCATCGAGAACAATGATAACAAGACGATCGACAACAGGTTTGGTCCAACAACTTCTGTTAGCACTATGATCATCAGGAGGAAAGCAGGGTGACTCAGCAATGTCATTGCATTGGCTATATTGGGAAAGCTCGGTGCGAGTGAGAAGGAAACCTCTTGTAAACAACAAAATGGCCAAGCTGTGAAGCAGCATTATTCCCAATAACACCACGAAAGCCCAAATCCACCCACCCGAGTTCTCATTTCTCCAGAAAGCCCTTTTTGCAGCCGTGCCCATTTTACGTTGTGCATATATAAATGAACAGAGTTCAGAGTCACAGCTGTAGTGCTAATTCAGAACCTGATTGGAAACCTTGAATACTGTGAAAAACAACTTTCAGAAATTTATTAATGGTTTCCAGATCATGCTAGGGTTTAATGAATTTATCAGGGCAAAAAACTAGAATGAAATTGAACTCGTCTAGTCGCAGCCTCTTGATCCAATTTCTACGATAACATAAAATCAATATACAATGGAACGCATTTGATTTGATCTTCAAGTTTTTGGGGGCCGTAGGAGTGAGAGATAAATTGGTGACTCACCTGAGCGGCGGCGGAACTGCGGCGGGAGAGGAGCGGCGGAAGGTGATTTAAGTACGGAAGAACAGTAGAACACTTACAACCCAAGTTGTACGGCCGCGTTTTTGTTTTCTTTAACTATCTACTGTTAGTGGTGTAAACAAGTCGAGTCAAACCGAACATACTACTGTTCAAATTTGTTTAAATTTAAATCGAGTTTCAAAAATTGTGTTTGAGTTTGATTTGATTATTAATCGAATCGAGCTGGAACAAGCTTTAGTCAAGTCGATTACGAATCGAGTTCGAGTAGCTTGATATTTTTTCACATGTTTCATTCTATTTTTACTAATCGAGTCGAGCTCGAACCGAGCTTTACATCTTATCGAACGAAAAAATTTATTCCAGTTTGGTTCGAACCAAGGATCGATCTAAAATCGAGTAGCTTGGTTCATTATCTAACCCTATCTACAACGTCTTTTCGATTCTATATTAATCAAAATACTTTTTTGTGTGTTTTCTAAAAGAATATTAATCAAAATATTTAAAATCACAATTATCTCATTTGATTTTTAATAGAAATATCATATTATTAATCTTTTTCATTTTTGGAATATAATACACAATTATTTTATATAATTCAAGATTTGTGAATCCCGCATAATTATTATCATGACATATGGTATTGTTTAAGTTTAAAATATTTCAATATGGGTTCAAATGTTACGACGACAATGGATGTGTCATGTAGATGTTACTTCTGGAATAATACACTAGGTTTGTCTACTATAGGTTTGCATATAATACAGACTGGATTGTGTATGAATTTTTTACACATTTGTAATAAATCAATTTATCATGCATTTGGAGTAGACTCCAAGTCTAGCATGGAATAAACAACAATAGATGTGTACATGCTTAACTATTAATGCAAAATGTTGATTTTATAAATAAATAAATAAAAAAGTGTTGATTTTATTTTAATTTAGTGAGAAAAACAACACTAAACCCTCTACAAGTTTAGTACTTTAGCTTACTTAACACTTTGCCCTAAAATTCAAACAGAGATTGTTACATTTCACCTAAGAGTTTCACTTTGCTACCTCAACTTTGCTCAATTTCACTTTGTCGTGTCAATTTAAAAAATAAATAGAAAAATATGTATACACACACATTATGATTGATCGCGTTGAAAGTACTAAACCAAATATAACTTCATATTCATCATGTTATTTCATAGTGGAGTGGAACACAGATTTCGTGTTCCACTTAACTGTATTTCACTTCTTGTTTCACTGCATTGGATGATGGACATATGTCAATTAATAAACATGTGCTATTAATTTTTAGATCTATATACACGTGTCTATCCAATGAAGTGGAACATGAAGTGAAAAAGGAAATAATGCTTTGAATACACATGCATAAAAAGGCCAAACACAAGATTTCCCAACAATCATCGAAAGACAATCTAAACTGTTAATGTTTGAATTCCATCAAACATTATATTTAGATTTTTATTCTTCCAGATTTCAGGTTTAATTCTTGTCAGTTAATATTGTCAGTTTCTTTTTACAGGAGTTATGTTAGAAGTTTTAATTCAGTTTTCTGACTTTACTAACTCCTTAGAAGTTTATGGTAGTGGGTGGTTTCTTTCCTTAAATCTTGCAGGTAGTTTTTCTTCTATTTTCTTGCAGGAAGTTATTCAAGTGATGGCTATTTAAGGATCAGAAACCAGCAAATTTCGAGTACAGATTTTATGAGAGTTGTGAGTTCATCTTCCAGCATTTTCATATCAGAAATTCTGCAGAAGCTCAGTGATACCAGAAATGTTGGCAACATTGTTGGCATCATTTTTAGAACTCGAGTTTTGAGTGTTTTTGTGAGATAGATTCAGTGTATATTGAGTGTTTGGAGTGCACTAAATAGATTCTCACATTTTGTAAAGGAGTGTTGTTACTTTCGGAGACACAAGGGGAGTTGTTCTTCTAGTTTCCTTATTTACTTTGTAATTTTGTAAGTTGTAAACAACATTACCTTTTGTATAATTTTTGTTCTAATGAACACAAAGACAAGTATTTTATACTTGTACAAAATTTTTAATCTCTTGTGTTTTATATCTCATTCGTCTTTATTTCATGATTATGAAATGTGTTTTAATTAAAAGGCTTTTCATTTTGTTTTTACAAAGTGTTGGCATCACTTTGATCGCACACCGCACTTTAGAAGAATTGGACCCTTCAATTCTTTCAATCGCATCGATACTAGCGTGATCCTGTGTTTTTTTGTGCAAAGATTTTATAATGGAAATTGGGGGACTTCATTGGTCAGTCCTCTGGGATTTGTTTTCTTTCAAAAGAAAATCTCTTGGTTTATGTGTCCTTTGATGTGTGTGGATGCATCATGTGTTGCATCATTTTGTGACACATTCTATTTGTATATATTTATTTCTTTCTGCGTGTAACATGTATTCTTGAAGTTCTTTCAGATCTTGATGTATCATTTTTTAACTTCGTGCGGTTCAAATTCTAAAAGAAGTCAAAGAAAAATGATTTTTTATAACCTTGTTTTTTGGGCATTTTTGTACATTTTGGCTCATTGATCTTGATATTCGATTGAGCTATATTTATATGACTTTTCATAAGTCTTTGTGTACTATTTTTATGCCTGTTATGCAAGAAAAGAAGAATCTGTTTCTGTCATGAAAAATTAAGTTTGCTGCTACAGAATGACCTTGTAAATGATGGCATCATTGTGCATATCACTTCATGATACTGCTGATTGTTTGTTCTATATATATTTTTATATATTTTGTTTCTTTCGTTTTTTTTTTCTTTTTCTCTTCCTATTATATATATATATATATATATATATTAAAAAAAATATATATCTGCATAACTGATTTTATTTAGTACTAGTGAGTGGTTACATTTTTTTGGATAACTGATCTTAACTTCTTTTTAAGTGGAGATATTGGGGTATCAAAATGCACTTAGTAGGCTTGTATATGGTTATTTCCTTTCTTTAAACGATGGCTGATTTCAATCCAAAAAGGGGGAGAAGGTGGCACAAAAACAAGCTGAAAGCAAAGGCAGTGGAGATAGTGATTCCGAGAATGATGCCAACACCTGAGGCATCATTTGTTAACAGCTGAACTTGCTTGTTTGTTTGAGGAGTATTTGATGTGTTTTGATACTTCTTGTTCCTGTCTTATATTCAGGGGGAGATTTGACTTCCTATATTCAGGGGGAGAATATTAATTGTGAGTTTTTGTGCAAGTTTTGTCCAGGAAATCAGAAGAAAGGGGAGATTGTTAATGTTTGAATTCTTCAAACATTATCTAAGTTTTCAGTTTCTTCCAGCTTTCTGGTTAATCATTAACAGTTAGTATTTTTCAGTTTTTAGGAGTTATCTTTAGAAGTTTATTATTCAGTTTTTCTTTAACTCCTTAGAAGTTACATGTAGTGGTAGGAGGTTATTTTTTCTTTTCCTTATTTTGTGCTGGTGGTTTTTAAGATGTGGAAGTTACACCATGGAGTGGTTACGCTTTTGCCTATTTAAAGCAAACCAAAATCTGCAGTAGAGTACGGATGGAGAGTGTGAGATCAAATTGGAGAAATCAAAGAGACACTCTCTTTACTCACGAGAAATTTGCAGGAAGATAATGTGGCCAGCAATGTTGCTAACATCTTTGGCATCATTTTCCCTAGATTTGTTAGTTTGTTCATTTTGAGAGAGCCTCTGTTATAGATGAGTGTATAGGGCATGCATTGGAGGATTCTCTCAGTTTGTGATGAAGTATTGCTTACTTTACAAGACTTAAAAGGGAGTATATCTTTTAGTCTTGTTGGTTTTTGTATTTTTGTAATTTGTAACAATATTTCGTTTAAGAGTTTTTGTCCTAAGGACATCGTACAAGTATTTTTATACTTGTACACAATTTTGAAACTTCTTGTGTTCATTTTAATATCCATCATTCCATTTTTTTTGTGATTTGTGTTTCCAAGTTACAAGACTTCCGTTGTGTTATCTATAGTGTTGGCAACACAATTCACATCACTGCACTTTTATAAGAATTGGACCCTTCTAATTCTTTCATAAACAAATGTCAAGTTTTATAATTTATAACACGAGCAACAAATCAAAGATACACGTAAAAGTCGATAACCAATTTTACAAGGTTAAGTGCTTATCCTTCACACTTTAGCAGGATAAAAACACAATCGATTTTAAGTAACAAGCAACAAAGTTCTCTCATTCTTCAGCAGCACTTGCAGCACTTAAATCGACATTAAGATCGAGAACCTGAAAACGGAGGCGAAAAATGGAGGACGATACATTAAGTGTAACTTAAATATCTAAAACAATTGAGGAGTAATATTTGACCACTCAAGCGACAAGGAGGATTTGTCTGCTTCACATAAGCATCGATGAAATAGAACACTAAAAAATATGAGATATCCAAGAGAACCAACTATAATTTCAAGCCTGACTAAATGACACAAACGAAAAACCAAGATTTAGCACCATGCATAAGTAACAATAATAGAAAGTCCTGTAGAGATGCTAATTTGGTATCTAATACGCTAATAACAGCATCCTGGAAATAAACAAGTTCTAAATAGTTTCGCCTATAATTTTTTGGTGAATAAATAGATAAACATTACTATTACTCTTATTGCATTACTGTGAAAAAAGAGTCAACCACTTCTTCTATTTGAGGCCATTCATCACTATTTCTACCTAGAAATCCGGCATTTGAAAATAGTATTTTCTCACAACAAGCAGAAGATGATTGCATAGTGAACTGAATCTACCCGGCAAAAGGTAAAAATCTCAAATGCATAAGAATTGGCTTCTCTTAACCAAATTATTTTAACCTCCTATTTAAATTAAAAAAATTGGGTGTGTTGCTATCATCATAAAGTACAGCAGAATATTGAAACGATGACTGCAAAATTCAACAACCAAGATAAATCCTAAACTTCCATATTTGAATTATTACCTTTCCAGTGATCAAGGTATACATATTCAGCACATCCACGACGGTGGATTCAAAGTGAGTGGTGGCGTCATAACTCTGTCATGTACAGTTACATAAGTAAATATAATGGACATGATCAAGCGCTGTAATTGGAATGACAATTGATAGAATCTTACAGTTGATATAAAGCAATTGTCCAGCGAAGGCTCATTGACCGGTTCATATCTGTCATAAGTCTCAAAGAATATCTCATCCACAGGTCCAAGAAGATCAATACCTGGCTTCAGTTCGGTCTCAGGGTGATCAGTCTCCGCTTCGGTTGAGACAAAGGCAATGAATTTCCCTTTCGGTGCAACATTGTGAGAATAAGAGCAACAAAACAAATACCTACAGAACCAACAAATCACATCAGATTCCACTTGGGATGTTAAAAGTAGTAAGTTACAGCTGACAAGCATGAAACTCCTCGAAATCGGTAAGAGGTAAAAAAAAAGCTTGCATAAGGAGCAAAATAAACTGATCAGATCAGACATTACTATGGCCAATAGAGTCATCCAAACAGATAAATTGCAGCTTACTTCCATGTACTATTATTCGCCTACCACTGACTTTCTAGCTTCTTGAATCCCCCCTACCCAAGTTTTCACCTCCTCAATATTAAAGAGTTCCGACCAGCTAATTAGTAGAAACGTTTGAGGAAACTTATCAAACAGTTTTCACTAGAATAATCTACAAGATGTAGACAACATGCAATGATGGAACAACACGTTTTTTAGGGGGCTTTTCTCCCACCATAACACTTATCCCTTGCCACCCAAAGAAATATATAGTGAGACAGAGCATGTCATATTGCAACCTTGCATACTATAGAAAGAAAAGTGTATAGCTGAATGTTGTGTGATTCATATTCACACATGGGTCTTATTTATAATCATGAAATGGGATACAAGAAATATACAGTCATAAATACAAAGAATCAAAAAATGATCTACTAATTAGTGGCTACTGATTATCTAATCCCTAATTTGTAGCTACTGATTTACTTACATAAATAGGATGCTATCTAATCCCTAATTTGTAGCTAATGATTTATTTACATAAATAGAACATTATCTAACACTCCCCCTCAAGCTTGAGGTATATATGTCATATGAGCCAAGCTTGTTGCAGATGTAGTCGACACGAGAGCCTTTAAGGGACTTAGTAAACATGTCAGCTAGCTGGTCACCAGAGTTGACAAAACCAGTTGTAATTTCTCCGGAAAGCACCTTCTCTCTTACAAAATGACAATCAATTTCTATGTGTTTAGTCCGTTCATGGAAAACTGGATTTGATGCAATGTGGAGTGCAGCTTGATTATCACAAATAAGTTTTGTATCTTGTATGTCTCCCAGTTTTAGTTGTTGAAGTAGTTGCCTAAGCCATGTAAGCTCGCATGTTGCTGCTGCCATTGCTCGATATTCAGCTTCAGCACTCGATCTGGCGACAATGTTCTGCTTTTTACTTCGCCATGAAATCAGATTGCCTCCAATAAGAACACAATATCCAGAAGTAGATCTCCGATCTGATGGTGATCCTGCCCAATCGGCATCAGAATAACCAGTAATTTTGGCGTTGCCTTTATTTTCATATAATAGGCCTCGTCCTGGTGCATTTTTGATATACCGAAGAATACGTACCACAGCATCCCAATGGCTATCACAAGGAGCATTTAGAAATTGGCTTACCACACTAACGGCAAAGGTGATATCCGGTCTAGTGACAGTGAGATAGTTGAGTCTGCCTACAAGACGTCGGTATCTTCCCGGGTCTTTTAATGGCTCCCCCTGACCCGGAAGAAGCTTGACATTGGGGTCCATTGGAGTATCAGCAGGGCGACAATCGAGCATATCAGTCTCGGTAAGAATATCGAGTGCATACTTCCTTTGACTGATAGTTATGCCAGAGGATGATTGAGCAACTTCAATCCCTAGAAAGTATTTGAGATGTCCCAAGTCTTTCGTCTGGAATTGTTTGAAGAGATGGGATTTAAGCCGTTCAATACCCTCTGTGTCATCCCCGGTAATGACGATGTCATCAACATAAACAACCAGGTAGATGCACCGTCCAGAAGAAGAATGAATGGAGAATACAGAATGATCAGCTTCACATCTAGTCATGCCGAACTGGATTAAGGCAGAGCTGAAATGGCCAAACCAAGCACGAGGTGACTGCTTCAATCCATAGAGAGAACGACGAAGCCGACAAACAAGGTTAGAGTTACCAGGAATCGTGAAGCCCGGGGGTTGGTCCATATAAACTTCTTCATGTAATTCGCCATGCAAGAAGGCATTTTTAATATCTAGCTGATGAAGAGGCCAATTATGAATAGCAGCCACGGCCAGAAAGAGACGAACAGAAGTAATTTTGGCAACGGGGGAAAAGGTGTCCCCATAATCCAGACCAAATATCTGCGTATAGCCTTTAGCCACCAAGCGGGCTTTGAAACGGTCAATATGTCCATCAGGGCCAACCTTTACCGTGTAAACCCATCGACACCCAACAGTAGTCTTGCCAGACGGTAAGGGAACAAGTTCCCACGTGCCATCTGGAATGTAAAGCTGCCATTTCATCCAACATTGCTCGACGCCAATTGGGATCAGCCATGGCTTCACCGTAGTTTTGGGAATAGACACGAGAATCCAAAGAAGAGACAAAAGAGAAATAGGAAGGAGATAAAAGGTCATAATTTAAAGTGCATGCATAACGAGGATTAGGGTTGCGAGAAGACCGAGTACCTTTACGTAATGCTATAGGAGGTTCAGTGCGGCGACGAGGCGAGGGGCGGTTGGAGCGGGAGATGATCTTAGAGGAGCAGAGGAAGGAAGCATCGCAGAATTCGAGTTCGTCGTTGATAAGTAAGTAGAGGAGGTGGAACAAGTAACGATTGGCATTGGCGCTGGAGCAATTGGTGGAAGTGGAGATTCTGAAAAACTGGAGTGGATGAAAAGGGCAAGTCTCGAAAAAGGTGACATCAAGATCGACAAGATATCGTTGAAGTTGAGGACAAAAACATCTCGTAACCCTTTTGGAGGCGTGAGTAACCCGAGAAAAATACATTTGAGAGATTTGGCGGTGAGTTTATCTTTCCCGGAGTGAGGTCATGGACAAAGCAAGTGCAACCAAAAATACGAAGAGGAAGAGGATAGAGATCCTGTTTGGGATATAAAAAGAGTATGGAACCCGATTGTGAAGGACGGAGGAAGGCATCCGGTTGATCAAATAGCAAAGTGTGAGAATGGCATCTCCCGAGAAACGAAGAGGACATTATGGTGAATAAGAAAGAAGAGCGGCGGTTTCTACCAAGTGGCGATTCTTTCTTTCGCAACCCCGTTTTGTTGTGGGGTGTGAGCGCAAGATGTTTGATGAATTATACCTTGTGAAGTCGAAAGGATGAAAAGTGGAAGACATATATTCACGGGCATTATCGGTCGTAAAACTTTAATAATCTGTTCCAAATCGATTTTGTATTTCACTTGAGAATGCTTGAAATATATTAAAAACATCGAACGATTTTTCATTAAGAATAGCCAAGTACATCGGGAAAAATCATCAATGAAAGTGACAAAATAATAATATCCTAAAGTGGTACCAATACGACTAGGACCCCAAATATCCGAGTGAACCAAATCAAAAGGAGACGTAGACTTTTATTGACACGAGAATGATAAGTTTGACGTGTATGCTTTCCTAATCGACAAGACTCACATTTTAAGGAAGAAATGTTTGATAAACTCGGAACCATAAGACGTAATTTATTCAAACTAGGATGACCCAAACGTTGGTGAGCAAGAAGAGAGAGAGGCGGTAGACACACAAGCAATGGCGATGAAAGTTGGTATAATCCTCGAGACTCAAGTCTGCTCCAATCGTCCGTCGTAAGACGCGTTCCCGGACAAGAACGAGTTATTGACAAAGAGAACGAGAATAATCAAGGACGAGTGAGTTTGCTAATAGAAATTAAATTAAAAGGACAACCAGGAACATAAAGTACGAGAATCTAAGGAAAGATTAGGAAGGGGTGCGTTTGACGAACGCTTGTACTTTTATTTGAGAACCATCTCGCCAAGGTAACAGAGGGCAATGAATCCAAAAGAGAAAGATGAGAGAAAAGTGATTCGTTTACGGTCATGTGATCAAGCACTGAGTCAAGTATCAAGGTCCAAGAGAGGATGATTGAGAAACAAAAGCTACAGGATTACGTGATCGAGCGGCACGGTGATGATTTGAGGTGGCCTGTTGGGCATCTTTGAATCGAGAAAAGCAAAGATAATAATCGGCAGCGGGGATAGTAACATTTTCGCGGCGACGCCTGGGGACGGTAGTCCCGAGCAACATGAGCAACCATAGATTGTTCGCGGGCTTTCGTGCGGCATTCGGCCTCAATATGGCCATATCGATGGCAATAATTGCAACGAGCACCACGTCGTTGGCCCACGACCTCCACTTCACCGACCACCACGGTGAGGAGAGTGGGAGACGGCGAGAGGAATCACTATGAGGAAGTGGTTTACCAAAGACGTGAGGGGTGGAGAGACGCAACAGCTTGTTCACTAACAATATCATAAGAGGAACACGGAACCCGATAAGATTTGATTACGGACCGAATCAAGTTCGGGTGGAAGGCCGCAAGTGCAAGCACCATGAAAAACTTGCTGCGTTGTTCAAAGCATGGGTGGTCGCATCACTAACAAACGGCATAAGTGTATCAAAGTCAGCAATTAAATGGTCGAGCTTACCAGGTAGGTCTGCATATCCATATTTTCCAATTTGATAGAAATAAGGTTGGACACCACACTGTATAGACGATGAACGTCATTAGAATATACTTTCTTAGCCTTGGTCCAGACATCATAACAAGTTTTAAAAGCCTGGTATTGCGGCTGAAGATTGGGTGCAATGGAAAACCAGAGGACACTGCACAAAGAGGCGTCGATTGCTTCCAACGGGCTTGCTCCGTTTTAGGAATATCATTATATTGTTTGGTCAAGTGGTCTTCACGGCCTTGGCCTTGAAACCATAAATGGACAGCAGCAGCCCACGTACTATAGTTGGCTGTTCCAGTCAATTTTTCACAAGGAATTAACGGGACGTTAGTGAACGTCGTTGCAGGGGCATTGTCCGAGGAGGCCATGAAGAATCAAGGCAAGAAACGTCCTATGGTCACACCGGCAATTGGAGGCACAGTGGAGGCGCTGGACCGCGAACAGTTGTGGTTTACTGTTCACGCGGCACTGTACACAGTGTACTGTTCACTTAAATTTTTTTTTTTTTTTTTTTTTTAAAGAAACCTAAACTACTGATACCATATAGAAAGAAAAGTGTATAGCTGAATGTTGTGTGATTCATATTCACACATGGGTCTTATTTATAATCATGAAATGGGATACAAGAAATATACAGTCATAAATACAAAGAATCAAAAAATGATCTACTAATTAGTGGCTACTGATTATCTAATCCCTAATTTGTAGCTACTGATTTACTTACATAAATAGGATGCTATCTAATCCCTAATTTGTAGCTAATGATTTATTTACATAAATAGAACATTATCTAACACATACTATCCTATCATCATCACCATAAACAACCACCAAATTTAATGCATAGATATCAAGAAACAAAAACATGAGATAAGATCATTATATAAGCAATTATGATAAGCCAGTGTCATGACAGATCAAGTAAACTGGCATATAAGGACCAAATGTCATTCTAGAACTTCACCCTAGAAGCATTCCCCAGTCCCCACCTACAAGCCAACATTTTGGAAAGTCCTCCAATTAATACCTTCCATCGACCTACCCCATAAGGAAGCACAGACAATTCATTAGCCTCCACATTTGTATAGTTGTATTCAGTAATCTCACAATTAATTTCTGCACAACTGCCTAGTAATGACTGGCCTTCGTATTAATAATAAATTATGTCATCACAATAAATTGCTCAACAACAACAACAACAACAAACTAAGCCTTAATCCCACTACGTGGGGTCGGCTATACGGATCATATCGCGCCATCGTTTACGGTCATAAGCCATATTTTCATTGATTTCTAGGTATAGCATATCTTGTTTAATAGCTTCTTTCCAAGTCTTTTTAGGCCTACCTCTGCCTCTTTTGATTTGTGTGAGTGGTTCTCTACCTTCTAAACGTCGCACAGGTGCATCTAAAGGTCTCCTATAAACATGTCCAAACCATCTTAATCGTGTTTCTCTAATTTTCTCATCTATTGGTGCTACTCCCACTTTGTTTCTAATGTGTTCATTTCTTATTCTATCTAATCTAGTGTGTCCGCACATCCATCTTAACATTCTCATCTCTGCTACCCTCATTTTTTGTTTGTGTTCATATTTAGTCGCCCAACATTCTGCTCCATAAAGCATTGCGAGCCTTATGACCGTTTTATAAAATTTTCCTTTCAATTTTAATGGTATTTTACGGTCACAAAGGATAGAAGATGCACTCCTCCATTTATTCCAACCCGCCTGAATCCTATGTGTGACATCTTTATGGATTTCTCCATTCTCTTCAATTATAGATCCTAAGTATTTAAAACTCTTTGTTATACTCACTTCCTGTCCATCAATTTTAACTTTCGTCTCATTGTTCCTATTGTTTTTACTAAAGTGGCATTCCATGTATTCTGTTTTAGCCCTGCTTATATTAAAACCTTTTGATTCGAGTGCTTCTCTCCAAACTTCCAATTTTGCATTTATTCCTTCCCTTGTTTCATCAATTAAAACTATATCGTCCGCAAATAGCATGCATTCAGGGATGGATTTTTGTAAGTGTTTAGTGATTTCATCAATTATTAGGATAAAAAGGTAAGGGCTTAGAGCGGATTGCTCAACACCAAAATAAAAGTTTACATTATAAACTTTCATATCTTATGTACCATCAACCAAGATAATGAAATTAACAAATTCTTTTTGCAAGGTCAGGCTAGTGACTTACATGTCTGATTTGCGGCCCAACTGCTTCTGAGGTAAAATAACTTGTGCTGAATGAGAATCATTGGTATTTGGAATCGGGTGGCTCATAATAGCAATGGCTCTAGCGACTTTGCCAACCTTCCTCGTCTGTAACGCATCTCATGTTATTGTTTATCACATTACATATTGATAACCAAGAGAGACAAGCTATTGCCTATTTGTGATCAATATAATGTGTTTGGTGCAACTATAGAATGGTTAGCAACTTAACCAGTATCAATGACACACACTATACATTTGTCGAAGTACAAAAACACTTCGAAAATGATTTTACATGTCGGACAAGTGCATGAAGTGAGTTATTAGGTTATAGGTAGAATATGGAATAAAGTACAATTCTAAAATGAGAAAAAATTACCTTATTGGGAAGGTAAGAAGGATCGCACACAACTTTCTTGCACTTAGCCGTTTCCCCTTCTGATGTAACTCCACACACCTTGCCTTCCTCGTCAAACTCTACCTGACATTTGAGAACTTCATGTCAGGGAACAAAAGTAACATTTACCACAACCAAATACTAAAAAAGCAAGATAAAACACAACACCAAAAATCACAACTAAAAGGACAGTATCAAACGCAAAAGTGACAGCTGATGTTACCGATGCTATTTAGGACCAAAATTTGAAGCAACCTATCTAAAAAGAAAATGACTGACAATGATGGCAATGCAGGAAAAAAAAGGATCGGGGAGGGGAGGGTTCCTCGTTTACTTATTTATTCCAAAAATAACCATGGAACAATTCGCTTTCAGTTGGAGCCTATTAACCACAACCCTTATCTGAGCCTAATCTTCTGAGGAAACACCTACAGTACTTGCGCATCTTTTAGCGAAAGTTCTAGCACAAGAAAGTGGAACTACGTATTCAAGGAATGCAAACTCAATTTGTTAATATCATTAAGATGAGGAGAAACGTTTCTGCTCATACACCCAGGTCAATAAGAAAGAAAATTGAATATCTAAACATTGACAAACTTATGTGATATCATCATAGCTAGAACCTTTATTTCTTTTTCTTTTTCCTTTTTCTTTTTTTTTTTTGGAAGGGGTAGAAAATTCTTTTATTACGCATGCTTCGGTGCTGGGATGGGTGGAGTGGGGGGGTTATTTCGAGGACAGGAAGAGAATAATTGCATAAATTTAGTACCTTGCACTCAGGTTTATTCAACATGTAGGTCCCACCATATACAGCACTAAGACGAGCAAATGCCTGGTCACAATAATAGAACAGCAACATCAATAACATATATTTTCAGAGGGAGGACAGCGGGACAGATGGATGAAATATGAAACGAATCAGTGAGTAAACAATCCGACAAACAAATAATAACAAGGCAGCTGCAGAAATAAGGGAGAAAGATGCAGACTTGAGGAAGCTCTCCAAGGCCATACAAAGGGTAGATGTATGGTGATCCTCCAGCAAAACGTGCTAAAGACTCTGCATAAAGCTATTATTCAGAAGAAAATATTAATTAGGAGTCTCACACACCATAATCTTTTGAAAATGCAAGGTAGGACAGAAAGTTAAGTGAACAATTGCATTGGGAAGGCAAAAAGAATTACCTTCATCCTTTTGACAGTGTCCATTGCTGGTTCATCCAAGTAACGGTCATCTCTGTGGAGAGCCAGCGCGTGACCAATAAAATCCACAGTGTTGTCGTCAAGACCATACTTTCTGTAGGGATTTCAAAAATGTTAAGTCTTCCAAAGGTTTGCGAATAACAAAGAGATGCATCAAAATCTTAGGTAAACAAGAGCCAAATCAAATTAATGTATGTTTTCTCGGATGATATGTCTCAGCTCAATAGCAGGTAATATTATCATTCTTCTTTCTTCTAGCGAGCATATCAAACTTATTATGGAGACTGGTTCCGCACATTGCTAAGTAAGATGGCA
The DNA here is from genome assembly GCA_016081115.2 of Rehmannia glutinosa. Taxonomy (NCBI): domain Eukaryota; kingdom Viridiplantae; phylum Streptophyta; class Magnoliopsida; order Lamiales; family Orobanchaceae; genus Rehmannia; species Rehmannia glutinosa. The sequence goes on from JABTTQ020003482.1 coordinate 499,872, forward strand.
TGCTCATTCTAAGAATTTACAGAACCCAGGAAAACCTCCCACCAAATATATAGCCATAATTATGGTTATGAACATTGATTCGATATTATTTAACTAAAAGTTCAACAAAAACTCCCAAATTTAGCTGACCAATATCATAATATAAAATTTTTCAAGGTAATAATGGAGGTTTTCTCATTCATTTGTCTGGATAAGCAAAAATCACACTCTAGCAATCACAAGCTACAAAGCACACATGTCAATCCATCTTCCCTTTAAAACTCAGACTCTAAAATTCATTGAAATTATGGCTGCAATTATTCTTCCATAAGTATGTCCAAGATAAGCCAAGTGTGAGTGAATGAAAGATGCGAACCAGAAGAACCCCATACTGATCGGCATGCTTATAATTGATCAAACTGAACAGAGTCTAACAAATATAAAGCAAGACACGTGATTTTATATACAAGTCTCTGGAGTGATATAAGAAGGAAAAACTTTTAGAGGCCATACGCAATGAGTTCTCTAGTCGTAACTCTTGTCAAATCCATTCCTTCGTGTGTTTTAGGATCGCTTTCATTGTAATCTTGGACATAAATGAAAAATTTCCGGGCACGTCGCTTTTCAAAGATGCCCATGAGAGGAGATTTGAGGGCCTCCATGTCAGTTGCAGGCACCTTGTGAATCTGTTTCATTGAGTTTACAACAAACTTCAGAATGAATCCATAATTTTTGTGGGCCTAAACCAAAAGAAGAGGGAAAAAAACAACAGATCCCCCCAAACAACATAACAAAACATAAAAAGCAAATATAATACCTTTCCTTTGTTGAACACAAAGCTGCCATCAACAGCTTTGAAATACAAATATTTCGTAACATCAGTATGAATGAGGACCCGCACAAGAGCACCATTTGCCATAATATACTGAGATGAATTAAAATAGCATCATGAATAAACAAGCAACAGCAATGACTACTCTAAAGAACATCCAACAATGTATGAATAGTAGAAACCTTAGGGACCATGTCGACGTTATAATCTCTACTAGAACCCAAGTGAGCTGGAGGCTTATCGCTTCCTCTAAACCTCTTCCATAGCTGAGTGATTAAAACGATGTCAATAACATAAGTCATAAGGAAGACTGTATATATCACTGGACATCTCTTTCAAATTTAAAAAATAAAAATAAAAAATAAAAATAAAGGATACCTGAATAAGATTGAGTGAGGTCGACTCCCCACCATAATAGTCATTGCGATCCATGTGCAGAACCTATTTGACGATAACATCAAGCCCAGATAAGAGAGCATTATTGTGAAGTCAAATAATTTTTACAAGTAATTATCAGAAAATCTTATGACATTTATATCAATGTTACACTAAAAAATTACGGCATAGACACACTTAAAAGGTAGACAAAGCATCAAACTGGAGGTCGCATATGATATGAGAAGAAACTAATTAATTGTATAGACGTTCATGTCAAACTAGAAAATGGAGTATCACTGATAACTTATGCACTTTATGGGTCTGAAATGTTGTAAAACCCACAACAGAATAAAAACATAACAGAAACGGATCGGCGACTAAACGAGGATATAAAAGGAAAAGATGGAGGAGGTAATCAATATTAGAGAGATCATTTAACATCTTGATTAACGAAAAAAGTGCAACTTCTTTGATAATACAAGCTAACCATTAGAATAACTATACTTCTCAAACAAATAATGAGGTAGATAACTCATCAAGTATGACATATATCCCAACCACGAAAACAAAGACTTATTAAGATACTCTTATTAACCAAAATCAGATACCAATGGGAAATGGTCTCAATACCGAATATAATTGAACTGCACCAGGGATAAAAGTGCACAATGAATCCTGGACTCAAAAGTATTGCAATAACAGAGGACACATAACATTGCGTCAATGTGTAATCCATTATCTTACTCTTCAAAGGCCCCGCCATTGGAAAGAAGGTCCAAGATATAAGACATGCATTTTTCTATACAAACTCAAGCAGCAAAACAAGCCTCACCTCATCAAACAAAGAAAATCTGAACTTAATATCATGACAACAAGTGGTGTTCCCAATGTCGAACTCATAGGCTATGCGAAAATGTACCACATGCTCACTAAAAACAATTATTTAAGACCCATTCCACAGAAAACAAATTGTTTAAAGTACGTTCAAACATTGCAATCAAAAACCACTAACAAATAAATTGCATGACCTAGCAAATAAATAGAAATGCGACTTCAGGTGGTCATCTAATTCATAACAATCAAACAACGGACAGAATCACCAGATCATATCCAAAAATTGTAGAATTGATTGCATATGACAATAGGAAACATCCAAAACCACCCAGATCATAAGGGGAAAAAAAGGTAAAACTAAATCCAATCTGACAATAAAAAACAACCAAATGATCCATTTCAGGATTCCAAAAATCAGATGAACCGGAATAATTCCAACTCAAAAGACATAAACGAAATAACTAATCAGATCCCTAATCACAGAACATTCCAATTCTCAAGAAAAATAAAATAAATTAAAAAATGAAAAAAAAATAAAAAAAACCTTAAGCCCATCGACGGATAGAAGACCGCTGAGGATGCATTCCTTGAGACCAGTCCCCAGCACTATCACATCGTACTCTTCATCCATCTTGGCTGAAATCCAAACAATCTAAACAAAAAGCAGAAAAACTGAGAAATTGAGCCACGCAGATCAATCAGATCACTGGTATAGCGAAAAATGACTAGGGTTTTCTACGAAGAGTCAAGAGGTGAAAGAGGTGAGAGATATTCTTGTATATATATGTCTCTCTGTGTAATATATAATTTTGTGTTTGTGTGTGGGGAACGATAATCAAAATTAGGAAAGGATCTTTTTCGGTCGTCACCTTAAAATGGAATAATCTGCACTTTCACCCACCAAATATCCTCAATTGGCAACTTGCACCCCTAAATCTTAAAAATTGCACTTTGCTTTACGATGTTTTTTTTCTCATTTTGTAAGATAAATCTTGTTGTGTACAACAAACATTTTTCCTTCTCTTTTACTTTGTTTATTTATTTTATACAATATTCTAAAAAGCATTAGGTGCTAAGCCGGATGGGATCTTCTATTACAAATCGTGTTTCATCTCATATTCCAATCGTATGGATGATTGACACGTGTATTACACTTACCATATTAATTTTCAAGCATAAATCAAGCAGAAATTGTAGGGTTCTAAAATGGTAAGTGTAATACACGTGTCAATCATCCACACTATTGGAATAGAGAAGATGAAACACGGTTTTTGGAATAAGATCCCATCCCGCTAAGCATCTGAAAGAACCGAGGGTTCAGGCTGGACTTGAATGAGGTTAGGTGGAATTTAATCGAAAGAATAACGTAAGCGAACAAGGGGAGTATAGCGTTTATGCAGAAGATTTTTAGAAAGTGATTTTAGATTGTTTGTGTTTTTGTTTTACCTACTCTACTTCTTCCTCTTAGTTAAGTTTGCCTCTAACTAATCCACCAACACTATTACACTATAGTTTTATCTCTATTGTCATCATTGCATACCACAACACGCTCACAAGAGCACACAAACAATAATACGAATATCATGACAGTAAGCAACAACGAGTAATATGATCTCTATCGCTCCACTGTTTGCGCCAACGTTAATTACCATCATAATTATGCCATGTGAAGTACATAGAACCTTAACACAAATACAAGATGCTACCACTATTTGCACACATTGAAAACCTACAATTTTCTTAATGGAATTTGAAGTCCAATTGAAGCCACAAAATTTTCAAGATAAATTTTCTATAATTCTACCTCCTTCATTCAGTGTTGATGATCAATATACTTCAAACTTTGTTGAGATTCGATAACACATACACGAACAACAATATGTTAGGTTCTTTTTGAATAACGATATTTTGTAGGCCATATGTGATTATTGAGTTTATGTGATCCAAAAAGTTGGCATATTAGCTATGTTAAGTCAATGTACATGTCAAACCAAGTTTCCTTTATTGACGTCATATCAAGTGAAAAATTGATTAAAATATTATAGTAGTTAGAAATATCGAATAAGAACTATTTGAATGGGATATGGCTATAAATGGTTGTCATGAAATAATGATAATAACTCCATAATCGTGGATGTGAAATTTATCATGGTAAAAGAAAAAATAAAGCTCAAAATAGGACCTCAATTATTAAAACATGCACATCTATTCAAATGGTTACCCTAAATAACATACACTTCCCTTTTTAAAATCACCAGTTCTCTTAATTTTATCTATATTTACTGATGGAAAATAAAAGAAGAAAAAATGGTAATTGCTTTATAATTGGGAAAGAGTATATTATTGTAAGTCCAAGCGGCTACGATAGTCAGAGGGGGTGAATAGATTATCTCCATTTTTTCAATTTCGCCTCTTTTAACAATCGAATGCTCAAACAAAATAATAAAGGTGCGGAATGTAAACAACACACGCCGATTTAAAGAGGTTCAACCACCTAGGGCCTAATCCTCTACCACCCCAAAGATATCAGGGATGGATTTCGAAAAGAGAAAAAGATTTTATTAATAATTACCAAAATTATTACAACAAAATCTTACACCAACACCTTGAAGAGCACCACACTCTTCTTCAACACCACCTTTGAGATTACCACAATCTCACTTGAAGATTACCACAATCTCCAAACGGCACCTTGTGAAGATTACCACAATCTTCACCCTTGAAGAGCACCACACTCTTCAACACCTCAAGAAGATTACCACAATCTTCTTACACCTAACACCTAGTTCATCCAAGTGTGTTCTTACCACAAGAACACTCACAAGGATATCTTGTGTTTGAATGACGACCACAAATTCAAGATTACAACTCGATAATGAATAATACAATTGAGTGCAAGTGTAATCAAGAATAGCCTAGACCTCAAGAATGTGAAAGTGAATAGCTAGGCAAATTACAACAAGAAATAAGACAATGTAAGAACAAGTGTATTCTTGAGTGTATCTTGTTGTGTTGTAGTTTTCTCTCTTGTAGTTGTGCTTCAAATCTTCCTCTATTTATAGGAGATGATTGATACTTGATAGGCTCCTCTTGGAATCTGATATCTACAAAAAATTGCAATTAAAAACAAGATTATAGCTGTTAGAAATCAATCCCACAATTTAGGGAAAAGCATCTGTCACGCACAACGGTTAGAATTTTTCTTTGTCAAAGCATAGGGCGACCGGTCGCACGAGAAATAGAAGTTTGAAAATGAGAATACACATTTACACAGGCGGCCGGTCGACGTAGGGTTCGACCGGTCGTCACGACTTCAACCGGTCGCACAACCTCAAAAACGAAGGGCAAATGTTCTGCTTTCAATTTTTGCTCCCAGTGCACGGTCGCCCAAGGAGTCGGTCGACCTGGTCGACGCCACCGGTTGCCCCGACCATTTTCTCGCAAACATGAAGTTTTTGTTTTTCTCAACTTTCAGTACGGGTTGCCCTATACGGCGACGGTTGACCTCAAAACAAAAGTGTTGTCCAATTTTATATCAAAAATAGACTTGAAGAAATACTCCGGAAAATATTAAAACCATTTTGAATCATTTAGGAGTATTTGGACAACCTTTAAAACCATTGTTTTGGTGTAAAATCAAAATCATCAAAATCATGATAAAACCATTTATCAAACAATCTCCCCTTTTTGATGATTACAAACCAAATCAATTTTAACGAGGTCGATTTTGAAAACAAAACAATTTTACCGGTTAAAGAGAACTATCCGTTGTGAGCGACAAAATTCCATGCAATAAAAACGCAAGGATGGGAGTAGAGATATTCAAATACATATTACAAATGCTCCCCCTATCAACATGCACAACAAGAGTTATGAAGAAGCAACTAAATCAAAAGCTAAAGGCTTAGCTTTTCAATTTTGAGCTTAAGTATCAAAACTTAAAAGCTCCCCCTGTCAAAAAGACATCGTTAGAAACATATATAGGTCCATACTACAACAAATGGACTAAGAAACATATACAACCACAATATACCAAGAGTGGACAAAATATGATCCACAACTTATGACTTTCAATAGCCACAACATGACTTTTTCAATAGCCGCAACTTATAGCTTCTTTTCGTTTAGCTTCTTTGAGCTAAAGAGCTTATAACCTATTTCTCCCCCTTTGGAATCATCAAAAAGAATGTTAGCAAGATAAATACATCATATATTCATATCAAAGTGCGCAATTAAAACGATGTATCGAGCTATTTGAACATTGAAGCTTATAAACCAAATAGGAGGGAAAAGTCGAATCATACGACTTGTAGAGGTTTATGAAAACTCATTTGATAAGCAAAACATGATCTCTAAAAATGTATAAGACTTTTGAAATCGAGAGAATTATGTATGTGATGAATTTTCATTGAAACGTTTTATCGAACACTTGGCGGGCGTCAAAAATTTTGAAAGATATATATAACCCTTGTAAATGAAATCAAGCCAAGTTTTTCATCACCAAATATCATTCATCATCAATCAATAAGCTCATCCCAAACATATATGAATTACATCAAGAAAAATACATATAAGCCACAAACTCAAGGGTTCTACCCAATTGAGCTAAAGAAAATGAAATTCTTACCATTCAATCGGAAAAGACGAGCAATGATGATGATAGTCGAGCTAGATAATCCCCAAAATATATAATTCATGCATCAAAACTCATTTGAAGTAAATTGTGTGTGAAATTTGCAAAGGGGACGAAAAATGGCCAAAATGTGTCAAAGTGACGAATGTCAAGACAGAACCAATTTAATCCAAATTTTAGCCTAGGGCGACTTGGTCGAGGTTGAGGGCGACGGTCGAGGTTGAGGGCGAGGTTGCCCTCAACCCTTTCAAACCCCACTGTCTCTCTCGTTTTTCCAAAATCCGAATTTTCAACAAAAATCCAATTTTTCGCCCCTAAGTTTTAAAACGTGCAAAATGCAAACATAGACCTCATTCAATATACATTATGTCATGATCAAGCTCAAAATGAGGTAAAATACTCGGTGGTTAACGATCAAAAAGTCCGCGAGTTATCCTTGAGACGGAATTAAACACATCTCAAGTTTTTGTTAAAAATCACAATCCCTTAAAAATATATCGAATCTCAATATGTTTAGTTCGATTATGACGAACCAAATTTTTAATACGAATAACCGTATATTAGATACCGAACTTGTTATCCCGAAAAAATAAGAACGTTTTAAAGCTTTGGATACAACAAGTCATAAGAAGAAGTGCCTTTCAAATATTTGAAAATTTCTTTTAATGGCACTTTAATGAGATTCGTTGGGATAGTTTTTTTGAAGTCGAGCATATAGACATAAGGTATATGGAATGTCGAGTCTATAGGAATAATACAAGAAAACATACCTCGAATTTGCTTGTCAACCGACATGCCTTTCTCAACCTTTGTCAATCTTTAGCCATAGAGGTTGAGATAGTTTTTCTTTCTTCAATGCCTAACTCCTTCAAGAGTTCTTTTGAAATATAACCATCTTCTTGGCATTGAATAATTTGAAGTCCAAGCGATAAATTGAGCTCCCTCATCATGCTCATCTCGAGTTCACCTAGTATCAACTTAGAAAAATATCTTGCACAAATATTCATTAGTAGCACCAAAAATATTCTCATAAATATGCACAAGTTTAAAACAACCTTGCCCTTTTTCAGAAACAAAGAGAGTAGTATCAACTTTACCTTTTGTAAAATCATTTAGCAAAAATAGCTAAGTCTATCATACCATACACGGGATACTTGTTTAAACCATACAAGGCCTTAAAAACAATCATTTGGCCTAGAAAAATTTTAAACCCCGGAGGTTGTTTTACATAGACTTCTTCTTGAATAAAACCATTGAGAAAATTGGATTTAACATCCATATAGTAAAGCTTGAAATTTTCTTAAAACAAGAATGGGCAAGTAAAATGCAAATGTCTTCAAAAAGAGCTATGAGTGCAAATATTACATCAAAATCATTACCTTCTTCTTGAAAATACCTTCGAGCTACTAACCTCGCCTTAGTTCGACCAATGTTGCCTTGGTCATCGAGTTTGTTTCGGAGTGCCCATTTTGCATTTATAATCGTTTGTGATGAAAGACATGGCATCAACTTCCAAGTATCATTTCCTTTTTAGCTCCTCTTGCAGTTCTAAAAAACCAATCTTCATCTTGAAGCATCAATTGAGGAATTTGTCTTCTTCATCACTATTGGGCATCCAAAAGATCTAAGGTGTTCATAATAGAACATTTACATCCAAATATTTAGAGTATTTTCTTTTCTACACAACTCAACAAACTCATTAAAGGCATTTCTTATATAAGCAAGAAAAATAGCCCAAGTGTAATAACATGCCTCAATTGTCAACCACAAAATATCTTGAAAAAAGAGCATAGTAGTAAGAGACACTATATATATATATATATAGATCATGAAGCAAGAAACACATACTATGCATTTAGAATATCATCAAGAGACTAATAAATCATGCAAGTTCAAATAAGCTTAAGAAAGCTACAAAAGGTCTCTTTTGAAATTTGAGGATCCGATGGCATATAATTGAGACCTTATTTAAAAGAAGTATTTGAACAAAAGTTGACAAAGCAAATATGTGCAATCAAATATCGAATAGTGCCTTTCAAAAAAATCCTCTTAATGGCATTTGTATGAAATACTATGAAAAACAAGCACATAGGCATATGGCAATACATATATCGAGTCTATAAGAGTAAGAATAACACAAGTAAACGTACCTCGATAATTTATGCCTTTTCTTGATAAAAATGACGAAAATGGCCATTTGTGAAAATATGTAAATCCTACACAATTCTTAAAATAAATCTAGCACAAATCATAATGGTAAGAGTGTAGGCTAATGGATATCACAAGTAAGCTCATGCCATAAAAATCCATATAAGATAATAAAACACTTAAGTTTACAAAAAATACACAAGAGTTTTAAAAACATCATATAAGGTCTTCTTTTCAAAGAATTTTAAAAACACACAAATATATTGAAGACCAAAAAAAATCAATACTTGAAAACTCATGTTGCAATAAAGACACAAATAAAAACATGCATAACAAAGTAAAATGCATAGTTTAAATTGGGAAAGATACGGGTTACCAATTACGCCATTTCCATGGGTTGTGTTGTTCCCATCGTTGATGATATCTTCCTCTTGAGAAGTCACTTTGTTGATGATGATTTATTTGATTACTCCATTTCCAAGATTTGTTGCCTTCCCATTGTTGATAGTCTCTTCTTCTTTGAAAATCATCTTGTTGATGATGTCTTTGCCATTTCCAAGGATTGTGTTCTTCCCATTTTTGATTATATCCTCTTCTTGAAATTGGCTTTGTTTAAAAATAGTTTCTCCTTCTTTGATCAAATGAAACGGTCATTTGATGTCTTCTTGGCGGTATAAATTTTCTTCGATCATTATTTCACGGGTACCTAATATGACATTGTTTTTTGGTACCCTCATGTGTTTGGGTCCTTTGGGATTAGTCTTGAGACTTTTAGGTCTCCAACAATAATTAGAGCTATTTCTAGCCCGACAAGTATTTACCGAAGTATGACCCTTTTTACCGCAATAAAAGCATGTAATAATTCTAGGAGCATAATGACCAACGTCTTAGAGACTTGATTCTTTTTCATGTGATTGACACCATTAGGCTTATGATCAAGTTCTAGTTTGAATTATCACAACAATCAACAATATTGGTTATTCTATCGGTGCTCAAGTTGGATTTAGATAAATCATTTTTCAAGCAATTTATATCCTCAACAAGAGTACTTATTTTCTTTCTCAAGGTTTCTAACCTTGTTAAGAGTGGTGGTGTGAGCACATGATAGTGATTCATAGGAAGTAAATAAACTATCCTTATCATTTTTCAAAACAATGAATTCCTTTTTCAAATTTTTGTATTTAACAAGTAAGTTTTGGAATTCATCTTGTAGCTCATTATAATCATTTTGTAAATCACTATATTCATTTTGCAATTCATGGTCATAAGTAGAGGGTTTAGAACTTACCTCGTTTTCTTCTTCGATGCCCATGAGGCATTGTTCAACTTGTTCATCATGGGAGGTTGTAGAAGGCTTATCCCATGTTGTTGGATTTGATGTTGTATCCATTTGTGAAGTAGATGCTTTTGAGTTGCTCCTTTCATTTGCATATACTTCATAGATGGCTTCTAATTTTTGCCATGCTTCATGTGCCGATTGAATACCTACAACATGATCAAATTCCAAAGTGGTAAGTGAACAAAGTAAAATATCAAGAGCTTTACCATTTAAAGAGATGATTTTCTTCTCTTCATCATTGAGCTTTTTGAAGCCTTTTGAGGTGTGTGGTGTATCTTTCATCGGAATGGATTCTCCATTAATGACGGTGTTCCAAATGTCGAACCCGCAACCTTGTAAGTAGCATTCCATTCTTTCTTTCCAAAATATAAAATTTTTGGAATCAAACCGAGGTGGCTTGGTGGTGGAGGTGCTTTAGGAAAGATGAGCTTCGTTCAGAGTCGTCGATCGTTTTCTCTTTACTCGCGATGTGAAACGAGCTTGCCAAAGAGTTTGGCTTTGATACCACTTGTAAGTCCAAGCGGCTACGATAGTCTAGAGGGGGGGGTGAATAGATTATCTCCATTTTTTCAATTTCGCCCTCTTTTAACAATCGAATGCTCAAACAAAATAATAAAGGTGCGGAATGTAAACAACACACGCCGATTTAAAGAGGTTCAACCCACCTAGGGCCTAATCCTCTACCACCCCAAAGATATCAGGGATGGATTTCGAAAGAGAAAAAGATTTTATTAATAATTACCAAAATTATTACAACAAAATCTTACACCAACACCTTGAAGAGCACCACACTCTTCTTCAACACCACCTTGAGATTACCACAATCTCACTTGAAGATTACCACAATCTCCAACGGCACCTTGTGAAGATTACCACAATCTTCACCCTTGAAGAGCACCACACTCTTCAACACCTCAAGAAGATTACCACAATCTTCTTACACCTAACACCTAGTTCATCCAAGTGTGTTCTTACCACAAGAACACTCACAAGGATATCTTGTGTTTGAATGACGACCACAAATTCAAGATTACAACTCGATAATGAATAATACAATTGAGTGCAAGTGTAATCAAGAATAGCCTAGACCTCAAGAATGTGAAAGTGAATAGCTAGGCAAATTACAACAAGAAATAAGACAATGTAAGAACAAGTGTATTCTTGAGTGTATCTTGTTGTGTTGTAGTTTTTCTCTTGTAGTTGTGCTTCAAATCTTCCTCTATTTATAGGAGATGATTGATACTTGATAGCTCCTCTTGGAATCTGATATCTACAAAAATTGCAATTAAAAACAAGATTATAGTGTTAGAAATCAATCCCACAATTTAGGGAAAAGTCGTCTGCTTTGCACAACGGTTAGAATTTTGTTTGTCAAAGCGTATAGGGCCGACCGGTCGCAGAAATAGAAGTTTGAAAATGAGAATACACATTTACACAGGCGGCCGGTCGACGTAGGGTTCGGCCAGGTCGTCTCGACTTCAACCGGTCGCACAACCTCAAAAACGAAGGGCAAATGTTCTGTTTCAATTTTTGCTCCCAGTGTGCACGGCCGCCCAAGGGTCGACGGCCGACGCCCACGGTTGCCTATATAGGGCGGACAGAGGTTGCTCCGACCATTTTCTCGCAAACATGAAGTTTTTGTTTTTCTCAACTTTCAGGTACGGGTTGCCCTATACGGCGATAGGTTGACCTCAAAACAAAAGTGTTGTCCAATTTTATATCGAAAATAGACTTGAAGAAATACTCCGGAAAATATTAAAACCATTTTGAATCATTTAGGAGTATTTGGACAACCTTTAAAACCATTGTTTTGGTGTAAAATCAAAATCATCAAAATCATGATAAAACCATTTATCAAACAATTATGAGCATCGGCGGATACAGGGGGGGACAAAGGGGGCCGCGCCAAAATTTTCCAAAATTATTTTTTCCCCCAAAAGTTTTTAAAATTATTTTTTTATAGCTAAAATAAATGAATTTTTTTATAATTGCCCCCCCAAAACTTTGATAAAAAAACTTCAAATAGTTGTGTTTTACAATTGCCCCCCAATTTTTTTTCTCATAGTTTAAATATATGAACTCGGACCGTTTTTCGCCCCCCCAAAGCCGAAATCCTGCGTCCGCCACTAATTATGAGAAAAATTGACAATTTTGCCCATGAGAATTGGGAAAAAAATTATCGTTTTTTTTTCTCGTTTTTTCCCCTCGTAGCTGAAAACACCTTGAGGGTGCAAAGTGCCAATGGTTAAGTGGTTTGAGGATGCAAAGTGTTATTTTTACACTTTGAGGACCCAAAGTGCCAAATTGAAATATTTCAAGGGTGCAAACTGCAAAATGCATATTATCCTATTAAAAATAAATGGAAAAGGAATATGTTTTGGGACAGGAAAGAATAAGATAAAGATAGTGCCTACAAGCAAACAATGATATTGATAGATACACAAATGTATGACAAGTTTTTCTTTTCTTTTTTTCTTTTTTTGGTTACTTAGCTATTCTTAACTAACTTTGTGTTAAATGAGTACACTTTTGTCACTTTATTTATTGACTAATATCATTTCCACCGGTAATGGCGTGGTGGCCTAGTGATAAGGCATTTGTAAAATTCTGATAGACAAGCATGTATCTTGGTTCGATTGTCACCTAATTTATTCTCTGCCATAATTTGTAATATATATATATATATATATATATGCGTGAGTTGGTTCAAATGAGACCACCATCATTAGGTGAGACAATGTGGACTAATCCTGTCTATTTATTTGATTTTTTCAAAGATTGAGATTTAATTGAATTTTCAGCGTTTTTTATTTATTTTAATTCGAATAAGGATAGACTAGTCTTTTGCCATGTAATTGATTCTCTAATTCACGGTCCCCATATATTTTTGTTTCACAATTTTATATGCAGTACATATATGTTAAATATGCAGTATAATAGTGTTAAATATGCAGTGAATATATGTTAAATATGTAGTAGAATAATGAGTGTGATTCTTTCTCTCTATATAACTGATTTCTTAATTCACGGTTCCCACATATTTTTGTTTGATAATTTTCATATGCAGTACATATATGTTAAATATGCAGTACAATAGTGTTTTAATATGCCGCAAATATATATTAAATATGCAGTAGAATAATGAGTGTATTTTTTCTCTATATATAATTGATTCGTTAATTCTTAGTCCCCACATGCAGTATAATCGTGTTAAATATGCATTGGAATAATGAGCATGATTCTCTCTTTCTCTCTCTCTCTCTCTCTCTCTCTCTCTCTCTCTCTCTCTCTCTCTCTCTCTCGCTCTCTCTCTTCTCTCTCTCTCTCTAACTGATTCATTGATTCATGGTCACCACATGTTTTTGTTTGGCAATTTTAATATGCAGTACATATATGTTAAATATGCAGTATAATAGTGTTAAATATGTAGTAATATATGTTAAATATGCAGTAGAGTCATCGCAGAGCACATACACGGTCCCAACACATTAATGAGCGTGACTCTCTCTCTCTCTCTCCACAACTGATTCCGTATTGGACGGCCCCCACACGTTTTTGTTTGACAATTTTACCCCTATTGGAATTTAATTAATTGGTTAATCTATTATTATTCTATATTAATTATAACATCAAAATTCAAATGGATAGTTGAGATTAGTCCACACTATCTCACCTAGAAGTGTGGAGCCCAAACTCACTTTGTCAGTTTTACAAACAAAACAAAATGATGGGTCTGGTACTTTGGTTGATTAGTATAACAACTAGAACAACACCCGTGTGTTACACGGGATTTGTCCAAAATTAAAACTTTACGGGGGTGTCCCCAACCATAGAATTTAATGGAATTTAGAATTTCATAACATTACAGGTGTCCTCAATTTGGATTTTATAGAATCCATTAATTCTTGAGGTCCTCAACTTAGATTTTAATGGATTCTACGAAAATCAAGTATCCTCAAACATTAGGAATTCCATGGAATTCTTTTATAAATGGATCCTGGTGGAATTATAAGCTAGATTTATGAAAGATAAATTCTCACCTTCCCCCCTCGGAATTCAAATTCTATTTTCCAATAATAATAATAATAATAATAATAATAATAATAATAATTGGCTATGGTATAAAAAGAAAAAATAACATATTTTTCTCTCATGCATATCTCCCTACGCATCGTCTTATAATCTCAACAATTCAACACGTTCGATCTCAATTTTGTGAATAATCACTTTAGACTAACTAGAGTTGATTTGTCGTCTTATTTCAATTGCTAATATTTTTAATTTTATCGATAAATTAATAAAAAAATATTATTGTAATAATACTTTACTGGGAATCATTGTTGATAAATTTTCATTCATGCATCTTGATAGACACATTATTTTTGTGTTAAAAAAATATGGTTTTAAAATTATCTGATAAAATTTTGATCATCAATGTTGTTGTTTGTTGAATAAATATTTTAAAAATAGTTATTTATGGAATTATTCCAAATTTTAACAATTTTAAATCATATTTTTGCAAAGTTTATGAAACTTGATTTTTTTTTTTTGCTAATGACTTTATGTAAATATTTACATTTCATATTTTTAATGATTATGATGTTACGCTACTAGTTTCATAAAAGAATATTTATTATACTTTTTTAAAATCCCACAAATTCCACTAAATCCACATAATTCCATAGTATAGAATTCCATTAGAATCTACTGGAATCAATATGGAATCCATAAAATTCTCTTAAAGTCTATGAAATTCCATAACTTAAAAAATCCTTGAAAATCCATGTTGGGACACCCTCCTTATTGTCACAAATTTATTTGTAATAATTATAGGAGATCCAAATACTAAATAGAAATATTAAAAAAAAAATCAAATTAGAAGAGTATCATATAAATAGTTCACTTCAGATTCTGAAAAACTTCTTTGTTAACTACACTATTTGTTGTATTTCCAAGTGTGTCGCCTTTGTTGTGTTTTCAAACCCTGTTTGTTCTTAACTCTCGATATGGCCACATAAAGTTGACCGTGAGATTGTGATAAAATTCTTTATATTTGAGATTATAATTTATATTTTAGAGTTGATATTGTGAGAAATTCCTTTATTTTGATATTTATATTTTATCTTTTAGAGTTGAGATTTGAATATCATAGTAGCAAAAATTCAAAAACTAAAAGGTGCATATAAACCAAATATATTTTTGAAACATAATATTTTTAAATGCCAAACGCCAATTTCTATTAGCTGTTAGATTCCTTGACGTATTTATCGAATTTGTTGATAAAATTAAAGATAATATGATAGAATCCTGTAGTATAATCACTATCTATATAACCTCAGATGGATAATTGAATAAATTGATTTATTTTAATTTTAATTGTTGGGATGGGCTTATTTATATATGCGAGTAGCTTATTTAATTTGATTATAATTTGGATTAAATTATTTATTTAATTGTGAATATAATTGGCTAGTAAGTCAAATCTGGAATTAATAAGAGTAATTTGAAATATACATTGGACTTAACATAAATCGGAAATTAAAAGGTGCATACAAACCAAATATATTTTTGAAAGATAATAATTTTAAAATGATATCATAGATAAATTCTTGATATTGAGATTACTTTTTGTCTCTTAAAGTTGTTATTATCTTTTAAATTTGTAAGCTTTTAAATTAAAAAATTCAAAAGTTATTATCAATTCACCTTTCATTTGTAGATAGCAATGCCACATGGATAATTATAAAGTAGACATGTGAAATTGAGAGAATAAGGAGTTGACACATGTCAAAATTAATGAAGTAATGACATGTGTCAACTTTGTTTTATCTTTTAGTATATAGGGTTGATATTGATAAAAAAATTTGAGTCAATAGTTGTACACGGAAAATTAATTAATATATTATAAGAAAAATCAATTGAGTCAATAGTTATATATGGAAATATAATTAATATATTGATATTTGATTGAATTAATTATTGATAATATCAATCGAGTCAATAGTAGTATACGGAAATTAATTAAAACATTATGACAAAATGAATTGAGCCAGTACAATTTTGCCGATTAATTATTTGATTGGATATACAAATATAGATTTGTCATTTAGGTGTAGCCTCTTTCTCATTACTCGTGGCGTTTTTCCATTAGCCTTTGGCCAAGTATATATGTGTTAAAACTTAAGGATTAGATAAATACGGAAATGTAAGTAATATATTGATATTTGATTGGATTAAATATTGATAAAATCAATTGAGCCAATAGTTATATATGGAAAATTAATTAAAATATTATAAGGAAAATGAATTGAGTCAATAGTTATAAACGGAATTAGGAAATTTAATTAATAAGTTGATAATAAATTAATAGTAAATGAATTTATAATTGGAAAACTAAGGTGTTGACATGGTTTGACATGTGGCTAACTATGAAGGTGACACGTGGATTTGAAAGACTAAGGTGTTGACACGTGTACCAAATTGATTATGTGACGACATGTGGCAGATTGTTTTTTCTTTTAGTATATAGGGTTGATTTTTGGCTTTTTAATAGCAATTTTTTTAAATGTCCTTTTGTATCATTTTGCAGTGTTTTTATGTTAAGTTGATGGTGGTGACATCATGAGTTTGGTTGATTAGTATAAAATATTTGGTTTTTTAAAAAGTTTTTTTTTTAAATATTTAATTTGGGCTGGTTTGGCCGATGGCCAACAGCCCATGGCTGGATTTGGGCTAAGATAAGAAAATTGAGGCCCGATGAGTATTTGGCTCCGTCCCGCCCAATTTTCTGGTATGTCCTATTGGGCTTGAGTTGGCCCTGTTTGGTTCGGGCCATTGCCAGCTCTACTCTGCAAAGCCCACATGTAACTGGCCCAAAACTACATAAGTAAATTTAGTGGACTTGGATTTCTTTTATGATTGTTTTATGTTGAAGCCCAAATTGGCCCAGCAAGGTCCACCTACAATTTCTTTTACCATACTACCCTCAAATATAGCTGCTCTTTGTAGTTGTTTTTCAGAAAAACAAGAGGACGATTAGGACTTTTAAGTTTTAACATTGAAATAGACAGAAATCAAACAAAAAGAAAATGCAAAAATAAGAGATATTGGCACTAATAATTAAATAAAAACAAAAATAGAAAATGAAAGATGCTCTGTCTCTATCAATTATGTGTTACTTGGTGTGAGAGGAAAAGGTGCCTAAAATATTAAGATGGGGGCCACGGTTTATTCATTTAAATAATAATAAAAAATCAATAATTAATAATGCAAGAGAAAAAATAAAGAAAGACGAATAATAATTTGAGAATTGAATTTTAATATTTTTATTCATTGTATAAAGTAATAAATAGGATTTGAACGATTCAATTTATAAGATTGAACAATATTCTTTTTATACACACTCTCCAATTACAAATTTAATGAATTGGGGTTGGGGACTTGAAAATAAACTAGTAAGAGGATAAAATTAGGGGTGTGAGTTCAATTGTGTTCAGAATCTTGGGTCGGATTGAGACACAATATTTAAATCGATTATCGCTAAATCGAACATGACTCATTTAATTATTTGAGTCAGATTCATCAACACGTGACCCGTCTAAATCATATGCAACTCAAGCACAATCCAAAATTATATGTATTTTTTTAAAAAAATTGAATAAACTCATATATTTTATTTTGGTTTTATGAGTTATGTCACGTGTGGGGTTCTTTGGGTTAATTATAGACTTAATATTGTAAAACAAACACTTATTTGGGGTCAATTCGAAATTGATCTCTTAGTATTTATTGTTATTTGTGTTGAACCCGATTTTGACTTAAACTCAAAATGTCCCAACTATAATCCATTAATAACGTAGAGGTTTTATATCGTGTTGGAAATTATCACTCCAAGGTAAAATGGGACAAATGAAACAATAAGTTGTGCTTAGTGCAATTATATAATCAAATAACTCATCGAAAAATAAATATCAAAGAACTTATTAGTATTTGTCAAGTCCATTTCTTGCTCTCTCCTAGAATGCTAAAATCATTTACAAAAACAAAAAAATCACTCAATTTAATATTGTAATATTATATGAAATTATAAACCAACATTTTATTATGAACTTTCATATACAAATTTTATAAGATAAGAAACAAAAATTAACCACATATTTTTAGTCAAGGTAATCGTGATAAGTTATTCGCAGCTGTCCACAACTATATGAAGTTACGTATCGGAATGTTCACTTAAACATAAGTCAAAACCATTCACGATTTCAAAGCAGACCATCATAATTTCGAATCAAATTATATTACCCAAATCATATTACAACGTCTCATAAACCGATATAATAAAACATTTAATGTAAAATCGTACCGTACATGCAATTTAGGAATTATTGTCATCAAATTATATTAACCGAATCATATTACAACTTCTCACAAACCGATATAATAAAACATTTAATGCAGATCGTATCGTGTACGCAATTTAGGAATTATTGTCATAATACGTCTTATAGTAGAATTAAATCTGCCACATTATGAGATTTTATGTTTTCATAATATTAGTGTGTGATTTTTTTTTTAAGTTTTTATAATAATTACTAGTTAATCTTAAATAAAAATATTATAAATTGATTGGCAATTACTATAACTTTTATGATTCATATTTATAATAAAGTGTTTAGTGATTG
This sequence comes from Rehmannia glutinosa, assembly GCA_016081115.2. Lineage (NCBI taxonomy): Eukaryota > Viridiplantae > Streptophyta > Magnoliopsida > Lamiales > Orobanchaceae > Rehmannia > Rehmannia glutinosa. Next base: position 518,696 of record JABTTQ020003482.1, read on the forward strand.
ATAGTGTAAGAAAAAAGTAATAGAGTTTGGAAAAGGGAAAATGCAAATATATATTTATACAAAAAAAAAAATGAGTGATGAGAAAATTATATCAACTTTGGTAAAATAATAATAATAATAAAATAAATAAATAAAACAGAAGAAAACAAAAGAGCTGAGGACAGTGAGGACCATACACAGAAAAACAGAGGCAACCACCACCATGGCTTCTTCTCTCTCTACCTCTCTCCACTCATAATTATTTAGGTATGTTTTTTTCTCTCTCTATATTTCTTCTTCTATTTTTTTTAAATTTTGATTTCTTAAAGAAAAATGATTCTGCAATTTTTTATTTTATGTTTTGATTCAGGTCGGATTATTTCTTAGATTTTTTTTCATTTCATTTCATTTTTGGGAGTTGTGCTGTATAATTTTTGGGTGTTTTTTTTTCTTTTTCCTTTAATTTTGTACTGTTGAGGTAATTTTTGTTTGATGGATATAAATTTCATGTTTTTAGGGATTTGGTAGTGGATCGGTTTCTGCAGTATTTGGAGGTTTGGCAGTGAAGGGTTTTTGAGTTTTCTGATGGTTAGGAAGATGGCGGAGATTTTCACATGATTCGATAATTCAAGGCTGAAATTTTTACTGGAATATTGATATTTTTCTGATGCCTTTTTTCTGTTCTGAAAAATCCTCCAGTTTATGCATTTTGGTTATATAAAGTTGTGTAGTCTTTTCAATTACGGAGAAGGGGTTTGATCTCTGATTCGGTTTTATTTGTATTTTTCATCTGTGCTGCTTTTACTTTTTCCCCTTTGTAAATTGGGAATTTGGTTGAGAGTCCATAAAGGTAATTGAGAACTTAGATTTGGGACACTTCCCGTGGAGGAAATCATCACGGTTTGTTGGAAATTAGTGAAGTAAACAGGTGTTCTTTGGCTGAGGTTTTCTCTGATTGTATAGGAATGGGTGAAAGTTGGAAAAGTTGAGTTTAAAGTCTTTTTTTTATTGCCTTTTCTATTTTGATTCTCAGTTGGGTTAGTTGCTTGGACCGAGTATGGAAACGAAGAAGGTTATTGTAGTGGGAAGGGAAAGTGAGACGAGAAGTGAAATTGAAAGTCATGGCTTAGATATCGGAGGTCAGATTAATATGGAAGAGCCTCAATGTTCTGAACTTGAAATGATGGAAATGGAAACTGCTGAGACTGAAATATCAAGGGTGAGCGGTGAGGGTAAAGACGGAACTGATATCGTAGATTTTAGTTCGGAGAAGGGTGAGGGAGGAAGCCATGGAAACGTGGTTTTCTCAAGAGAAGCTCCACTTGTTATTAAGGAGGATTTGAGCATAAGTTCTTGTAGCTGTGGTGCTGAGAAACTTAAATCCAGATTGGCTGCTGCTGATTCTGAGACTGGGAAAAATGGGAGGAAGCTCAGTCGACCGGATAGAATTGAGTTAGGTCGGTTGTTTCAGGGCGCTGTGAGTTCCCACGATTGGGAGCTTGCCGAGAGCCTGATTTTGTTGGCTGATCCTCTGACTCTAAATGATGCGCTGTGCATTTCTCTGGACTCGATCTGGTTCTTGAGCACACAACAAGAATTATACGGAATTACTGGATTGATCAAGAAGATTATTGCTAATGGGGCGTATGACTTCACTCGAGCTGCACTCAGGACTTCATTTCTTGCTTCCTGTGTTTCTGCTTGTCAGAGTCGAACGATGAGCCTTGCTGACACAGTTACCGTGATGGCGCAGAGGTATAAGACTTTCTTCTTTCACTTACATGATACAATTCATGCATGTGTAAGCAATATCAATGTTATGCTGCTGGAGTAATGTTCTCTCTCTGTCTCTCTCTCTCTCTCTCTCTCTCTCTCTCTCTCTCTCTCTCTCACACACACACACACACACACACACACACACCACCCCCCGCACACACACCCCTTGAGTGCAAGAATCTTCATTACCATCATTTGCCAAGTTGGTGCAGTGCTTATACATGTTGTAAACTTGTAATGCGTTTGTGTTAGTTATGCGCACTTCTTTAAGTAAATGAAGGTTAAAATATTCTTGTGGGGGTAGCAGAGCAGATATCAGTGCTGACTTTCATGAATTTAAGCTAGATTGTGGATTTTTGAGTATACAATTTAGTTGGTAGTTAGAACGTGTAAACCAGAAAGGAAGGGTGTGGAATGCTTCTAGTGCTAGGAACCTTACTCTGCTTGTGTTATTGATCTTGAATCTTAAGCCCTTGCATATATATACTCTCAATTTAGCATGCACTGCTTGGTGAAAATGTTCTTATGAAAGTAATTTGCAGCTGGTGCTACATGGTGGTGTTAAACTACTCAAACTACCACTTTATTATGGTCCAAAGACACTCGGGCTGGAAAAAGAAATTAAAAAGTCACATTAGCAGTATTCCATTTTCTTTGAATTGATTGTGAATAAAAATTTTTATTCAGAAGTTTCTCAAACTGGCTCAAAAGTTAAGGTTGCGATTGGATATGGAAGAAATTCCATTTTCGTCGTGCTGGAGAATTTTTTTTAACCAAACATGCGATTGTTTATGAAAATATACTATTCTCTCACTTTCACTTTTTCTCATTTTTTCTCTTACCGATCACATCTACACATTTTTTCACAAAAAAACCAATCATTATCCAATCACACCCTTATCATGCACAATTTTTTCTGAATGCGAATTAGAGATTTTTTTATAATTTTTCAAAAACATCTTAGTATCAAAATGAAAAGTTTATATAATTCGAAAGTTTAATGCTAATCAAAATTCGGCATATTTACATAATAATTTTTTATGGTATCATAGAGTAAACTACTTTGTAAGCTATGAGTAGTCTGTATGATGAAAATAGACTGTGATTGAGATCTTGGCTGCTGCCTCAGTTAGTTCTGATGCAAGCCCCGTAACTTTTTTGTATAATTGCACTCTTTTTTAGTAGCATATGTTCTCTGGATTCTCATCCTCCCATCCTAGCAGGTTACACGAAAGGCTTCAGGAATGCAATGGAGATGAAGTTTTGAAGGCAGAAGCTGGTGCCAAGGTTCAGAAATTTACCGAGTGGGCTCTTAAATGTATAAGTTTCCATTCCCGCTGCCAGGGAAATAGGGACAGAGTGGGCCATAACTCTCCTGTTGAGATCCAACTACAACTATCTGCTTTCAAGACCTTCCTAGATCTTGCTGGCAACCATCTTACTGGGAAGGATTTCACCGAGGCATTCGATGCAGCTTGCTTCCCGCTTACACTATTCTCCAGTTCATTTGATCCAGGTTGGGCATCAGGTATATCGGCTACTGCAATCCAAGGATTGTTGGGCATGCTGGTTGAGGGGGGTGCAGACAATGTTAACCAATGTTTTCTGGAAGCTTCACGGTTTGGGAGCACTGAACTTGTTCGCATTTTGTTGCAGGTAATCCCATTTTGATGCGCTACTGATAAGCATTGTTTTTCTGGGCAGTTATGATTAGTTTTTTACCATCATTATATATGTCCAGCGCTTTAGAGATTACAATACTGCTGATTAGCAGTTTTCCTTGGGAAATGACGGTCAACCCCGTTCTCACTAAATCTGCCTGCCCAAGTTTTCCTTTCAATCTCATTTCCTTTTCTTTACTCTGTCTAAATTATTTTACTATTTTTAATTTATTAAATAGATGATTCACGTGCCACTTTTTCACATCTTGTATTTATGCATCTTTCTTATCCTTCTCTTTTTTTATTTATATTTTTTCCTATGTGTTGTTTTAGCTACATTTCACTCTAGCTTTATAACTGAAATGATTCGGGTTTGTGCCAACTGCCAAAGTGTATCGGCAGTTCAATGTGTTTTCTTGGGACTTTCAAACTGGAAGCTACAGAACCTTCAGTCATGTTAATTTCAGAGTCTGTATAAACATTTCATCACAAAGTTTAAGCCCTGTAAATATTGTGTGGTTTAAATCCTGCATATTTTAAGGCCAATTTAGCTGAGATGGCAAGGTTGAGACTCCAAATTTAGAAGTTATTGAGTTCAATAGCATCAGAATTGTTTTAGTTCTTTCTCTACCTTGCCTGTTTAGACTTAACGCTCGAACAGTCCATATTATCATCATCTTCACATTCCTTAATTCCTTTTCAAATACTTAAGAGTCTTTACTTAGCATGGATAAATTGATCTAGCACACTGGCTTAACTGTTCTCTGTCTTTGGATTGTCAGATTGCTCAAAGGAACAGCTTGGATGTGGATGTCGACCTGGCCTTGGGCTTCGCTTCACACTACGGTAAAATCGGCACTATGGAGTGTCTAGTCGAGGAGGGGAATGCTATGGCTTTCTTGGGTCCTCTTATGAGAGCAGCCGAGCGAGGCTGTATGCCTGTCGTCCAGTGGTTTGTCCAAAGGGGTTGTCGAGACATGGAACTTTGTCTCGCCCTAACAGCCGCCACATCGAGCAGTCAAGTACAGGTCGCAGCGTATCTCCTCCCTCACGTTCCTCAGCACGTTCTCGCTGCCCTCAGCATTGAAATTCTCAAGGCCGCCGGCGAGCGGAGCGGTGGGTCCCTCGACGGGGTAGCGTTCCTCCTCCGTTCCGATTTTCTAGGGGACCCCGCCGCAACCTATGCCGTCGCCGACAGCATCGCAAAATCCGATGACGAGGCGGTTGCTCCAGAGTTGAGGGCTTTTCTTCGGGAGCATTGGTCAGAGGCGGCGTTCGTGGATGGGCTGAGAAACGGAGATTTACATTTTTCGAATGTGGTGCGGATTTTGAAATGGGGGGACTCCCCGATTTGTTTGAGGGATCTGCCGGCCCCACTTAGGGTCGCGATAGCTTACCTGCCGCTGTATAGGGAGTGCGTGAAGGCGGGGGGGCGGTTGTTGTCGCAGAGGCATAGGGGGGAGCTCGTGGAAGCTGCTAGAAGGCTCGGGGACGTGGTTTTCGATGAGCCGGGCCAAAAACAAGAGTTATTGGCCGTGCTGGAACATCATCTGCCTCCGTTTTTCATCGACGGTGGTGAAGGTGTGGTTTGAGTGAGATAGAAGAAAAATTTAATGGATATTTCTGGTTTTGGTCTCTCATGTTATAGAAAATAATGAAATGTTTTTAGAGATGTTGAAGATGTTAGGTTAGGGGTATTATGGTAGGTTGTTTCTTTGCCCTTAATTTGCTGATGTAAAAACATGCCTCCTTTGGATGTGTGTGCTTGTAAAACCTTATGTGAAAGTAACTGGTGGCAATATATGATGGGGCATGTTTGTTCGAATTGATTTGAGACGTCGTGTAGTTTTTACCGTAGATTTGCATAGAATACACGCATACTGTGTGTGAATGTGTATATTCACGATAAATCTACGGTAGTTATCTACATCGAGTATTCCTCCAGGTGTAGCACGGATAAAACCGAGATGTGATGGGTTTTTGCAGGAGGTTTCTTTTGCTATGGGAGGAAGAATTACAAAACCTACCCCTGAGTTTTAGGTTAATTAAAAAGAACACTTATCTTTTAAAATTCCAAATCCCCCTTGAGGTATTACAAATACTCCCGGCTCGTGTTTGTTTTACAAATTACATCTTTAATAGGTAAGCAATTTGGAAAATATCAAGGGGGTATGTGTACTTTTGAAGATAACTAAGTTTTTTTTGAAATTAGGCTAAACCTCAAGGTAATGTTTACAAGGGATGATTACAAAAAACATTTGATGTTTAGGCTAATTACAAAAAACCCAAGAGATTTTAAAAATTGCAGAAAACCCATTGAGGTTTGATTTCATCCTACATCTTCATAGTATGTTTTCCAAAAAATCCATGGCATTTATAGAAATATTATACTTACTCCTTAAATTTAAGACAAAATCAAACATCATCCCTAAATTTAATACAAAATCAAACCTCAAGATATTTTTTTTGGGTAATTGTACGTTTATTGATGATATAATAAATGAATTTTTATCGAGCTTAAAATATTGTATCTGATTTTAGTTTAGTTATTAATCGAGCAGAATGCGAATCAAACTTAACTAGTTTGATAAATTTCACATATTTTATTATTTTTCACTAATCGAGTCGAGGTTAAGCCGAGTTTTACATCTCACCAAACCAAGGAAAAAACGAGTTCAAGCATCATTCGTTCTGTTGACGAACGGAACTTACACGAGCTTTTAATAATCAATCTCGATTAGTTTCGCTCGTTTTTCAGCCCGAATCCCACATCCATGAATAGATAATTCACCCACTGAATCCCAAATGCACACAAATACTGTGAAGCAAAAAAACTGATTAAATGGACTTGAAGATACTTCAAACAATTAGGATAAAAACTCAGAACATATCCAACTCATGAGGTAAAATTTGCTAAGAAAATGAAAAAATGTGTCACATTTTTCTTTATCTTGAAAACATTACAAAGAAACAAAAATTTTATGGATGGCAATCTAAAGTCTCCACACCATTTACACATATGTATAAGTAACATCCCTAACATTAGAAGGCATAAAAGCCAAGAACATGAGAAGTGCCAAGATACAGATGGGAACCAAAAGCAGCAAAAACGGCGGCGGCGGCAACGGCGGAAGGACGAGCGGCAGTATCAGCAACGACATCGTCAGGCAGACGAGCAAAAACAACGACTCCAACGTGAAATAACGGAACATTCTCCCGCTACTATGCCCTTGAGAAAACGAACGACTACATTCCAATTTCGTTCGCTCGATATGGTTGTTTCTACCGGGGCGGTGATGTTAAACGTCCATAATGCCGGTTAAGTACCGATGATCGTGCAGATCGATGAAGCGTTTCGACAATGCCGATTTTGATCTATGTTGTTGGTCTACACTCATTTAAATGACACTTTTAGAACAATGTACTCTGTCTGAAATTATAACCTTTTTTTCAAGAACTCAAATATCTGTCCTAAATGATTTTGTGCATCTTCAATGCTAAAACCATAAGACATTGTCCCCAGAAATCCAACTGCCATTCAGAAAACAATGAAAATAGCAAAAAGTTAGAATAGGTTTGCGGCAAACAAATTAGGGATAATTACAGAAACCCCCCCGAGGTTTGGACTAATTACAAAAAACCATGGGGTTCGGGCTAATTACAAAAAAAAACCAGGGATTTTTGGGAATTACAACCCCCCGAGGTTCGGGCTAATTACAAAAACAATCAGAGATTTTTGGAAATTACAAAACCCCCCAAGGTTCGGGCTAATTACAAAAACAATCAGAGATTTTTGGAAATTACAAAACCCCCCAAGGTTCGGGCTAATTACATAGAGATTTTTGGAAATTACAAAACCCCTCCAAGATTCGGGCTAATTACAAAAAAACAGAGACTTTTGGAAATTACAACCCCCGAGATTCGGGCTGATTACAAAAAGAAAAATAGAGATTTTTAGAAATTACAAAAAGACCCTTTAGATTTGATTCATCTTACATTTTTCCCCATCATATGCAAAAACATATTTCAAAAGCTCCCCTTACGTTTATCAAAATATTACAGTTTTCCGCCTTAAATTTAAGACACAATCCAACCTAAGGTTTTTTTTTTTTTTGTAATTTTTGAAAACCTCTTGGTTTCTTTGTAATTAGCCCAAAACTTAGGGGGATTTTTGTAATTATCCCAAAAAATTAGTCAAGTTTGATTGTAGTAGAGAAGGCAAAAAAATCAATGTACTCTTAGATGTCATAATTTCCATCCTAACAAGTAACAACAACATGATCTAATGATTCTGATCAATCTTAAAGGTAAATAGATCACATTCAACACAAAATATTCAATAATAAAGCATAATTGTATAAAAGTCAACTTAATTAAAACAAATAAAACTATATTAAAAAAAATAATCCTTGAGATGAAACTATGTATTCCAAGATTGACCAGAGTTCATCAGCAAATCCCATTGAACAACATTTCACCTTATATTATTGGGATAATCACAAGAACACCCCTGAGGTTTAGACTAATTACAAAAAATTCCTTGAGGTTTGATTCCAACTTACATTTTCTCCCTTCCCTTCATAAACAACAAACATTTCAAAAATCCCATTATATTTCTAGAAATATTACAGTTAACCCCTTAAAATTAAGGCATAATCAAACTTGAGGGGCTTTTTGTAATTTTGAAATATTTCTGGATTTTTCTGTAATTATCCCAAACCTCAGGGGGTCTTTTGTAATTATCCCTATATTATTTATATATGCAATATTTAGCATGAGAAAAAAAAAATATTCAGAAATATATACCTATAATGCTTGTAAAGCTGTTGTAAATTCTGCAGGCTGAGGAGATAATGATGAGTGTCAAAATTAAACTTCCAAATTGTGCACCAACAATTACAAACACAACTAATTATAATAATTCCCTTGAAAACTACTTTTTGCATTTCACCCTTCAATTTCCTTAATATCTCTTCTTCTTCCCAAGACTTTTTTTTTACCTCACCAGAATCCAATCTTGAGAATATTAGGAAAAAACCCACTAAAAAATAACAAAAAAATCCCAAATTTGGTGTTAAAATCAAAAGAGTTTTGAACTTTTGATGAGAAAGGAAAACAGAGGAAAAATTTGGTTGAAAAGGAAAGGAAAATGTGTATTGTGGTGTTGTTATGTAATTATATCAAAGTTGTGGGGTAGAAATTTGTTGCCTTTTTTGGTTAATTGAGAAAGAGATTTTGGAATGGATTTTGGGGAGGTGTTTGTTTCTTTCCTTATGTAACCAATATGGATACATATATATATAATATATGATAGTATATAGTATATAAATACTTGTCCTAGATTACAAGAAACTACTATAAGGGGGGTGGGGGTGGTGTGGGGTGGGGGTGAGGGTGAAAAAAGGGGGGTGGATTCAATGAATGAGCTGAAAACAAGTGGGGGCTGCTGACAAAAGAAATATTTTTGATGGTTGGATCAATTGATATTTTAAGAATTTGAAAAAGGATGTCTTGGTTCTTCACCCCTGGACCCCCCACCCCACCACCCTCATAAGACTATGTTTGGCATGACAAATAGCAATGACGGAGCCCTAACATCCTAACGGGTGGCCGATATACAAAAATAGAGTGGGTCGGATACAACGGTGGAGTCAGGTGACCCTAACAGGGTGGACCGATACACACAAATGGGGTGGGCCGGCCGATACGCAAAATAGGATAGTCTGAATAGAAAATTCGAAAAAAATAATACAAATTATAACTATTTTTTTTAAAAAAAAAAGAGGGCTGAGTCAGGGCCTAGGTTGGTCCATCCCTGGACCCGTCAATGGCCGTATAGAAAAATCATACAATTAGCACTAAAAATAGTTTCTTTTAAAAAAAATTCTCACTAATTTTTTTTTTTTTTTTTGGAAAAATAGAGGAGTGAGTCAGGGCCCAAGTTGCCCACCTCTGGATAGGCCAGTGACAAATAGTTGTAGGGTTAATTAGGAAAATTATTACTGAAGTTTAGCCTAATTACAAAAGGAGTCAGTTATTTTTTGAAATTACAAATATCCTTTAACATTTATTTTTACCTTACAGAATTCCACACTCAAGATACCTCAAGAAGGAATGCATTCATTAGGTAAATATAAACCTTAAGGGAATGTCTTGGGAATGGAAAGGGATGAATTCGAATCCCTGCTCGTCCAATAACACGTCTTTTGACCACGCGAGCTACATTCGAATCCCGTAACAACATTTATCCATTTAATTTCTGTTTCAGTAGGTTTTTGTATTTTTCCACCTCAATACCTCTTTTGGAAAATAAGCCCTTTTATGTATGTTCACATTGCATGTATATCGGCAAAAAGTTTTTTTTGGTCCTTTAACTTACACTACTTTGACATTTCATCCTTTTTCTTTTCACTTTTGACAAATAGTCATTTTTCTCAACAAAAAAATGAGATTTGGTCCTCTTACCTGCTATAGCAGGTTACTTTGACCTGTTGAGCTCATGTGGTATTTTTATATTCAAAGTTTTTAATTTTCATTTAAAAAATAATATTTAAATCTTGCATGTCATCCTATTTGGCCTAAATGATAGAAAAATTAATTAAATGAAACAAAAAATTTGAAAAATCTGAAAAAATTATCTAAAAATTCTGAAAGTTGTTTTACTAAAATTAAAAATTATTTGAATTTTTGTAGCAAAGTTTTAAAAAATTAAAAAAATATATTTTAAAATCTAAATAATAGAGTATATAAAATCTGATAGTTTTTGTAAAAAACTAAAGATATAAAAAAATCGAAATTGTTTTAAAGGTACAAAAAAATAAATATGAAAATTGTTAAAAAAAACTATAAACTGTTTTTAAAAATCTGAAATTTATTTGAAATATTATAATCTATTTTAAAACGTCAAAAATTGTTCAGAAAATAAAAATTTGTCTTAAAATCTGAAAATGGATTAAAAACAATTTTTTTTAATTTTAGACAATTTTCAAATTTTTTTAATTTTATATTTTAGACAAAATTTAAATTGTTCAGATTTTTAGATAATTTTCAATTTTTTTTTAATTTTATATTTTAATATTTCAAATAATTGTTAGATTTTTAACAAATTTTTTTTAGTTTTTTAAACAAATTTTCAGATTTTTAAACACCTTTTAGTTTAAAACAACTTTTTCAAAATATTTTTGAGTTTTTCTATTTCAAAAATAAAATAATTTTCAATATTTCAACTAATTTTCAGATTTTTTCAAACAATTTATATTTTTTTAACAACTTTCATATTGTTTTTGTAATTTTAGAATAATTTCGAAATTGTTTTTACTATTTTTAGTTTTTTAAAGAAATTATCAAATTTTAAATATTTTAATTTTTAGATTTTAAAATGTTTTTTCGAAATTTTTTAAAACCTTGTTACAAAAAGTCAATAATTTTAAATTTTGTTAAAACAGTTTTCAGACTTTTTAGATAATATTTTCAGATTTTTTAAATTTTTTGTTTCATTTAATTAATTTTCCATCATTTAGGCCAAATATGATGCTATGTAAGATTTAAATATTGTTTTTTAAATGAAAATTAAAAACTTTAAAAATAAAAATGTCAAATCAGCTCAACAGGTCAAAGTAACCTGCTATATCAAGTAAGAGGACCGAATCTTAATTTTTTGTTGAGAAAAAAGACTATTTGTCAAAAGTGAAAAGAAAAAGGATGAAATGTCAAAGTGGTGTAAGCTAAAGGACCAAAATTTTTTTTTGCCCATGTATATCATGTTACGTTTCATAAGTCATTTTGGAACTTTCCACTTATTTTTTTTCTGGAAATTTCGGCCCTTGCCCCAATTTACTTGTAAAATTACCTTTTCCATGCTTTATTATGACAAACCCTAAAATTGAGTTCCATGCATCACATTTCTCAACCCGAACACGAACTATTAATTATTCGTGTTTTCTGAATCGACCCTAAATAACTTGTATATTTTAAAATTTTAAATAATTCAATTTCTTTATATGGTTTATATGGATTATATGAGTTAATTTTAATCCGAAAATTATATTTATATATATTTTGATATATTTTTAAATTCATCGTTATACTAACAACCTATTCAATCAATCAAAAATATTGCATAAAGTAACATAATAACAATACAATCTGGTTAATTGTGTCACAATCAAGTTAACCATAACCCAAAATGTTTATTTTCCGCGTTACTCGAATCCGGCCCATTTCCGACCCTAACTTGTCAAACCTCATTCCAAATTCGATATGTTTATTATTCATGTTATTCAGACTCGTGTGTCGTATTTTGATGTTGTGCCAAATATATATCTTAACAAATCGGACTTTGGGTTCAAACAAAACACGACAACTAACACGCTTGATTGCGAGGCATTGTTCCAATGAGTTGTATCATCTAGATACATCTTATTCAATCTTATCTCGTGAAAATATTAATTTTAATTAAAATTAACTAAACCCCTATTTATAAAAGAATCATTTGTTTTCTTATAAAATATATTTTATAAGAAATGATGATTAGAACTGTCAATTTGGGCCCGACCTACTATATTAAATTTAATTAAAAATAACTAAACCCTTATTTATAAAAAAATCATTTTTTTTTTCTTAATTATAATATATTTATAATAAATGATGATTAGAACTGACAATTTGAGCCCGACTAAGTGGGTCGGCCCGACCGGTCCAACATTATAGCCAGACCCTCAAATATGGAGGCCCGAAAAAGATCAGACCTATTTAGTCCAGCCTAATGGGCCCAATCATCACGATGACTGATTCGAAGCAAAATACACTACACGTGATAGGTTGGACATTGAAAATTTTGGCCCGAGCCATCTTAGTCTGATTTTGCTCTCTGGCCCGATGGGCAGCCAGACCTAATTGCCAGATCTAGTGATGATTAACAAGAGTAGTATATGGATGATGGGCAATTGGGCATGTGATGTTGGCAAGTGATTGGAGATCTATCTAAGTGGATGGTGGACCTTAGCATTTATATATGGTGAGAATAAAATTAAATAGGAATTTTGAGGAGCAAGGTCATGTGCCTTTTATCACTTGATTCAATGCATTCCCAATGCAACTTGTCAAAATTCTAATTCCTCGTACATACATGATACAACCCACATTAATTTTCATTTTCTTTTAAATGTGCACTGGATAGAATATCCGATTTGACGCAATAACCTGCAAACTACACCAACCAAGTAAATTGCACTGCACAAACTTTGCACAATGACTAATCGGAAAAAACCGTAGACGGACAAGGAGAATTTAGCTCCTAAGCGATGACTAATTAGAATTATGTGGGAATTTTAGAACAACGATTATTTCAACAACATTAATGATAATTCCCCTCACATAACCCTTTTCTGACCATGAATTCATTAATTACGTACTTTTTCTTTTTGCCAAAATACTGAATTTAATTAATTTCTAAACAGAATAAATTCAGATAAAAGTGAATTAAAAAGGTAAGTATTATGTGTTTTTATATTATCGTGCTTCAAAATAACAGTTGAAAATTAATCGTATCACACAACTAATTTAAAGAATAATTAAATCCGTACATTTCTAAAAAAGAACTTATTCAAAAATTAAATGCCTTAAAAATGAAATTAATCAATCAAGACAACAAAAGCACATAGATGATTTTAATAATTAGAGTCAAAGTTTTAACCCTTTCTACATTTGGGAATGTGAAGATTTTTAAGTACACAATAAGCCAAGTATTAATGAAACTTGGACCTTAAAAAAAGAAAAAAAGGTATTTGTATATTACAAACATTGCTTAGAAGTTAGAACAAAGCACATAATTAAATAATTAAATTTGTCAAGCCACAAGAAAGTCAACAATTTATAGATTGGTCCATATTGTTTGTACATTTTGTTGCATTAGAATGATTATGCCCCTTCACCAACTGAAACCATAACCATGCCTAGGGTTCACTGGTTGGCCCTAATAAGTAATACCACCAATATCCCTTCTTTTTAGATTTTCTTATCAACTTCAATTTAATTGTTTTATAGTGTATATCTCGGATTTTATCAAGTTATATTTAATTAGGGAGTTTAAGTAGGGATGACAATGAGACGGTTGAAACCCGGACACTCAATAAACCCGCACTGATGGGGCTGGTCCAAAGTTGGGGGGGGGGGGGGGGAGTCCTGATGTGGGGTGGGTCGCGAGCCCTCTGTTTCCTTAGCTAGGTGGGTCTTGGGAGGTTGAGATATATTGACCAAACCTGCTCCAAACCCGTCTCGTTGCCATATAGGTCTTGAAATAATCGTTCTTTTAAATTATAATACCAATAGTTCATATTGTTCGAAAAATATAAATGTAATTGACTGAAATCACAAACTATATATGACGTGATCTTTTTTATGTTACTAGCTTGTAGGGGCCCACACCATTTACTTCTAACCCAAATTTTTTTCCCCTAGTCCAACTATTTTTTCCCTTTATAAAAAACTTATAATATTTTTTTTTTAAAAAAGATTCCCACTAAAAAAAACGGGAAGAAAAAGAATTTTGGGTGCGCGGGGGGCCGGGGTGGCCCCCCTAGATCCGCCCCTGCAGTAGCTTGTCTAACAATTATAAATTTTAATTATTCGAAAATAATCTTAGAAATCATGCACATGAAAGCTCTCTTATTTAATGTTTTTAATTAAGTCTTTCACTCAACTTGATTGTGTGTCGTTTAGATACATATAAATATAACATGAGAAATTGTCATAATCAAACCAATCACGTAATTAATTAACAAGTAAATGAATACTTGTAACATAATAAATTATGTTTTAAGGACAGTGATAAATTAATTATAAAGCAATTATAAATGTGTACTTGTCTTAAGATAAGATTAACCGGTCACTGGTCCGTTCTAATAATATAATGTGGTTATGTAGTTGAGAATGCCCTCCGGCATGCATTATGCATAGCTCAATGATGTAAAGGATTTGGGCACAATGTGATGTTCTCTTCGCTGACAACGCAACGTGGGAGTTCGAATCCGTCTGATAATATGTTAGAGGAAGATTTTTTGTATGGTGATTTAGTTTAAGACAACTCAGAAACTTGACTCATTGAGACGTAGTCCGCGATTCACTTCCTCCACGAAATTCTAGAGGCATGACAAGAGGGGAGATGTACTTCAATAATTTTTCTTTTTTGTGTGTGTGTGTGTGTGTGTTGAGAAGGGGAATGGAAATATAGTGGGGAAATTGCCTAACTATGGCAAAATTGAAACAAAATTGCTGAATTGAGGTGTTTTTCGGCGGAGTTGCGATTTTACTTGTTGGCGCACACGTAATGTGCGCCAAAACTATTATTGGCGCACATACCCTGTGCGTCAACCTTTTTTTCATTTCAATTGGCCGGGCGCAGCTTGATTGACAAGCGCCAGCTATTAAAAAATACAAAAAAACACACAAGGTGCGCCAACCATGAAGCCCAAAAAATTAACAAAAAAATACAAAAAAAAAAAATTGGCGCACCTACAAGCCAAAAAAAAAATACTTTTAAAAGTTGGCGCACAGGGTGTGTGCGCCAATAATAGTTCTGGCGCATACTACGTGTGCGACAACAAGTAAAATCGCAACTCCGTCAAAAAACACCTCAATTCAGCAATTTTGTTTCAAATTTGCCATAGTTAGGCAATTTCCCCAAATATAGTTTTATTTCAATGGGCAGATTACAATTTACAATGGACTGATGTCCTGTGGAAATTAAACTAAAGAAATAATTGCCAAGGAACCTAATCTTTTTTGACTGATTAATTTCAAAATTTTCTTTTGACCCTTAATTTCTGTGAGAAACATAATGGGTTGTACCATAATTGTTGCATGATAAATTCTATTCCAATTTGAATTAAATAATAATAATAATAACAATGAGATTTCTTGCCAGCTTCAGATTTATTCATATGTGTTTAGTATTATGGATTTTTCCATTGTTTAAAAGTCCGAATAAATCGGATAGGATCTTCTATTCCAAAATCGTGTTTTATCTCCTATTCCAACCGTGTAGATGATTGACACGTGTATTATACTTACCATGTTTATTTTCAAGCATAAATTGTGGGGTTCTAATATGGTAAGTGTAATACACGTGTCAATCATCCACACGGTTAGAATAGGAGATGAAACACGATTTTGGAATAGAAGATCTCATCCAGAAATAAATCATGAAATTTTTCAATTGATTAATAGTGACCGCCATGCATGTACAGTGCATGCACTGCCACAGTACTGCAACATATTACGATAGATTCATTGTACGAGGATGAAGAATAAATTCATGGGTTAATTGCAATTTTATAATATTAGTCATGTAATTTTTAGGGGTGGGCAAATTTAGTCCCGTAATATCTTGATGTAACAGTTTCAGTTTTTGACGATTTTACCCTTGGTCTAAAATGCAATCGCAGTCCAACTCCAACTTTTAACAATCATGTGTATTTTGGGTATTTTGGCTTAATCACAAGAGCATTGTGGGAAAATGTGAAATATCGAAACAATACCCTATTAGGACCAAAATCAAACAAAATCGAACTTGTAGGACTGAAGTTGCACAAAAGAACTTATATAAAATCAAAATTGCACATAATCAAAATCTTACGAGACCCTAAAATTTTACAAAACCAAAATTACTAGCCACATATAGTCGTGATACCAATTTTGCAATCAGGCACGGACCGAGAGGGAGGCCGGCTGAAGGGAGCCATCCCCCCTCCCCCAAATTTTTATGTTATGTAATACAATATATATCTATATATAATAAATTTATATACAAAAGTTATTTGTCTTCCTAAATATTTCGAATCTCGTCATTCTTTTCTCAAATATTATCAATTTCGCTCCACATGCTACAATTTCTGCGTCGGTCCATGTTTGCATTTAAGCCTAAATCCAGTGGTAGAAGATAAATCTGATTGAACTGCTTTTTTGTGCAATTTTATTTAAATTTCTTTGTTCATGCACTTAAATTTTAAATGCATGCATGAACGGACCGCCTTTAAAAAAAAGTTAACAGACTTGTTCAGAGTTTTTCAAACTAAAAAAAAATTAAATTGAAGGTACAGAAAAAGTCAATACGTACACGCCATTGACCATTATATATTGCCCTTTTTCAATTCAACAAAAATCCACCATATGCACAAAGACTGAGAAAATTATATAATATCCATGTTTATTTCATTTTGTAATTAATAGTTATACGGAAGTAGCCACCGGCCACTGTTGTAACATTTGGATTTGATTAGTTATAACGTTATTGTTATGAGTTTGTAGATAAAAATATTTAATTATTTCCTTATTTACAAGGTTATTGAAATAACTAGACGCTAGTTTCGGGCAGCAACCTTACGTCTAGGAATAATACGTACTTTTTTTAGATGCGCCATCCAACTAGCGCCTAAAGATAATACTATTTTTATACTAATGTTGGCCGATTTTGGTTACTTAGCCCGTATAAGCCTCATTTGCCGCCAAAGCGGGCGCCTATGCTGATTTTTGACCAAAGGGATTTTTTCCACCGATTTGGATAAAATCGGTAAGATCTAGGGGCGCCTAGCGCCTACAAGCCGATTTTTACAATATTGCTTATTTATGTGTAGGATATATATTATTTTAGTAAAATCAACAATCATGTTTGTTTTAGCAATTTTAGTGCTTGTTTGGGAACACTTTTGAAATGGACTTTTGGCGCTAAAAGTCCATTTCAATAATAATTCATGTTTGGTGGTTAATTTAGAATGGACTTTAGGAAAAGTCAATTTTCCAAAAAGTCCATTCTAGAGAAGTAAGAATTGAAGGCTTTTTGAAAAGTCCATTCTACAGAAGTCCATTTTCAAAATGGAATTTTGCATAAGTGCTCCCAAACAAGCACTAAGTGTGCTAATTAAAAGTATGTCGAGATGCTTCCGTTTATTTTTTTGTGCGATGGGTTTTATTTTAAGAGCTACCGAATTATTCCCGAATTTGAAAGTTGTTATTATGCACTAAACACAATCAGTTCTTGAGGTTGAACTTTTAGTAAGACGGTATGAGACCGTGAGACGGTGATATTTTTAGTATATTTAGATAAACTATCACTTTTTACACTAAAAATATCACTTGTTACACTAAAAAAATATCACCGTCTTACAGTCTCACGGACTTTCACCGTCTCACGTAAGTTTTTGCACTTTTAGTTTGGGCTTCAGGCTCAACCATGCGATGAACAACAATATTTTTCATCTTTCCGTTTCTTCTTTTTTAATTAAGAAAGGTTGTTAGTATGCACTAATCAAACAAAGTTCACGTAAGAAAAATAACTACAAAATCTCAAACAATTTGAACCCAAAATCTCAAACAAATTATCCGATGCACTAATCTCAATACAATTTGAACTCAAAATCTCAAACAAATTATCCGATGCTCCACTTAGAACGACCATTAAACGCTCGTTTAAATTCAGTTCGTTAACATAACAAACTAAACTTGTACATATAATTTGTGTAAGTATGTTTTCATCGATAAGATGTGAAGCTATTGAACTTGGTTTGATTAGTGGAAAACTAACTAAATATATGTAATATCAAGTTACTCAAAATCGATTCATGTTCGGTTCGACTAAAATTTTGATACGTGCAACTAAAATCAAACCAACTCAAAACAATTTCTAAAACTTGACAAAAGTTCAAGCAAACTTGAACAATAACATATTCAACTCTACTCAATTAGTTTACACCCTAATAGTCATTAAGTGTTTTGATAACTCAAACCTTGACACATCTAACCTATAGACCAATATTAATAGTCATGAATTGCTGCTGAGTAAAGACTTGAAATTCCATAACTAGAAAAAGCATAAACTAAGGAATTATTTTAAGGGATAATTACAAAAAGATCCCCAAGGTTTGGGCTAATTACAAAAAAATCCAGAGATGTATCAAAATCACAAAAAGACCCTCAAGTTTGGTTCCATCTTAAATTTAAGGGATAACTGTAATATTTCTATAAACATCATGGGAATTTTCGAAATGTTATTTGCTTATGAAAGGGAAAATGTAAGACGGAATCAAACTTCAACGTGTTTTTTCGAAATTTTCAAAAAATTCTGGATTTTTTGTAAGTAGCCCGAACCTCAATCCAAACAAACATTTGACAATGAAAAGCATTCCAGCAACAGCCATAATAGCACACAGAAAAAGGTTATTACTCATCCACAATAAGTTTCCAAGCAAGCCATAACCACATACACAATTCGTAAACATCACAATCTTAATAATTTCGAAATTTAATGTTTGAGCTCGAGTTCCTATATTTTATTAGGGTGAAAAACCGGTGAAATAGAAGATAAAACACCTTCCTCGCTGACTAGTACTCACTCCTGCAAAAGAAAAACGATACTTAGAGCACAATACGGTTTGATAACGGGATAATATCCCACATTGTGCAAGGAAAAGAATATCATTATCATTTATAAGAATATTACAGTTGCCCTTAAATTTAAGACAAAATCAAACATGAGTATTTTCATCCTATCAAACAAGAAGAGATATTTCTCCATATTAGAAGGGATTGAAATTGTACATGAGATGGACTACTTCAATCCCTCCTTTTTCTCTTCCCCTCCGTATTTTATTCCTATCAAACAAGAAGAGATATTTCTTCATCCCTCCCACAGTCACTATCCGACCCCTCCTACCAAACATACCCTAAGGCTCGAACTCCTATCATTTGGAGCCAATTTATGATGAGCCTAGTTTAGGCTATCTAATGAACGTGTCAAATCTATCACACAAATCACATGGCACTAGGATTCAGATTTTATGTTCCAATTTTCTATTCCATTTCCTATTCCACCGTCAGGATGAATGATATATGTAGATACACTAAATCAATCAACCACTCATGTTTATCTCAATGACACGTGACATTCATCCGACCATGTGGAATAAGAAGAGGAATAGGAAAATGGAATAGGAAATCTAGTCCCCGTCCCTTGGCACTAGGCCCCTCGAGAATTTAGATTCTATCATGTTCTCCAAGGGGTCTAATTCAAATCTTAAAGTGAACGATGGCAAGGCCACTCGATAAAATAGACCATTTTATATGTTGCATTTAACTATGCCATGGGACTAAAGTCTAAATCAAAAAAAGGAAAGGGATTCTTGTAGATGGAGGTGAAAAGGATACGATTTCCTATATTGTCTAAGCATACAACAACAACGGGTTTCTTGTGTAGTTGTGTGTGTTGGTGGATAGAGGTGAAAGGATATGATCTTCCATATCATACTTTGAATTTTCCAAAATAAGCATGAAAAAGCTATTACAGACAACAAAAAGCCGAACTTCAGAAAATGTAGTAAATACAAGGCAAGCTCATGTAACTGCGGAAACTTGGTTGGCATACGGTCATAAATAGAAAAAATGGCTAAGCAGGTGATGTAGTAACCTCAGCACCTAAAAAATCGAATAATTTGCCACCAAAAACATGAGTACAAATGATTGACTGACAAACTACATAAGCTGAGATGAATACCAGAAGCAAATAATTTTTTGACATCACTATATAATTTATCTAACAGCTGGGCAGTAAGGAAAAACATAACATTTTCGCATATTTAGCAAAGCAGATAGAGGAAATGCACATAGATTTTGTGTTTCTAGCAATCATAATGGTTGGAAATGGAAGGTTCCCCAAAATGCACGATTTTATAACTTTTTTTACAAGCAAATTATTGGTAACCGACTAACGAATAAAAGACACATATAATTAATATACCTCATCATCGTCGTCGTCATCACCTCCATCTTCCTTATTCTTCTTCAGACGAGTCGTGCCACCCTCCTTGGAGATCGGCAGCTTCATCGCCCCAAAAGGCGTGTCTACATGAATATTTCCTTTCATGGCGTACCCAGTCCCTCTACCTCGCATCATGTCCCAAAGAGCCGAGCCACAGTCCTTGGGCCTAAACGTGATAGGAACATCGATGTACGTAATCCCATTCTTTTCAAGATTAGCAGACTTCGCCAGATCAGCCCCACCGATGTTCACGTCACATAACCAAACCTCATAGTCGAGATCATTAAGCCCCAAATCGAAATCGTTCATGTTTTCCAACTTCAAATGAAGAGTCGCAACAGTTTCTTCAAACGAGAACTTGTCAAAATGAATCTTGTCAATATCGACATTCGGCTTGTACGGTATTGGGATCTCCCCGGTTTTCTCGAGAGGCAGAGTAAGCCGACCGAAAACTGGCACATCCACTATTAGGTCAACCTTAACTCTGTAAGGAATTATGCTTCCAGGTTTTATATCAGCATATGTATTCTTAATATCATCGTATACCAGACAAACCGGTATCTTAACGGTCTCGGAACCGTGCGCGTGTATCGTCCCGGCATCGGGGATTAATCCAGAAATTAGTTTTCGGCCGTCACTCTCGATTAAATAGTTTATGTCAATGAGAGGGATAGGGACAGGATTAGGGTTCTTGATTAGGACATCCACAACTATATCTGCTTTTTCAAGATTTATGTGGGGAATGTGAATATCGGTAACATCTGCGGTGGGTTTACCGAATCCTACCGTCTCCTCAATTTTTTCGCCGATGTCTTGGATGAAATCCTTAACCTTGTCCAGAAACCCACCCTTCTCTTCATCTTTCTTTTCTTCTTTGTCCCCTCTGTCCTTCACATCTCTTTCGACTACGTCTGGATTATCATAAGATGCCATATCTGTTCGAGCAACAAATTTAAAGGTAGCAAAAACTAGACAAATGAACAAAGATTAACTTGGAAATAATGCAATATATGAGCAACACAAAGTAGAGTCTCCAGACAAGACTCATCTCCAACAGATCACATCTTTGCCACATACAGAGAAATATCCAATCTAACCTCTCTTTTTTTGTGGTAATATGCCGTTTTGTAAAAATGAAAAATAGTCATGTTACTCAAAAGCATGTTCTTTCGATATTTTGACTAAAAACTGACAGTCATACTCATCTTGTATTCTTTAGTAAAGTATTTAACCATTTTTCAAAATTGATGCGGTACATTTCTGGAGCCTATATGATTCTTGGTCCGAGAAATGTACCGGTCCTAAGAAATGAAAAGAGAGGTAAAGTGGACGATTGAATTCAAAAATGGATAGAAAACATAATTTTGTAAAACATAGCTAAAAAAACATAGCTAAAAAACCTAAGATGACGATGGTTTTGGAATTTCATCTCATTTCTCCTTCATATGAAAGTCGTGTCAAGAAGGTCATCCGGCGAAAAAACTGTGCCACAGAAAGCTAATATCTAGTGTTAACTAATTTTAGACAATTAATTGACACTATAAACTTCACAACACCGACCCCACATAGTGGGATAAGGTGCAGTTCATCAACGATGATAGCTAAAAAACATTTTTGTTATGGAGAAATGGCCAAATATCCGACCGACTTTTTTTTTCGTCAAGAAAGTCAAACAGAACAAATGATAACTGCAAAACCTCATCATCGAAAGATGCAGAATTTGGGGATCGTGGTAAAAGGGTACTCAAATTATCACAAGATCAAAACTTTTCTCCATTTTTATTCCCATTCAAAGCTCTCTATTTAAACCCAGATCCTCAAATTTCACAGTTCTTGAAGTCTTCACATTTATTTCCCCAGGAATTATTTA
This sequence comes from Rehmannia glutinosa, assembly GCA_016081115.2. Lineage (NCBI taxonomy): Eukaryota > Viridiplantae > Streptophyta > Magnoliopsida > Lamiales > Orobanchaceae > Rehmannia > Rehmannia glutinosa. The sequence goes on from JABTTQ020003482.1 coordinate 540,789, forward strand.
TAAGCATAAAAAGGATCACAAAAATAAAATAAAATAATACAGTTAGATCCAGAACCCAAATCAGGATCAGAAAATGTATATAGTTGCTCAAAAATTACTTTAATTTCTATATTCATAACCACAAAAGAAGCAAAAATGGGATCCAAGATTACAGAGTGATCCATCTCAGTAAATGGACAAAAACAACCAAATAAATCTGCTAAAATACCAAATTATCAGCATCTATTATCATCAAAATCAAGATCAGCTATACCCACAATAGAATCATGTTTATAACCCGAAAAAATAAAAATTAAAAAAGCATTGTCGAGTGAACTTTACCTTAAAAAGTGTTGAAAATTGAGTTGGAGGGAGAGAGATGAACCCAAGCTTTTTTTCTTACGGTTGTTTATTCAGTACTAATAATGAAAAAGATTAATAATTAAAAAAATAAATAAAAGGAGAAAGCAATAAATGTGGCCTTAGTATGAACTTTTGGCTTATGACGTGAAAAATGAACAGATAATATATAGGGATAATTACAAAAACAATCCTAAGGTTCATGCTAATTACAAAAAAACCCAAAAAGTTTTGACAATTACAAAAAATCCCTTTAGATTTAATGCGATTTACATTTTTCCCTTTATTCGAAAAATATTTGGAAAGTTTTTATCAAAATATTACAGTTACACACATTCAAACTTGAAGAGGTATTTTTATAATTTAAAAAAAAATTTGGTTTTTTTGTAATTAGCCCAAACCTTGGGTGGCTTTTTGTAATTATCCATAATATATATGATTATGTGTTGTTTTGTCAAAATGATAAAATCTTTGATAATTTAGTTTGCCGACAGAGACAATGAGTGGGATCCATAATCGTAGGCGACCTTACACTTGTCCATGATATTTGATATTTTCTCATTTATTAAAAAAATGTTGTATTTCCTTTTTCTACTTTTAAAATAGTAAAGGAAGGATGTATACTTTTAGCTTCTTTTCCAGAAGATGATAAATATTTTTTATAAGCAGATTCAAAGTATTAGTCATCTGCGTATAATTAACATTAATATTAGGAAATTTTTTTCCTCTATATGGAAAATAAATAAATTTTAACCATTTGAAAAAATCATGTTAATATGGATCTTTATTATTAAATTCGATCCATTTCATGAAATTATTAAAATATCTATTTTGTTTTGACTTATTATAAGTCACTAAAACCATTGGGCTTTCAAATAATTTTTTGGCTTTTTAAAAGCTTTTCGAATAGCTTCTGGAATATAAAACAATTCGTTTGAAATAGTATTAACACTATATCCCATATCTGAAAAAGATGGGGACGAAGGTTTGTTTGTATTAAAACTTGTAGTTGGTATTTCAACCTTATAATTTGGTTTACTAATGTTTTCAGAGGTTTTATTTAAACCTGCTATATTAAGACTTTCTATAGAAGATGTAGAAAATCTTCTAGATCCAGATTCACCGGACTCATTTAATTTTAAACGACAACTTCTTTGAGAAGTGAATTTTATTATAACATCACCATCATCATATTTTGGTATTTCAACCTTATAATTTGGTTTACTAATGTTTTCAGAGGTTTTATTTAAACCTGCTATATTAAGACTTTCTATAGAAGATGTAGAAAATCTTCTAGATCCGCATTCATAGGACTCATTTAATTTTAAACGACAACTTCTTTGAGAAGTGAATTTTATTATAACATCACCATCATCATATTGGATGATTTTCTCAACCTGTCTAAGCTCAGGTTTCTGAGCTGGAACTGCTTGTTCCATTTTCCAGATTTCTGGTAAAGAAATTTGATTCCAAGAAATTGTTTTAGGAACCACAAGATTACTTTTAGTAATATCGGTGATAAATAGAGTGGTTTCTTGTCTTTTCAAGTAGATCCAATTTGAAATTTTAAACACAAGAGTATTCATTACTTTGTAACAAATACGATATATTAATACAACATTTTCTGGATCCGGATAACATATCAAATCCTTAATTTTAACATTTAATGTTAAAGCCTCAAGTATATTAGATCAGATAAGGAAATTGTATAATCCGGAAAGCAACTAAAATAAATAGGACCATCACATAAAGATGATTCTACGATCCCTATTAGAGAGTCTTCAAAATTTCTATGCCTTTGGTCTCTGACCATAATTAAGGCAGAGGTATTTAAACCTAGTCTTGTTAAAGGTTTTAAGCCTATTTGAATCATGCCTAAATGCATATATTTATACTGAACTTTATGAAGTTCTATTAATTTTTTATATAATAAATTAAAATTATCATAACCCTCTTTTAGAGGTATAGATTCTTCTATTGTTTTTACAATATAATCAGATCTAAATGATAAATGATTAGATCTATAAATTTTCTATTTAGAGGCGACTGGTAATGACCAGTTTTGGAGATTTTTCTCAAAATTTTCAGAGATTATTATCTCTTTGTTTTTCTGGTTTTCCAAATTTTCTAAAGAATTTTTTGGAAAGTATTTGCTTAATCGATTCATTTTGAAAATAAGTATACTGTCAACGACTTACACACTCTGACCTGCCTCTATCTGGGACTTACAGTATACGAGCTGCGCGACTTAGGAGAGACTCCGTGTAAAACTTATTTATCAAAAATGAAAAGATTAATTAAACCTTTTCAAAAATTTCTTTATTGAATTAATACAGTTTAACTGTATATACCGTATATTTTGGCTCTGATACCAAAATGGTACCAGGATATAATTGAGTTATTTTAACTCAAAATTATTAATATTAGAAAATTTTAAGACTATAAGTCTTGAATAACAGAAGCAATTTATATGAAACTTTTGAGTTTCAATTATAAGATTATTATCAAATAATTATTACTACTAATGGAAAACAATATATACAAGATAACAAATTATCAAACAGACTTTTATTAAATACTGAAATACTTACATGTACAGTAATCTTGATCAGAATAGTTGATCGAGATCAGAAACTATTGCAAACTTCAAACTTATTACAACTGAGAAATTTTACAAGAGAGAGAGAGAGAGAAGAAGAGTTGAAGACTTAGATGCCTTAAATGAAGAGGCTATGAGCCTTTTTATAACCATTCCGCCGGATATCAAATGCGGATTCCAAAATTTTTATAAAATACTGACGTCACTGCTTACGTCACTGCTTACGTCAGTGCTGTTGTCATGGCTGACGTTTTTGTCAATTTGGACAATTTTATCCTTCATATTCTCTGTTCATCATTTCTAAGATGAGATCTTCATCCTCATAAGGATTTAAGGCTTCATTCATTTTCAGTATCTTCAATATTTTTGTCTTTTGAAGATGAAGTACTCGGTTTATCCTGTTCGGTGAGTTCGGTTCGAATACTTCTTTGAATAATTTTGCAACACTATCCTTGTCCATATGTTGCAATAATTCTTTTAATAAAGCAGATTGTGTTGGAACTTGATGGTTCATATTCCTCATTGTTTCATGAGCTGGTTTTAGAGATCTGATAAATGTTTCTTCAAATTTTCTTTAGAAAAAAAAATTATTTGAGAAAAGACCATTGGATCGGTCCAATTATTTCCAAATTGAACAAACTAAATGACACAAATCTAAAAAGGATAATGATGGGCTATAATTCGGATGAGCCCAAAGGCTAGGGTGCGATTATATATACTTTCATTTCGAAAATTTTCATTTTGCTAGAGAATAGTAGTGAAAAAAAATTGGGAGAAAAAAGATGAATTTTGAGAGTGTGATTGGATGTGAGATGAAAACGTAATGATGAAAGTTGATTGGATGAGAAAATAGTAAAATAATGATTGGATGTGATTGATAGTTAGAAATGTGTGAGTGAATGAATAGTGAAATTTGTGGGATAATGTGTAATAATGATGAGTTTTTTGTGAAAAATGTGTAGATGTGATTGGTGAAAGAAAAAGTGAGAAAAAGTGAAAGTGAGAGAATAATATATATTCTGAAAATTTTCATAAGCAATCGCATGTTTGGTCAAAAAAAATTCTCTAGCGGAGCGAAAATAGATTCTCTCTCACATCCAATCGCAGCCTAAGTCCAATCAAATATTTTGGATTATGATAGAATAAAGTGATGATTTAACTATTATTTTATTAATTGAGGTAATGCACCGAAATTAAAGCCCAAGAAGGTCTTAAATCTTAAGGCCAAATGCCCAATATGTCTATAAATACTAGAGTCGACAAAGCTCGGAAGGGAATCAGTGATGACTAAATTAGGTCGGATTGGGCCGACCCAAAATCACTCGGGCCGATGTTTTCTCGACCCAATCTAATCCAAAGCATGTGTAAAATGCGTCGGAACGCTCGGGTCGGGCCAAGGTAGACCCAAATTTTGCAGCTCTAATAAATACCCTCGTATCTTCATTGTTCAAAATAGTCATATACTACGCATGTAGCATCTCTCAAGTTGTTTAGATTGTACTTGCGTGCTTTGGAACTGACTTGAGCGTCGGAGAATTTTCGTCGGGTCAATTCCAACATTTCTAACGACTTTTTGTGAGCAAATGGTAACCCGTTCAATAGTTGAATTCAATAGGAATACTACAATTGGAGTGATATTGTATCAAATAAGAAGTGATAATATATCATCATCAATGATTTAATAGCTTTTTATGTGCTTACAATCAAGGGTTTTAAAATTCGATCAAATCTAACTGAATGATTTAAATGCAAGTGATAAGAAATCTATTTTTGACATTTTACTTGTTAACTCTTGAACTAGTCAAAACTCACAATTTAGACTCTTTTATTTTATATTTGCAATCTTTTGAGTTACGTAATAAATTGAGCATTCATTCGATGACTTATTACTATAAATTACAATACAGGCCAGACAGTGATGGCTCAAAAGCTACCTTTAAAATCATAGGCAAGTGTACCTATCGTTTTATAGTATAGATTATTGAGTACCGAGTGTCATTCCCACGAGGATTGTACGTACTAATAATTACCGTCTTTTTGTTATTTAATCTAACAATTTTCAGAGTTTTGTTTGATGAAAAAGAAAAATAAAGAATCTAAATTATCAAAATGTAAATTGTAAAAATGAAAGAAGATTTGTAAAATAAGAAATCAAGAGATAGAAATGTGTTTGAATGTAAATCCCTCTAGAATGTTTTTGTGATTTGACAAGTTAAAAATACAACCGTAAGCCCTTAAACAAAAACCAACCTCTTTTAATAAAATCTCATGTCTTGTGGACCGTAGAAATTCCCAATTTAAGTTAAACCCTTTCTCAAGGCGAAAAACTTCTAATCTCAAGTTGATTAACTGAAATCTCTTTCTAGTTAAAACTCCCAAGACAACATTATAAAGATTTGTGAATTCCCATATTAGGTTTGACCCTAATCCAGAAGATTTATGTTGTCCTATATCTAGGATTGCATGCAACTCTCTTTACTTATATAGGTTCTATTTCACCATGAATCTCTCGATTTCCGGATGAAAAATAAACTTCAAATCAATATTGCGCATATATCAATTCGAATGAACGAAGCATAATATAAGTGAATCACACAAAATATGAAGATTTTATTAAAAACATACACACCTTAATCACAAATCCATTCTAGAGTTTATTACATTCAAACACTAGGAGTTTAGCTACACATGGCTTTGATAAAAGAGTATACTACACAAGATGATTTGAATAAAATGAACATGGTGTACTTAGCTCTTATTCAAGACCAATACAAGACTTCATCCTTGGTCGATGATGTTGAGCTCCAAGCCTTCTCCTTTAATGCTCTTCAACTTCCAACTCTACCTCTCTTTTCTTCTCTCAATGTATTTTGCTTTGTAACTTAGAGAGAATGAATCAATGAATATACAATGAATGGAATCTCCTTCCCAACTCAAACTCTTGCCTTTTATAGACATCATTTTTGTGAAAGAACACATCAATAATGCTATCTTTTGTTAAACAATTGCCTCCACTTTCATTGTTGGTTGGTGAATTCTTATACTCAATTGATGATTGAGGGAATATGGGGACATGTTGCAGCAAAATTGGGTGTTAAAGGTGTATAAAAGTGGTCAACAAGCTTGGTAGGTGAGTTTTCCATAATTTTCGCATGGAAAAGTTGCAGAAAAGTGCCCCGGACACGCCCGTGTCGTCGCCCGTCCCGAACGTCGGGTCGTGGCTTTGTTTTATCACACAGGGAATCGGGAAACATGGTTGTGCTTCCCAACACGGCCAGGCCGTGTCTCCGGACTGGCCGTGTTGGGAACACGGCCTGGCCGTGTCGGAGGTCATTTTGTGCGAAAAATCGAGTTTTTAGCTCCGTGAACACGGCCGTGTTGCCCGACACCCCGCCCGTGTTGGACCAAAAAGGCCCCAAATGACGCGTTTGGCTTGGAATTTTGAGCGTTTTTGCATCCTTAAACTCCCCGGTATGTTTTGACATGAATCCATGGTCCGAAATTCACCAAAATTAGCCCCGAATGGTCAATCTACATCAATAAAAGCACCTCGGAGTAATATAAACTATGTACAATAAAAAATTTACAAAACTAACAATAAAATAACTCGAATTCTACTCAAATATACTAATAAAACATGCATAAAAAGACCCTTATCAAACCACCTCCAACTTTGAACTTTGCTTGTCCTCAAGCAAAATATTATATCAAAAAGAGGGATTCAATAAATCACAACATACAAAGATGATTTTTTTTTTCAACATATTGAACATAAGCAGTCAAGTTCTTGGCTTTCTCAACCCGAATTAACCATTAAGTAAAAACATAGTTTTGTAAAGCGATCGACTGTCAAGAAAGACTGTAATATCGGCAGGCATTATTTAGACTTGAAATCATCACTCCACAAATACTGATAGTTATGAACAACTTCAATTCAATAACGCCATGAAAATACAAGAATTCAATAGATCATTGTAGTTAGTCTACTAGTCATATAACCAAGCTTCTTGAACTTTATTAGGATGAGAAGTCAAGGAGTATACATTCCCTTTTTTTTTCGTTCCTTTTTTTTTAGGACCTTTTGAAGCATGCTTCCACTAGGTTTAAATTTTGAATTTTTGTTCAAACCTCCTAGGGTGGTTTCCTATACTCATATTTGTGTCGCCGTTTTACGTAAAAAAGACAAACATGGGCCTCATGAATGCTCCTAGTTACTAAGCAACAACAAAGAGAGGAGTATAACCTCGATTGGTCCATTTTTTTTTTTTTTCTTTTTTTTTTTTTCATTTTTCTCTTTTTTTTTTTTATTCGCAAGCTTGGTTTAACAACTAGTTAACCACTACTAAATCACGAGTTCTCAGGCGTTCATAGCGCTAGGTATCATCGTATATGCCTTAACACATCAAGTATTTATGGTGTTAGAGATCTTATCAAAATTTTGCCTGCATCCACGTCAATCTATCCTAGACAATCAATTGATTCACATTGAAAACACAAATTAACAAGTTAATGTAGGTATAATTGGGCCAAGTTATTGACTAGCAAACATTCAATTTGAAAAAAAAATAAAAATCACATCTCTCACAAACAAGCATACAAGCATTCGAAAATGTTATTGTACCCACCTCCAACTTTTAAGATTCACATTGTCCTCAATGTGAAAGAAAGAAATGGACAAACACACACCAAACACTCAAAAATCAAAGAAATTAGAATGATATAAAAGAGGTGAAAAAAAGAAAAATACGATCTTACTACAATAGTGGAATCGGTGTTGAGCGATCATTGGGTTGTTTTGGTACGGGACCTTCAACGGCATCTTCATACCTAATCAAAGTTAAGCAACACACAACTCGAATACCGTAAAATCTCAAACATTCCCAATTAGGACAACCAAGAAGAAGCTCAAAAGTTTTTTTTTTTTTTATGATTTGAAAATGACTCTACAGGACTTATGATTATTTTGAAAGAAAATAAAATAAAAAAAAATAAAAATAAATGGAAACAGTTGCACACAAACATCGGGTTGCCTCCGGTTAGCGCTTCTTTAACGTCGTATAGCTGGACCATTTCACCTAAATGTGAAGATTTAATCGGGCGGAGCTTGAACTTATGAAAAATTTTATCTCTTTGAACAACATCGCCACCCGTATCGATTTTCGAACAATTGACCTTCATGGTCCTATTTTTTCGCATGTTATTCTCAAAATGGGATTTATCTGTGGAAACTTTTGCACATTGAACATCACATACTTTCAAGGATTTATTAGAAGACATATCAAGCAAAGAATCATTTATCCTTGTCTTAATCAAGTTTATAGGAAAACAAGTATCATTTATAGGATTTCTCAAATGAATTTTAAAGATAACTTGTTCACCCCCTATTCTCAAAGTAAGCTTTCCATCATGCACATCAATGAGAGATTTAGCGGTAGCCAAAAAGGGACGCCCTAGAATTAAGGGAACTTCTATATCATCATGCATGTCAAGAATAATAAAATCAACTGGGAATATGAATTTATCAATCTTAACTAGCACATCTTTAACAATACCTCTAGGATGTTTAATCGATTTATCGGCTAATTGAATGTCCATCCTAATAGGTTTAAGTTCACTTAATTCCGCATGCTTAAATGTTTCATAAGACATCACGTTGATACTAGCTCCCAAGTCGGCTAGTGCTATCAACAGGTAAACCATCAATTGTGCAAGGGATAATAAAGCTTCCTCGGATCATTAAATTTTTGTGGTAGTTCATTGGAAGGACATTTATCATTCAATCGCACATTTGATAATTTATTAAGCTTATTTTCACTAGGAATGATGTCATTAAGATCCCTAACATGCTTTGAATGAGGGTCAACAAATGGAATATTGGCATGTAATTGTTTGAAACAATCAAGGTACTTACCAAATTTGTCCTCTCTTCTATCTTCTTCTGGTTAGACTCGGTAAGGGATCTTGGGCTTGTTTCGCAACCTCCTTTTTCATGAGCTTTTCTTTGGGCATGTCATCCTCCACGTATTTTTGCATGGCGGCATTGGCATAATCATGCTCATGGGGAAAAGCGATGGTAATTGCCTTTACGTGTTCCCGCAGGTTTGGCTCGGTGTTACTTGGCAAACTTCCTTGTGGCCTTTCGGAAATCATTTTTGCAATCTGTCTATTTGGTTTTCCAGTTATGGATAGATGTCTCTTGATTTCTCAAAGATGTTTCCACCGCTCGGAATCGGGTATCTGTTGATTGCACAAACTTTGTTATAAGATCTTCCAAATTAGGCTTACCTTGATTTGGCTGAAATCCGGGAGACGTGTGTAGATCAAGATTGGGATTAGGTCGTGGTTGGCCTTGGTTTCCCCAACCGAAATTAGGATGTTGTCTCCACCAAGATTATTATATGTGTTCTTTGTAAGGATTACTTGGGTAATTTCGCGCTTGATTCCCAACGTAATTAGCCTTTGTTCAGCTTGAGGTATTGTGTGTGGGCGATTCGATGATTATGCAATCCTCCGCAAGTTTCACAAGATAAAACATGCGGTGGTGGTGGTTTAGGAGCCGCTAGATCGTCGATCTTTTGGGTCAAAGCTTCGACATATCACTATTGTAACCACTTTGCATCGCATTATAAACACCCATTGTTCGTTAGGTTTACCTCGACAGATTGCCATTGATAGCCATTCATGGCCATTCCTCTATCGATCTTGGCGAACACGGTGTTTTATTGTTCAAAGTTCCCCCCCGCGATCAATCATTTGCCTTTGTTGACGAGTAGCCCATTGTAAAATGTTTGGACTTGCATCCAAATAGGAAGACCATGATGTGGGCATTTCCGCAACAATTCTTTGAATCTCTCCCAAGTGTCGTACAAGGTCGTCATCTTCTTGAGTGAATGAAGAGATTTCATTCCTCAATCGTGCGATTTTGGCGGTGGAAAATATTTCAAAAGGAACTTTTTTCGCCATGATGTTCCACGTTGTAATCGTTCCTTTGGCAAAGTATTTAGCCATTGTTTAGCCCGCCCCAAGAGAAGAGTAAATGGGAATAGGCGTAAACGGATGGCATCATCGAGACCCCATTGATTTTGAATGTATCGCAAATTTCGAGGAAATTTGCGATATGATTATTCGGATCTTCGCCTGGTAGGCCGTCGAATTGAACGAATTGTTGCACCATTTGAATGACATTCGACTTGATTTCAAAATTATTGGCGGCAACAATGCGGGCGTGACGATGCTAGATGACGTGTCGTCCATGGATGGTTTGACATAGTCATACATAGTTTTTGTTCATCCTCCATGACGAAATCTTTACTTTCGTTAGTATCTCGTCGTGGTTCGTGTTAGTACTTTCTCCGTGTTGCTACAGGGCGGTGTCGCGCTTCCAAATTCGGCGACGAGTAGACATACACTGCGGTAAACAAAGAGGATAAGTATAAACCAAGACTTACAAAGATAGATAAAAAGAAAGATAAATGATGAAATAAAAAAATGATTAAATTAACAAAAATAAGGTGTTCTTAATATTACAATCCCCGGCAACGGCGCCAAAAACTTGATGGCTCAAAAGCTACCTTTAAAACCATAAACAAGTGCACCTATTGTTTTATAGTATAGATTATTGAGTACCGAGTGTCATTCCCACGAGGATTGTAAGTACTAATAATTACCGTCTTTTTGTTATTTAATCTAACAATTTTCAGAGTTTTGTTTGATGAAAAAGAAAAATAAAGAATCTAAATTATCAAAATGCAAATTGTAAAAATGAAAGAAGATTTATAAAATAAGAAATCAAGAGATAGAAATGTGTTTGAATGTAAATCCCTCTAGAATGTTTTTGTGATTTGACAAGTTAAAAATACAACCGTAAGCCCTTAAGCAAAAACCAACCTCTTTTAATAAAATCTCATGTCTTGTGGACCGTAGAAATTCCCAATTTAAGTTAAACCCTTTCTCAAGGCGAAAAACTTCTAATCTCAAGTTGATTAACTGAAATCTCTTTCTAGTTAAAACCCCCAAGACAACATTATAAAGATTTGTGAATTCCCATATTAGGTTTGACCCTAATCCAGAAGATTTATGTTGTCCTATATCTAGGATTGCATGCAACTCTCTTTACTTATATAGGTTCTATTTCACCATGAATCTCTCGATTTCCCGGATGAAAAATAAACTTCAAATCAATATTGCGCATATATCAATTCGAATGAACGAAGCATAATATAAGTGAATCACACAAAATATGAAGATTTTATTAAAAACATACACACCTTAATCACAAATCCATTCTAGAGTTTATTACATTCAAACACTAGGAGTTTAGCTACACATGGCTTTGATAAAAGAGTATACTACACAAGATGATTTGAATAAAATGAACATGGTGTACTTAGCTCTTATTCAAGACCAATACAAGACTTCATCCTTGGTCGATGATGTTGAGCTCCAAGCCTTCTCCTTTAATGCTCTTCAACTTCCAACTCTACCTCTCTTTTCTTCTCTCAATGTATTTTGCTTTGTAACTTAGAGAGAATGAATCAATGAATATACAATGAATGGAATCTCCTTCCCAACTCAAACTCTTGCCTTTTATAGACATCATTTTTGTGAAAGAACACATCAATAATGCTATCTTTTGTTAAACAATTGCCTCCACTTTCATTGTTGGTTGGTGAATTCTTATACTCAATTGATGATTGAGGGAATATGGGGACATGTTGCAGCAAAATTGGGTGTTAAAGGTGTATAAAAGTGGTCAACAAGCTTGGTAGGTGAGTTTTCCATAATTTTCGCATGGAAAAGTTGCAGAAAAGTGCCCCGGACACGCCCGTGTCGTCCAGAACGGTCGGGTCGTGCTGTTTTATCACACAGGGAATCAGGGAAACATGGTTGTGCTTCCCAACACGGCCAGGCCGTGTCTCCGGACACGGCCGTGTTGGGGAACACGGCCTGGCCGTGTCGGAGGTGTTTTGTGCGAAAAAAATCGAGTTTTAGCTCCGTGAACACGGCCGTGTTGCCCGACACCCCTGCCCGTGTTGGACCAAAAAGGCCCCGAAATGACGCGTTTGGCTTGGAATTTTGAGCGTTTTGCATCCTTAAACTCCCGGTATGTTTTGACATGAATCCATGGTCCGAAATTCACCAAAATTAGCCCGAATGGTCAATCTACATCAATAAAAGCACCTCGGAGTAATATAAACTATGTACAATAAAAAATTTACAAAACTAACAATAAAATAACTCGAATTCTACTCAAATATACTAATAAAACATGCATAAAAAGACCCTTATCAAACCACCTCCAACTTTGAACTTTGCTTGTCCTCAAGCAAAATATTATATCAAAAAGAGGGATTCAATAAATCACAACATACAAAGATGATTTTTTTTTCAACATATTGAACATAAGCAAATCAAGTTCTTGGCTTTCTCAACCCGAATTAACCATTAAGTAAAAACATAGTTTTGTAAAGCGATCATTGTCAAGAAAGCGTAATATCGCAGGCATTATTTAGACTTGAAATCATCACTCCACAAATACTGATAGTTATGAACAACTTCAATTCAATAACGCCATGAAAATACAAGAATTCAATAGATCATTGTAGTTAGTCTACTAGTCATATAACCAAGCTTCTTGAACTTTATTAGGATGAGAAGTCAAGGAGTATACATTCCCTTTTTTTTTCGTTCCTTTTTTTTTAGGACCTTTTGAAGCATGCTTCCACTAGGTTTAAATTTTGAATTTTTGTTCAAACCCTCCTAGGGTGGTTTCCTATACTCATATTTGTGTCGCCGTTTTACGTAAAAGACAAACATGGGCCTCATGAATGCTCCTAGTTACTAAGCAACAACAAATAGAGGAGTATAACCTCGATTGGTCCATTTTTTTCTTCTTTTTTTTTTTTTTTTTCATTTTTCTCCTTTTTTTTTATTCGCAAGCTTGGTTTAACAACTAGTTAACCACTACTAAATCACGAGTTCTCAGACGTTCATAGCGCTAGGTATCATCGTATATGCCTTAACACATCAAGTATTTATGGTGTTAGAGATCTTATCAAAATTTTGCCTGCATCCACGTCAATCTATCCTAGACAATCAATTGATTCACATTGAAAACACAAATTAACAAGTTAATGTAGGTATAATTGGGCCAAGTTATTGACTAGCAAACATTCAATTTGAAAAAAAAATAAAAATCACATCTCTCACAAACAAGCATACAAGCATTCCGAAAATGTTATTGTACCCACCTCCAACTTTTAAGATTCACATTGTCCTCAATGTGAAAGAAAGAAATGGACAAACACACACCAAACACTCAAAAATCAAAGAAATTAGAATGATATAAAAGAGGTGAAAAAAAGAAAAATACGATCTTACTACAATAGTGGAATCGGTGTTGAGCGATCATTGGGTTGTTTTGGTACGGGACCTTCAACGGCATCTTCATACCTAATCAAAGTTAAGCAACACACAACTCGAATACCGTAAAATCTCAAACATTCCCAATTAGGACAACCAAGAAGAAGCTCAAAAGTTTTTTTTTTTTTTTTATGATTTGAAAATGACTCTAAGGACTTATGATTATTTTGAAAGAAAATAAAATAAAAAAAAATAAAAATAAATGGAAACAGTTGCACACAAACATCGGGTTGCCTCCCGGTTAGCGCTTCTTTAACGTCGTATAGCTGGACCATTTCACCTAAATGTGAAGATTTAATCGGGCGGAGCCTTGAACTTATGAAAAATTTTATCTCTTTGAACAACATCGCCACCCGTATCGATTTTCGAACAATTGACCTTCATGGTCCTATTTTTCTGCATGTTATTCTCAAAATGGGATTTATCTGTGGAAACTTTTGCACATTGAACATCACATACTTTCAAGGATTTATTAGAAGACATATCAAGCAAAGAATCATTTATCCTTGTCTTAATCAAGTTTATAGGAAAACAAGTATCATTTATAGGATTTCTCAAATGAATTTTAAAGATAACTTGTTCACCCCCTATTCTCAAAGTAAGCTTTCCATCATGCACATCAATGAGAGATTTAGCGGTAGCCAAAAAGGGACGCCCTAGAATTAAGGGAACTTCTATATCATCATGCATGTCAAGAATAATAAAATCAATCGGGAATATGAATTTATCAATCTTAACTAAAGCACATCTTTAACAATACCTCTAGGATGTTTAATCGATTTATCGGCTAATTGAATGTCCATCCTAATAGGTTTAAGTTCACTTAATTCCGCATGCTTAAATGTTTCATAAGACATCACGTTGATACTAGCTCCCAAGTCGGCTAGTGCCTATCAACAGGTAAACCATCAATTGTGCAAGGGATAATAAAGCTTCCTGGATCATTAAATTTTTGTGGTAGTTCATTGGAAGGACATTTATCATTCAATCGCACATTTGATAATTTATTAAGCTTATTTTCACTAGGAATGATGTCATTAAGATCCCTAACATGCTTTGAATGAGGGTCAACAAATGGAATATTGGCATGTAATTGTTTGAAACAATCAAGGTACTTACCAAATTTGTCCTCTCTTCTATCTTCTTCGGTTAGACTCCGGTAAGGGATCTTGGGCTTGTGTTCTGCAACCTCCTTTTTCATGAGCTTTTCTTTGGGCATGTCATCCTCCACGTATTTTTGCATGGCGGCATTGGCATAATCATGCTCATGGGGAAAACTGATGGTAATTGCCTTTACGTGTTCCCTTGGGTTTGGCTCGGTGTTACTTGGCAAACTTCCTTGTGGCCTTTCGGAAATCATTTTTGCAATCTGTCCTATTTGGTTTTCCAGATTATGGATAGATGTCTCTTGATTTCTCAAAGATGTTTCCACCGCCTGGAATCGGGTATCTGTTGATTGCACAAACTTTGTTATAAGATCTTCCAAATTAGGCTTACCTTGATTTGGCTGAAATCCGGGAGACGTGTGTAGATCAAGATTGGGATTAGGTCGTGGTTGGCCTTGGTTTCCCCAACCGAAATTAGGATGTTGTCTCCACCCGAGTATTATATGTGTTCTTTGTAAGGATTACTTGGGTAATTTCGCCTTGATTCCCAACGTAATTAGCTTTGTTCACTGAGGTATTGTGTGTGGGCGAGTTCGATGATTATGCAATCCTCCGCAAGTTTCACAAGATAAAACATGCGGTGGTGGTGGTTTAGGAGCCGCTAGATCGTCGATCTTTTGGGTCAAAGCTTCGACATACGCAGCTATTGTAACCATTGATCCGCATTATAAACACCCATTGTTCGGTTAGGTTTACCTCGCATCTGATTGCCATTGATAGCCATTCATGGCCATTCCTCTATCGATCTTGGGCAACTCTCGGTGTTTTATTGTTCAAAGTTCCCCAAAGTTCCCCGCGCGATCAATCATTTGCCTTGTTGACGAGAGTAGCCCATTGTAAAATGTTTGGACTTGCATCCAAATAGGAAGACCATGATGTGGGCATTTCCGCAACAATTCTTTGAATCTCTCCCAAGTGTCGTACAAGGTCTCGTCATCTTCTTGAGTGAATGAAGAGATTTCATTCCTCAATCGTGCGATTTTGGCGGTGGAAAATATTTCAAAAGGAACTTTTCGGCCATGATGTTCCACGTTGTAATCGTTCCCTTTGGCAAAGTATTTAGCCATTGTTTAGCCCGTCCCCGAAGAGTAAATGGGAATAGGCGTAAACGGATGGCATCATCAGAGACCCCATTGATTTTGAATGTATCGCAAATTTCGAGGAAATTTGCGATATGATTATTCGGATCTTCGTCTGGTAGGCCGTCGAATTGAACGAATTGTTGCACCATTTGAATGACATTCGACTTGATTTCAAAATTATTGGCGGCAACAGCGGGCCGTACGATGCTAGATGACGTGCCGTCCATGGATGGTTTGACATAGTCATACATAGTTTTTTGTTCATCCTCCATGACGAAATCTTTACTTTCGTTAGTATCCTCGTCGTGGTCTGTGTTAGTACTTTCCTCTGTGTTGCTACCGGCGGTGTCGCGCTTCCAAATTCGGCGACGAGTAGACATACACTGCGGTAAACAAAGAGGATAAGTATAAACCAAGACTTACAAAGATAGATAAAAAGAAAGATAAATGATGAAATAAAAAAATGATTAAATTAACAAAAATAAGGTGTTCTTAATATTACAATCCCCGGCAACGGCGCCAAAAACTTGATGGCTCAAAAGCTACCTTTAAAACCATAAACAAGTGCACCTATTGTTTTATAGTATAGATTATTGAGTACCGAGTGTCATTCCCACGAGGATTGTAAGTACTAATAATTACCGTCTTTTTGTTATTTAATCTAACAATTTTCAGAGTTTTGTTTGATGAAAAAGAAAAATAAAGAATCTAAATTATCAAAATGCAAATTGTAAAAATGAAAGAAGATTTATAAAATAAGAAATCAAGAGATAGAAATGTGTTTGAATGTAAATCCCTCTAGAATGTTTTTGTGATTTGACAAGTTAAAAATACAACCGTAAGCCCTTAAGCAAAAACCAACCTCTTTTAATAAAATCTCATGTCTTGTGGACCGTAGAAATTCCCAATTTAAGTTAAACCCTTTCTCAAGGCGAAAAACTTCTAATCTCAAGTTGATTAATCGAAATCTCTTTCTAGTTAAAACCCCCAAGACAAAGACATTATAAAGATTTGTGAATTCCCATATTAGGTTTGACCCTAATCCAGAAGATTTATGTCGTCTTATATATAGGATTGCATGCAACTCTCTTTACTTATATAGGTTCTATTTCACCATGAATCTCTCGATTTCCCGGATGAAAAATAAACTTCAAATCAATATTGCGCATATATCAATTCTAATGAACGAAGCATAATATAAGTGAATCACACAAAATATGAAGATTTTATTAAAAACATACACACCTTAATCACAAATCCATTCTAGAGTTCATTACATTCAAACACTAGGAGTTTAGCTACACATGGCTTTGATAAAAAAGTATACTACACAAGATGATTTGAATAAAATGAACATGGTGTACTTAGCTCTTATTCAAGACCAATACAAGACTTCATCCTTGGTCGATGATGTTGAGCTCCAAGCCTTCTCCTTTAATGCTCTTCAACTTCCAACTCTACCTCTCTTTTCTTCTCTCAATGTATTTTGCTTTGTAACTTAGAGAGAATGAATCAATGAATATACAATGAATGGAATCTCCTTCCCAACTCAAACTCTTGCCTTTTATAGACATTATTTTTGTGAAAGAACACATCAATAATGCTATCTTTTGTTAAACAATTGCCTCCACTTTCATTGTTGGTTGGTGAATTCTTGTACTCAATTGATGATTGAGGGAATATGGGGATATGTTGCAGCAAAATTGGGTGTTAAAGGTGTATAAAAGTGGTCAACAAGCTTGGTAGGTGAGTTTTCCATAATTTTCGCATGGAAAAGTTGCGAGAAAAGTGCCGGACACGCCCGTGTCGCCCGAACAGTCGGGTCGTCTTTGTTTTATCACACAGGGAATCGGGAAACATGGTCGTGCTTCCCAACACGGCCAGGCCGTGTCTCCGGACACGGCACGGCTGTGTTGGGACGGCCTGGCCCGTGTCGGGAGCTGCTTTTTGTGCGAAAAAATCGAGTTTTTAGCTCCGTGAACACGGCCGTGTTGCCCGACACCCCGCCGTGTTGGACCAAAAAGGCCACGAAATGACGCGTTTGGCTTGGAATTTTGAGCGTTTTTGCATCCTTAAACTCCCGGTATGTTTTGACATGAATCCATGGTCCGAAATTCACCAAAATTAGCCCCGAATGGTCAATCTACATCAATAAAAGCACCTCGGAGTAATATGAACGTACAATCAAAAATTTACAAAACTAACAATAAAATAACTCGAATTCTACTCAAATATACTAATAAAACATGCATAAAAAGACCCTTATCAGACAGCTATTATGGATATTTTTTAGTCTGAATTAACATCCATATCCAAAATATGTGAGGTTTTGTCACTTAATTTTTTTTTCAAAAAAAATGACGTTTTGATATTTTCAAGACTGGTAAGGAAAAAATCTTCTCAAATTACCCTTAAATATATCAATTTCCAACATACACTAATGTCAAAATTTGTTTTGTTCCAATTCCAAAACATCATTTATGAATCAAGGGTATATTGGGTATTTTAACACAATCTTTAATATATGTTTTTTTTCCTAGAACGTCACTTATTTTTGAATAGGAGGGAGTATTTTATAGTGATTAGAACTTAGAATTAGACTTTTTATAACTAATATTATAATTATGGATAATTACAAAAAAACCTTGAGATTCGGGCTAATTACAAAAAGCTCCTGAGATTTTTAAAAATTACAAAAAACCTCTTAAAGTTTGATTCCGTCTTATATTTTTCCCCTTCATAAGAAAAAATCCCTCATGATATTTATAAAAATATTACAGTTACCCCTTAAATTTAAGACATAATCAAACTTGATGGGTGATTTTATAATTTTGAAACATATCTAGATTTTTTCGTAATTAGACCAAACCTCAGGGGGGTTTTGTAATTATCCCTTATAATTATTCAATAGAATCTTGATGTGGCCATGTCTACATGATTCATTTCAAAGTGTATAACTTAAGAAAAAATTTCACACACATGGCATGTACATATGTTATATAGATTGCACAATGCAACACAAAATTACACATCAAAATAACAATATTAACTAATTACATCATGTCAAATACTCATAAAAGAGTGCTTGAAACTTCCCCATCTCCTCATCAGGCAACGCAACCAAAACATTCACCCCATTGCTACTAACCCCACCAATTTCAGGAAACAACAATATGATATCCTTCCCATGTCACACACCACAGGGCAACTATACCTTGGCTTCCCCCATGGATACACCACCTCATCAAACCCTAATCTCCACCAAGAAGAAATCAAGACCTCCCCATTGGGACACCCTTTGTAAACCTCCCCCCAATCCACGGCGGATCGCACGTACTCGTCGCTCATTCTCGCGGACCCCTCGGCCACCATGCCCACCACCTTCGAGAAAGGCTCGTCCTCCAGCTCCCAACATTTCGCCGACGCGTAAGCGCTCAGCACCGCGTTGCCGCAGTAGGAAGCCGGTAGCGGAGGCCTCAGCCTCGACCGGATGTCCACCGCGTAGAGAACCATCGACTCTCTGTCGCGATTGTTCTTGACATTGCGCGATAGGGCCTTGCACCGCCAGACGTGGGCGGTGACGACGTTGAAACCGGTGATTTTGATGGTCGAATTGGTTTCACCGGCATTTGCCTTCGCTTTCAAATGATTGATGTCATTGGGGGTTAGGGTAAAAATCCTGAATACTAGATCCTCTTGTTTGGTATCGAACATTGGAGGGTTTTCTTCTTCTTCTTCCCCGATCGGGGGTTGGAGCTTTAGCAGCTCGGGGTGGGGGAATGTGACCTGCGGCGGTGACCTGGCGGCGAGGAGGCGGCGATCGTTGCATGGGATGATGGATAAGGGTTTGTCATCAAAAGCTTGGGAAGCTAGGTTTTCCAAGAAGATCTTGAAGCTCAATCCATCAAACAAAATATGGTTGGTGGATATGCCGAGTGCAAAACCACCACACTTGAATGATGTAACCTACAAATTAATTAATCACAAACATTAATAATAATAATGTTATTTAAGAATTGAATGATGGATTTTAACCATAAAATTATCACTTCAAAAAAGTTGGGACTTAATGTAAATCCATCATAAATGTATAGTTACTAAAGCATGGCAATGATCATATATGTTATAAAACAATACATATTTATGAATCTATTGAAACTTTGGTGTATATATACACATAACTGAAAAACACAAAGGGGCTGATCATCAAACTTATCCAAGCCCTTGACAATAAGCTGCATAAATCCACACAATACTCTGTGCTGGCCACCACGAACCCCGCCCCGGCTGCATTGCATTCGATCTCCAACTGCCCCGGCTGGTGGTTCATTTTCAGCCTTCCGGCCAAGAAGTCATACGGCACCATCACTTTTCTTAGTGCATTTTTGAGCCTAGAGACGACGGTTTCTGATGGAAAATCGGGATTGGCCCGAAAGAAATGGACTGTTTGGACATGGAAATTGAGCACTTGGTCTATGTTTGACAAGAAAATGGACTTGTTTTCAGTTTCTACTTGTGAGGGGACTTGTTTCAAAAAAAAAAAACCTGACATTTATAAAAATATTGCAATTATCCCCCAAAATTTAGAATATAATCAAACTGAGGGTTTTTTCTGTAATTTTGAAACATCTCTAGTTTATTTTTGTAATTAACCCAGACCTCAGGGGTATTTTTGTAATTATCCCTATTTAATTGCATTTTTGTGGCAAAACTTTGGAGATAAAAAGTTCACTTTTTGAAATGTGTTTCAATCACAACATGTGATGGGACAGAGTAAGTTCCATACACAAGTAGTACCACACCTGCATCAATTCATCAATCACGATTAACAAGTTGACGAATAAAAATAGCGTTGCAAATAGGGGTGTAAACGAGTCGAGTCGAGCCGAACGCAGTACCGTTCAAGCTTGTTTGAATTTTAATCGAGCTTCAAAAATTGTGTTTGAGCTTAGTTTGATTATTCATCAAATCGAGCTCGAACGAGCTTTAGTTGAGCTGAGCACGAATCGAGCTTGAGTAGCTTGATATTTTTACACATATTTTATTCTTTTACATCTTATCAAATGAAAAACTGTGTTCAAGGTTGGTTCGTTATATTAACGAATCGAGTTGAAACGAGATATTAACGACCAATCTCGAATCGAGTAGGTTGGTCCGTTACCCTAGTTGCAAACATCAAATATTAACTATCTTTCATCTTTATTTCATAAATCTTTTATATGATACCATGTTTCAACAAATAACAAAATATTGTCCAACATTCTGGGACATATTAAGAAGGGACAATTACAAAAACTACCCCGGTGTTTGAGCTAATAACAAAAAAAAAAACCCAGAGGTTTATGGAAACTACAAAAGTCATCTTGAAGTTTAATTATGTATTACATTTTACCCCCTTCAGAAGCAAAAACATTTCAAATAGCCCATTTACATATGTTAAAATATTACTTACCCCCTAATCAAACCTCATGGGAATTTTTGAAATTTTGAAATTCCTATGGGTTTTTTCGTAATTACCCCAAACCTCAAGGGTGGTTTTTGTAACTATCCCTATTAAGAATACTCTAATTTTTTTATACGTATAGCTGTAATTTAAGTCCTTAATAACTCTTGAACTATAGTTATTTTAGCATCATCTTTTTTTTTCTGCAATCCTTTTCCTAGGGAAAGGACAATAAAGAAGTGTAAATATGGCCAAAATAATATTGGTGGGGAAGATGACAACGAAATATTAATTGTGTTTAAGTGAAGGAGAAAACAAGGACAAAACTACCAACCAACAGAGACAAAAAGTCAAGAAAATAGGTAAAATGATGTTGAACCCATGAAGACTGGCTTTTAAGATACAATATGATTCCAACCAAATTCATTTAAGTTGGCCAAGAAAATCAGGTACCTATTGCTTATTAGTTATTACTTGCATATTTTTATTTTATTGAAAATATAGATGTAATAAATACAATTGAAAAAAAAACAACATTTCAAGCATAAAAAACTACAATTTCATAAATACTTAAATCTGAAATGTGACAACTCGTATAAACAAACAAAAAAAATGTTGAAATTATCAGTATTAGAACAAATTATATCTATGGAGTATAAGATAAAGTATTGTATCTGATACGTATTCGGTACGGGTACGTCATCCTCACATAAGTGTCCGTATTTCCTAGGTTATTACATTACATCACCTATTCCACCTAGTTTTTAACTTTTAATCAATAAAAAAAGAATAAAGATGAGAAACAACATTTCCACAGCAATCAAAAAATAACTTGTACACAGAATGACCGATCAAAAAAAAAAAAAACTTGTACACAGAATGAGTAATCTTTTTATTGAATTCTTCACAGATAATTTTGAGAAAAAAAAAATTGAAAAACAAGAAAAATTGGACTTTAATTCCAGAAATGCCAATTAACCACCTCCATGCAACTTGTTTTGCCTAAATCCAGATCAATATATCACCAACAACAAACAAAAATCAAATCTTGGGCTTGCCCATTTCAACAAAATAAAAAAGGGATAATTACAAAAACGCCCGAGGTTTGGGCTAATTAAAAAAATCAGAGTTCTTTGAAAATTACAAAAAAAACCAAAGTTTGATTAAAACTACATTTTTCCCGGTGATTTTCAAAAATATTTCAAAAAACCCCTTGACATTTACAAAATATTACAGTTACCCCTTAAATTTAAGACAAAACGAAACCTAAAGGGTTTTATTTGTAATTTTGGAACTATAATCGTAAGAAAATGTTTTCAATTCTAGATTCTCATTTTGAAGGAAGCTATTTAAGAACCGAAACCAACGGTTCTGGAACGGTGGTCACTCCTATTGTTTTATGCGTCATTTTGGACACAAGAGAAAGTGGCCCACCATCCATAAAAGCCCATTGTATTAAATAAATTCAGCCCAATATTAAACATGGAAGCTGGAATGGCCCAACAGCCATAAAAGCCCATTCTATTATGAAACCCTAACTACAAAGCCCTCAATACTGCCGTTATACGCATTCCCAACCGGAGAGCGATCAGAATCAAAGCGAAAATGGTGACTTACAGGGTACGTCTAATCGTGTTTATTGTTTACATTTCTCTGTGATTTTGGTTAATGTTGATAAATTTTCGACGTCAAAAATGTGATTTATTGATTGATTTTGTGTGTGTTGTACTTTATGTAGTTCCATCAGTACCAGGTGGTGGGGAGAGCTCTGCCGACGGAGACTGAGGAGCACCCGAAGATCTACCGGATGAAGCTTTGGGCAACCAATGAGGTTCGCGCCAAGTCCAAATTCTGGTACTCTCTTTTTCTTCTTTCATCTTCTTTTATTCCCATTCTGGCGCTTATCGTTTTCAACGGGATTGTGTGTTATATAGCTCTAGAAACTTGTGTAGCAAGGAGATTTCATAGAAATGGAGGTTATTAATTTTTTTGTAAGCCTTTGAATTATTTGCATTTTTGCTGTTCAGAGGTTCAGTTTCTTTGATCTGTTATTTGACAGTGTGTGTTCGATCTTAAATATTCGTTTCAACTGAACCAACCATATAAATATTGGTATCTGCTCGTAGCTAGTTTATGTATTAGACTTTCAATTTCTTTTCACTGTAAAATGCTGTATGATACTATATGACACTGCAAAAGACATACTGGTTTCAGTGTTTCTAATTTTTTTCCAATGTGTTTTTGTATAAGAAAATCTTGCATTAGACTTAGGGTGAACTTGATTTGCTGTTGCCACTGTGGCCAGCCGATATAATGCAGCTTCGGTGCAGATTATATTGTTTACTCCTTAATATAAGTGATACTAACCTCTCTGTAAATTGTTTTTTTCCTTCCAGTACTTTGATTGACTGGAATTAAGGGATACAATTAGAAAAATTTACCTGTTTAAGTTTTCCTCTGTGAGTAGGAGATTAATTGTAATCAATTCAGCCTCTTCTTGATTTCGGTTACTCAAAAGGAATCAAGACTTGGAGGATCTGATCTCCTTTTGTGAATTAATATATGTAGCTTTGAAACAATATGACGTGTGTGCATTTCAGAAAGCTTTATAGCTTTCCTGTTATGTTTGGAAACTTCATTGGTGATACAATAATCTATGGCTTGTTTGACTTTTCTTGCAAAGAATCAACAATCTACGGACTTTTTATTGGTTTGTGGCGTTTGCCACAAATCGTTGCCCAATTATGGTAGGTGTGGGGAAGGTGTAATTTTTTTAAAATAAGCGGACTTTTGAAGCCACTTATAAGTTGCATAATTCCATGTCCGACACACTTTTATAATAGAGTGTCAGTTTTTGAAAAACCACCACTGTATTCACAATAAAAATATAAAAAATAGTGTGATGGATACCAAATGACGGCCATTTTTTTTAAAGTGTTTTAAATTGTGATGTTTTTTAAAAATCGCCTCCATTACTCTCTATTTTTTTCCTTAAGGTTAAAATTTTATAATTAATAAATTTAATTTAATAATTAAGTATGATTAGTAATAATTTAAATATTATAAGATATTTAATAATAATTAGTTGTTACCTATAAAAACAGTTTAGTAATTATCAATTGATTAGAATATTTTAAATATTTAATAATGATTACTAACTAATTATGATTGTATAATTTGGCCCGTTAGGTGATTTATATTAGATTATTGATTAAATACAAATTAGAATAGATATATTAAATTACAATAATAGTCTTTATTGAAATCGAGGCAAATAATCTATGATTTAATTAAATCACAGTTGGTACTATTTAAGTAAAGAATATTACTGTATTTCATAATGTCTACTCTAATTTGATATTAATCTATAATCTAATTAGATCACATAAAATTAATTGTACCATCTTAATTAATTATTAATATTTTGTTTTTATGTTAACTCTAATTATTAATAGATATTATAATATTTTAACTATTACTAAACTATTTTTAGATTATATAAAATTACCCTAAAGAAAAACCTGTGCGTATCTAATTAAAGAAAATAAAAAAAGTGGTTGTCCTTTGGTGTCCACCACACTATTTTCTCATTTTTCCTTTTTTTATTACGAATAAAGTGGCGGTTTTTGAAAACCGCCACTCTAAATAAAAAAAACGTGTCAGATATCAAAAACCCCAACTTGAAAGTGGCGTGCTTCAGAAACCCGCTTTTCTTTAAAATTTTACACCTCCCAACACCTACCATAATTGGGGAATGATTTGTACCCTAAAATTTGTGCGAAAGTTGTTATTAATTACAGTAGAGAATTAGCTACTTTGCCTTTTATCAGGTAGTGAACCTTCATTTCAGTTTATGAAGGTTTGGAAGTGCAATTTCTTTTTTCCTCAGAAGGTCTCCTTGGCATAGTAAATCTTGAAAAGAACAAGTTATTTTCCTATTGGTTTTCGAAAACCCTTATGGGCTTGATTGCAATATTGTGTAGTTGGATATTTTCCATCACTTCCTGTAAATATAAAAAGAATCTCATTTGTGTCAGTTATTTTATCGGTATACAAAATAGTTTTTCTTTATGTAATGTTGAACCACGGGGTTAAGGTTTTATAGTTGCTTACATTGTAGTGGTTTTTGGTTGATTTTAATTTACAAAGGTACTTCTTGAGGAAGCTTAAGAAGGTAAAGAAGAGCAACGGTCAGGTTCTCGCCATCAATGAGGTACATTAGACGTTTTAGAATGTTTGCCGGACTATTTCTGCTGTCAGATGAAGATATAAATGTATATGATGTTATTTGGGTCGAGTGGTGTGAAAACACTATACATCATCATCATCATCATCATCAACTGCACCTTATCCCACTATGTGGGGTCGGTGGTGTGAAGTTTATAGTGTCAATTAATTGTCACATTATACTCATCAATGCTAGAAAATTATTGTGGTTATAGTTGCTGCAAGGAAATACTAAGGATAGATAATATCAAAATTTACCAATGTGTTTGTTTGATGGATATGGATTCAAACATCTTTTTCATTTATCAACAATTTCTGCTTTTCCGTCTCCATCTTTCGTTCACTTGTGACTGGAAAAAGGTTGTTTACTTCTTTGTCCTTGATTACGTGTCCTTGAAATCTTGTAAAAACCTGTGTCTATTACTGGGAGTGCTTGCAATCATTAAATAAAGTGCTTCTCGGCTTTTGGTTGAAAAAAAATCACTTTATAGTGTTTGCAAATGCCAACTTCATTTTCTCATTCTGCTTCATTTAATCAGAATCTAAAAGCAGGGAGGGAGATGGATGATTTATATTTTTGATTGTGTTTCTGGTTTGATTTTTACAATTAAATAAACACATTTACAACTTTTTCACCAAACGACTCTCAATTTATTATTCTATTTGCTAGCATTACCATGTTGTGATTCTCAACTATTTCTTACTTCTGTCGAAGTTTTTGCAAACATTTCCAATATCCGTAACATATATTCCGAACCGAAATGTTCCATCATTTTTGCATTTGCGTTCTCGCCTTTTGTTTGCAGATCTTTGAGAAAAACCCAACGACAATAAAAAACTACGGGATCTGGTTGCGATACCAAAGTAGAACCGGTTATCACAACATGTACAAGGAGTACCGTGATACGACCTTGAATGGTGCTGTCGAACAAATGTACACCGAGATGGCTTCTCGTCACAGGGTGCGTCATCATTGCATCCAGATCATCAAGACGGCCACTATCCCGGCTAAGCTTTGCAAGAGAGAGAGCACCAAGCAATTCCATGACTCCAAGATCAAATTTCCATTGGTGTTTAGGAAGGTGAGGCCACCATCCAGGAAGC
This sequence comes from Rehmannia glutinosa, assembly GCA_016081115.2. Taxonomy (NCBI): domain Eukaryota; kingdom Viridiplantae; phylum Streptophyta; class Magnoliopsida; order Lamiales; family Orobanchaceae; genus Rehmannia; species Rehmannia glutinosa. Next base: position 567,171 of record JABTTQ020003482.1, read on the forward strand.
TCAAGACCACTTACAAAGCGTCGAGGCCAAACTTGTTTATGTAATTTCAGGGGAATAATTATTGAATTTCTGTTGTTTTTTTTTTTTGTCTTTGAGGGGATTAATATTATTGAGTTGTAGAATTATTATTGTTATTTTTAAGGTTTGGATTTAGCTGATTTTGACCAGCATAGATTGTGAGTTACAGAATGCGATTGCAATGGAGTTTATAGCCTATTCGAGGTGGATTTTTTTTTTTTCTTACTCAAATTGCTAAATTATCTAATATCAGATATTCAGATGTTGGTTCCCTTTTCTTATGTTGAGGCCTATCTTTCTTTGTTTTTTATTTCTTTGCTATTTTTGGAATTATACTTTTATTTCTTTTTTTTTTTAGTTGAGTGCGATGTGCGATTGGTGAGATTTAATCTTGATTGTTGTAAAAATTCCTGTCTAGGTGGTCGACTCTCTTTGTCCGTCTATATTTTGTTTTTTCGATTAGGTCCTGTCTAATCCCGCCGGTTTCGCTTAGGTGCTACGCCCGAGCTTGCTAGCCCGATCAGTGTATAACACATTTTACAACATTGATCTTTAAGTAAATGGTTTGAATTACAAATGCTCAACATTGAGTTTGGTTTTGTCTAATTACAAAGTATTCCAGTTTCACCTTTAAAGTTTGTATTTACCTAATAAATACTACCCTCTTGAATGTGTAATTTTGTAAGCTAAAAACAAATGCTAGGAGTATTTGTAATTTTAAAAGATAATTGGCTTTTTTCAATTAACCCATTTATTTATATTCGCGCACAAATTTCCATTTAAAAAATAAAAATCGCTCCAAAAGTTATATATTAACTATTTTCCAAATATTTTTATTAGTATAATACCGAAATCAAGTATTTTAAAACTATAGAAGATAATTTTGTGACATATAATATATACTTCTAAGCTAAACTCTTTTGTATTATCTCCATGTTGTTTTGGTAGTTTATTGTACTGATTTTTTTCTTTTGGTAAACTTTTCGACCCACCATTTTTTTCTTATCCCAACGTGAAGATTAATGGAAATAAATAATGGAAACAAAAAAATAACGCCTAAAACTTTCCTTTTTTTTTTTTTTGAGAAATTAAAAAATTTCCCCTTTTTATTGCATTAATTTTTGCAATATTAAGCTGTCTGAGAAAATAATACCAAAAACTGTTTCTTTATGTTTTTCATATCGCTCTTCTGTTGGTCCCAGTTTCTCCGGGGTTGAAAGAGGTCACATTTTTCGTATTTGGGTTTTCTTCATTTTTCTCATTTTCTTAGGAAGATTTCTTGTTTTTTTTTTCTTCTTTATTTCTGTTCTTTTGTTTTTCAGTCATTGCCCATTTTTAGTGTTTATTGTATGATGTATTTGCATATCAAATGTGATTATGTGTTATTGATTTGCGTTCATCTTTTTGTTTTTTTGAACACAGAATCAGATTTTGGGGTTTCTTTGTCAGGTAATTTCCTTTTCTTCATAATAGGATTTTTTTTTGGCAATTTGTTTCTTTAATTTTAAGATTTGAGAGATGAAACGGTAATTCGGTTTGATAACATTTTGTTTCTGGATCATTTGGAGCATAATTGTCAGTTATTTGAAATGTGTTTTATGATTGGAAATGGATTTTCTGTGGTTTAATGCTGTACAGAATTGATATTTTTATTTTTTTACATAATGCTGCGTATAAGAAAAATTATTCAGCTGTTCTTTCACAGGTAAATTAGATGAATATAAATGGCACTGAGCAGGGCCATCACAACAATAACCCCCTGCCTCCGGGGCAGTGGGTGGGGGCCGAGAATCATCCTTTGCCAGTGGAGAAGAAGGGCAAGGTGAACAAGCCCGAACAGCTAGGGGCAAAACCAAGTTAACTTTAAAGGTACATAGTTTCAATTAGTTTTAACATTTTAGCTGAAACGAGCTTGATCACATGTTTATGGAACTGCGTGAAAGCATTTTGGACGACTAATTTACCGTACAAACCTTGTGTGATTTGGTCCCAATTTATATAGGCCGAAATAGCCGTTGCTTAATGCTGAAGGTCCTAAGTTTCTCCTGGTTTTGTTAGGATGCGTACTAAATTGTTGTTTGTGCCATTAACTTATTGACTTTGTTAGGAATCCTCATTGTTGTTAGTGTCGTGTTTGTGTTTTCTCTCAGTAACTTTAGGTCGGGTCTATGTCATGTGTTATCGTGTCATGTCGAGATTGCCACCCCTATTGATAAGCAATGCTTAGTTATTCAGAGATATAGGGTATATTTATAAGACATTGATAGACTTAATCAGTTATTAATAATGTCCTCATACAATTTTCCGAACATCTTTTTATTTGGATTTTGTTTCTGATGATAGTACATAATCTATCGAACTACAGTTATGCTCTTTTACTATTCATTGATCGTCTTTGTTTTTCAAGTTTTAATCTAGCCTACTGCTAAATTTAAATGGACTACAGTTTTAGTCTTCTTGCTGCCAATAAAACTTACACTGAGTAAAAGAATCAAAACAACAGAAGACTGATGATAAAACAAACATGTATAAAGTGTGTATTTTTTTAATTTGCAGTCTTTCCTGCCGAACGTTCCTAGCTCTTTAATTCTAGCGTACCAAAGCTTTGGGGTGGTATACGGAGATCTGAGCACATCGCCGCTTTATGTTTACAGCAGTACATTTGTCGAGAAGTTGCAGGATCATCAGAATCCTGATGCATTATTCGGGGTGTTTTCATTAATATTTTGGACCTTAACACTGATTCCGTTCCTCAAATATGTAGTTATCATCCTGAGTGCTGATGATAATGGTGAAGGTATGCTAAATATGTTTTATTAGAAGAATATTATGATGGGTTATTCTACTTTACCCCCTTGTACTCTGACCCAGTATCACTTTACCCCCCTTACTTTGAAATTACACCACTTTACCCTCTGTTCTCTGACTCAATATTACTTTTCCCCCTGGTGCTCTATTTCTTTTTAAGATTATTGATTGTTTTTAATTATTATATTTAGTGTTTAAGTTACTAGCAACATTTTAAATGTTTTAAATTAATAGACTGGTATTTATATTCTAGTAATTTTTCTAACTTAATTAATTAACTCAACATTTTGAAACTTTGTTCGGCATAAATTTTAATGACCATTTTTTTCTTCTTGTTTAACATAATTTCCATTAAATTATTATATAGTAGGATTATTAGTTAATACATTATAAGTTTTCCACTCATCATAAATCCAAAATAACGTTGTGAAATATATTTCTAGATAATGTTCTATTAAATACTTAAATAATCAGCACTAAATTTTCTTATTGTTAATTTCATTATAGTAATTTGATGGAAATTATATTAAATAAAGAAAACAGCCATTTAATAGAAGTACAAGAAAGTTCCTAATGAATTTATTGTTAAATGTTAATTAATTAAGTTCAAAAACTATAGAATATAAATACAGGTCTATTAACTTGAAAATCTGATTAGAATATTAAATACAAAGTTCCAAATAAGTTTATTCTTAAACATTGATTAGTTAAGTTGAAAACTATAGAATATAATACATGTCTATTAATTTGTTAATACCAATTGAACACTAAAAATATTGGGATCCGTGGAAATATAAAAGCATTTTTAAGAGTACCAGGGATAAAGTAATACTGCTGAGAGAGTATATAAGTGATACCGAGGTCGAGTAGAGGGGTAAAGTGATGCAATTGAGATATATGGCATAAAATCATACCGAGTTAGAGTATGGGGGTTGTAGTGATATCAAGTTAAGTATAAGAAGTAAAGTGATATGGAGTTGTAAAGAGGGGTAAAGTGGAATTAGCTCTATGATGATCATACATTTTTATCAGTGTTACCAACTATTCAATCACCTCAGGCGGGACAATTGCTCTTTACTCCTTGCTCTGTAGACATGGAAAATTCAATTTACTTCCTAATCAACAAGCGGCTGATGAGGAACTTTCAGCTTACAAGTATGGTACCTTGGGACAGTCTTCGTTATCTTTAGCTTTGAAGAGATATCTTGAGAAGCACAAAAAGTCACGGACAGCATTGTTGCTTGTGGTACTACTGGGGGCTGGCATGGTAATAGGTGACGGCGTAATTACCCCTGCTATGTCAGGTATGGTTGAACGCCCGATTGAGTGAACAATATTTTGGTGTTAGCTCATGGTGGTCAAACCTCATTGAGCATCTTTTAAGTATATTCTTTCAATATTTCCTCAAATTCATTTCACATGCTATTTTTCACTTATTTAATGGATGTAATTCCCATTCTCACTTTATGAAACTTTTGTCCCTTGTGTTTTGAGTTATCTATGGATGTTTAACTTGGTAACTGATAAATGGACTTGGGTAGAACTCATCCCCAAAAGCTAGCTCAAGGGGAGAGGGTGCCCAACCCACATATATACACAATAACAGTCCAGCAAATTTGCGATGTGGGACAAATACAAACTCTAACACCCTCCCTCACGCCGAGAGTGCCAAACCAAATGGGCCAGGGTCCCCAACATCGCCTCCAAACCAAACCTGGGTGCTCTGATACCATGATAAATGGACTTGGGTAGAACTCATCCCCAAAAGCTAGCTCAAGGGGAGAGGGTGCCCAACCCACATATATACACAATAACAGTTCAGCAAATTGGCAATGTGGGACAAATACAAACTCTAACAATAACCAACTAATTTCTAATCACAAAGTATATGTTGACACCGCCTACAATTGAGTTTGTTATCCTGTATAAATGAGCACGTACTGCATTTGCAAACTTTCTTGAAAATAGTTAAGTAATCTGGTTTGGTTATATGTTTCCAATGTATATAACAACTATTTTCAGCTCTAAGTTCACAAGCCCAAGATCTAAATTAATTTGTTGCGTGACCCCTTCATTTCATTTGGGCCTTGGGTATCTAGGCGTTTGCAATTTGATCTTACACTGAGCTTCTGTAGAGAACTCTAATTCACCTAGCACCAGTAATCACTTTTTTTTTATTTATTATTTATTTATTTATGTCTTCAATTGCAGTGTTATCATCAGTATCAGGGCTTAGATCTGCTGACTCAAGGTTGAAGGAGGGTATGTAGTTATCTATATTTAGTTTATTTTTGATTTGACTAGACTTTTGACTGCATTAAGTATGTGGATGATTATTGCTTTATGGTTGTTAGCGTTATGATCCTGATTGTGGATCGATCTTTTACTGTAGGTGGTGTACTAGTACTTGCTTGCGTCATATTAGTTGGCCTTTTTGCTTTGCAGCATTGTGGCACGCATAAGGTCGGCTTCCTGTTTGCCCCAGTAGTTATTCTCTGGTTGATATCGATTTTTGCAATAGGGTTGTATAATACAATATACTGGAACCCGAAGATTGTGTTTGCCCTTTCTCCGCATTATATTGTCAAATTCTTTGGTCAAACTGGCAGAGATGGATGGATTTCACTTGGAGGAGTCCTTCTATGCATAACAGGTAAGGAGAGCCTGGTTAGAAATCCCGTTTTCGTCTTCATTTGTGTATTTCAACATGCAACCACCCTTTTTATATTATCTGTTCTAAATGAAAAAGACAAATGGCTCGACTTTTGATTTACTGGCTATGTTTGTGGGTCATTAGGTAGTGAGGCGATGTTTGCAGATCTTGGCCATTTCACCGCACATTCAATTAGGGTAAGTTCGTTTTTTTGTGTTGAGTTGAAATTATCTTATCTTGTTTTTTCGAAATTTGGGAAACCATTAGTTGAAATTGCCATGTGCATTTTTCATAGCAGAACGTACTTTTGATGGTAGGTTTATGTCCCTAGCTTATTTTGGTACAGCTGGGACTTAAATTCTGAACTTTCATCCTATTGGGAAGTAACAAAATATTACACATTCCATTCGCGAGTGTAAAAGAGAAATCTATAGCATATAAAGTTAGCGATGATTGTATAGTTGCTGATTTCTACCACTGTTGGTAACTAAACCACAGTTGCATGGTTTGGGTTAATCAGTTTATATTTGGGATAATTTACAAAAAAAAAAAACCTCAGCTTCGGCTAATTACAAAAAAAACCAATTATTTTTTAAGACTGCAAAAAGATTTTGAGGTTGGCTTAAACAAAAAGCATCTCAAAACCCCCACTATAGTTGTAAAATATTACAGTTACCCCCTTAAATTTAAGACAGAAGCAAACCTGAGGGGGTCTTTTTGTAATTTGAAGCATATCCAGTTTTTTTTTTTTGTAATTAGCCCAAACTTCAGGGTTATTTTTTTTAATTGCCCCTTTATATTATTTTGACTGCCTGTGAGCTTGATCTGTTCTAATTCATCTCTCTTTTGTCTTCATTTTTTTGGGTTTATGCAGCTTGCATTTGTATTCCTTGTATACCCTTGCTTGGTGGTGCAATATATGGGCCAAGCTGCTTATCTGTCTAAAAATCTTTCTTCAATTCCAAATAGCTTCTACGATTCAATTCCTGGTTAGTTTTGTTTCCATCTGAGTCAATCTTTTCATCGGAGTTATATTCGTCCGTTTCTGTCATTGATATTGGCTTGTCCTGCAGATGCTGTATTTTGGCCCGTCATTGTTATTTCCACCCTGGCAGCTGTTGTTGCGAGTCAGGGTATAATTTCAGCCACATTCTCCATCGTGAAACAATGTCAAGCACTTGGTTGCTTCCCACGGGTGAAGATTGTTCACACCTCAAGACAAATCTACGGGCAGGTTTACATACCGGAGATTAACTGGATCCTTATGATTCTTACTCTAGCTGTAGCTGTTGGCTTCAACGACACAAATAAGATAGGCAATGCGTATGGTAAGTCAAAAAAATTGCACGTCTTATCTCTTCCTTGAAATTTTATTATGACATAAGGAATTTTAAGATTATGATCATCTGGAAAAATCTATATCTTAATCTGTATCTTCTACACATTCTATAATTTTTTTTCGCTCGAACTTGACAGGGTTAGAATACTTCAGTTCATGTCAATTAATCTTACACAATTTTTTTTGGGATAATTACAAAAACCTCCCTGAAGTTTGGGCTAATTACAAAAAACCCCAGAGATTTTTGAAAATTGCAAAAACCCTTGAGGTTTGAATCCATCTTACATTTCCCCTTCATAAGCAAAAAACATTTCAAAACCCTCCCCGGTATTTCTAGTAATAGTTACCCCCTTAAATTTAAGACATGATCAAACTTGAGGGCTTTTTTTTTTTTTTAATTTTGAAACATCTCTAGGTTCTTTTGTAATTAGTCCAAACCTCAGGGGGTCTTTTGTAATTATCCTTTTTTTATGAAATTAGCATTAAGTAGTTTGAGATAGTTTATAGGGATAATTACATAAAAATCCCTGAGGTTTTGGTTAATTACAAAAAAACAACCCAAAGATTTTTGAAAATTACAAAAAACCCCTTAATGTTTGATTCTGCTTACATCTTCCCCCTTCATAACTCATTAGCAAAAAATATTTCAAAAAACCACCCTTATATTTGTAGAAATATTACAGTTAACCCTTAAATTTAAGACAAAATCAAACTTGAGGGGGCTTTTTGTAATTTTGAAACATCTCGGGATTTTTTTTGTAATTAGCCCAAACCTTGGGGGTGTTTTTGTAATTATCCCTAGTTTATATGTTAGTTATCAACAAACGTCCCAGAAGAGGTTTTTTTAAATTTTCTGTTTCATGTTTTCTTTTTCTTCCTTTTTAATTTAGAGCGTTCATCTATATCAGTCAAACTTTTACATTTCGTATCAACTTTTTCTCATCAATGTGTTCTCACTTTTATTACATTTCTGTTTGCCAGGCCTAGCCGTCCTATCAGTGATGTTACTTACGACCTTTCTCATGGCGCTAGTCATGGTCCTCGTCTGGCAAAGGAGCATGATACTTGCCGTTGCTTTCCTCATTTTCTTCTGGTTCATCGAAGCTTCGTACATTTCAGCCGCGTACATTAAAGTTCCTCAGGGAGGATGGGTCTCCCTCGTGCTCTCTCTCATCTTTATGCTAATCATGTTCGTGTGGCATTATGGGACCCGCAAGAAGTACCAGTATGATTTGCAGAACAAGGTGCCTTTGAAATGGATACTCGGATTGGGGCCCAGCCTCGGTATCGTTCGTGTACCCGGGATAGGTCTCATATACTCCGAGCTGGCAACGGGAGTCCCACCAATCTTCTCACATTTCGTGACGAATCTTCCGGCTTTTCACAACATTTTGGTATTCGTCTGTGTGAAATCTGTTCCGTGCCCTACGTTTCGCCCCGACGAGCGTTTCCTCATCGGTCGAATCTGCCCCCGTCCGTACCGGATGTACCGGTGCATCGTCAGGTACGGGTACAAGGACATGCAGGGAGATAATGGTGATTTCGAGAACCTTCTGATTCAAAGTATAGCCGAGTTTATTCAAATGGAATCCGTGGAGTCGCAAAACTCGAGCCCCGACTCCATGTCGTATGACGGGAGGATGGCGGTTATAAGCTCAAGCACTTCTCGATCGAGCTCGAATCTGATCGTGTCCGAGGGGGAGGAATCCGGCGCGACCAACTCCGTCGAAACCAGCAGATCGTCGGCTCTGCTGAGTTTACGATCGTCTTACGAAGACGAGAACCCTCCGATCGTGAGGCGTCAGGTGAGGTTTCGCGTGCCTCAGAGTCCCGGGATGGATCCGTCCGTACGGGAAGAGCTTTTGGATTTGATCCAAGCGAAAGAAGCGGGCGTTGCGTATATAATGGGGCACTCGTACGTGAAGGCTAGACGATCGAATTCGTTTTTGAAGAAGCTGGTTATCGATTTCGGTTATTCGTTTCTCCGTAAGAACTGCAGGGGTCCTGCTGTTGGGCTACACATTCCTCATATTAGTCTTATTGAAGTTGGCATGATTTACAGTGTCTAGAAATTTACTGGTATCATATCTTTCCTTGTTACTCTTATTTTTTTGTGTTAAAAACTTGTTTAGAAAGGTAGATAATTGGAGTATAGAGTCATTCTTTGAGGTTATAAATTTTGTATTCATTATCACTTGTTCTGGTTCTCAAGCCAAAAGGGTATATTACATATATATATTAGGGATAATTACAGAAACCCCCCTGAAGTTTGGACTAATTACAGAAAAATCCAGAGATGTTTCAAAATTACAAAAAAAACCCGGATGTTTGATTATGTCTTAAACTTAAGGGGATAACTGTAATGTTTCTATGAATATTATGGAGGTTTTTGAAATATTTTTGAACCTCAAGGTTTTTTTTTGCAATTTTCAAAAACCTCTGGATTGTTTTGTAATTAGTTCGAACCTCGTTTTTTTTGGAAAGGATTGTATGTCTGAATTCTGAATTCTGATGTGGTTTACAGTTGGTGACTGGTTTAGTGTATTGTGTGATATATGCTTTGATATGCCCATAATTACAAGTATATGTTTATATATGGATGTTAACTATGATAAATTTCAGAATTCAACCATGAAAATGTTAATATTCTGAAACACTTTATTTGGATTCCTCCAACTTATTGACTTTTGCAAAAGTTATTCTTATAAGCCAAAACTGGATACTTCAGTGCTATATTTCTTGCTTGAATAATGAACTCAATATATATATATATATATATAGTGTTTCTTTTGGATTTCCTTGATTTTGTAATGGCTACAAGTGAAAGAATCATCTCTACATTTTCATCTGGGATAATTACAAAAACTCCCCTAAGGTTTTGGCTAATTACAGAAAAACCCAAAGATTTTTCAAAAGTACAAAAAAAAAACCCATCAGGTTTGGGGTAACTATATTATTCTTATAAATGTTTTTTTACTTATGAATGGGAAAATGTAAGGCATAATCAAACCTCGATGGAATTTTTTGCAATTTTCAAAAATCTATGGATTTTTTTTTAATTAGCCCGAACTTCGGTTTTTTCTTTTTTTTTTTTTTTTTTTTGTAATTATCCTTTTTTACTCATGAGAATGACAAAATTATCAGAGGATGGTCCCATCTGGGATCACTGCACTCCTTATAATTACAATTATTCCTCCTGATATGATATACCCATTTTCTTCCATGTTCCCTTCCACCACATTGTCCTTATTTATAATCTGCACAAAAATTTCACCTAAATTAAATTAAATAGACGCACATAAAAAATGGGATAATTACTAAAAGCCCCCTAAGGTTTGGGCTAATTACAAAAAAAACCAAGAGATTTTTGAAAATTACAAAAAAAAAAACATTGAGGTTTGATCGTGTCTTAAATTTAATGGGATAATCGTAATATTTTAATTTTTAATAAACGTAAGGGGAGCTTTTGAAATGCTTTTTGCATATGGAGAAGGAAAATGTAAGACGGGGACCATGGGTTCTTTTGTAATTTCCAAACTTCTATGGGTTCTTTTAGAAATAGCCCAAACCTCAAGGGTGTTTTTGTAATTCTCCCTAAAAAATTAATAAAGTTTTTCAGATAGTTTTAATGAAGATTGATAATGCTGATGATTAATAATATTTTTGGAAACATACCATAACATTTTTGCCAATCCTTACATTCTTATCAATTATAGCTTTCCTTATGTAAGAACCTTCTCCAATCCCAATAGGAATGCCAATGGCTTCCCCTTCACCCACACCATTCTGCACATTAATTTAATCTGTTAGGACAGATGCTTGCAGTAGAAATGAAATGGTGTTGAATTGGAACTTTTCTCGAACTGTGTAATTTTACTGTAATTGCTAACTATGATCTGTCGGCGCTATTTTGCACAAAAAATTGTCACGCTGAATTATCAAAAACTAGCATGCAAAATCTGAAGATTGTAATGTTTTGGTGGCAATTTTTGCCTAAATCACTAAACTAAACGATTTTTTTTTTATACTTTTGCATCTGATCGGTCATAGTCATCAATTTCCGATCGATAAAATTACAATTTCGGTAAAAAATAGGGCTAAATGTCCAAATTTTGAAAAAATATTGGACTAAATCTCAAAATAGTCCAACTTACATGACCAAATTATTTTTCCTTGTAAAACTACCCATGAGGTTCAGCTTAATTATAAAAACGAATCAGTTATCTTTCAAAATTAAAAATACTCCCTTAAGGTACTACAAACACCCGATTCAAATCTATTGTATTTGCTTAATAATTATTCCCTCAATAGGTGCAATTTGTAAAATATAATTTTTTTTCTTTTTTGTAATTCGACTAAACGTCAAGGGTATTTTGGTAATTCAGATCTTCAAGAAATTCTAATAAGATGATGAACTTGCTTACATGATGATGATAAGTATCATATCCCATAATGACTGAATCCTCAACAATAGCATTATCACCTATTCTTGTCCTCATACCAACAACTGTGCCTTTTATTCTGCATTTCTGCATTGTAAAGATGGACATATCAACAGGAGGAAAAGAGATAATTACAAAAACACCCCTCAAGTTTGTGCTAATTACAAAAAAACCTAGAGATGTTTCAAAATTACAATTAAAAAAAACCTCAAGTTAATTAGGGGTAATTGTAATATTTTTATAAATAAATATCGGGGTGGGGTGCGATGGCGGAGCAGGACACCCTAACGAGAGTAGGCCGATAAATAAAAATAAGGTGGGTCCAGCGGAAAAATCATACAAATTAAGACTAAAAATATTTTTTTTTTTTAAAATGCTCACTATTTTTTTTTCAAAAAAAGGGTGGACCAGGCCGGGTTGCCCACCCTTAGTGGTGGGGTGAAATGTTTTTTTTTTTTTTTTTTATATTATGAAAGGGAAAGTGTAAGATGGATCAAACCTAAAGGTTTTTTTTTTTTGCAATTTTGAAAATCTTTGGGGTTTTTTGGTAATTAGTCCAAACCTTAGGGGTGCTTTTGTAATTATCCCTAATGAAAAACAAGAATGAATATAACAGAGAGGGTTTGGTAATTTACAGTGAGAATGCAACCATCTCCAATGAAAGAATCTGTGATGACAGCATCAGTTACAAGAGTTGGAGGCAGATGACGTGGCAATGTGTATAGTGGATAATCTCTATCATATTTGATTCGCTTACTGAAAATTTAGGGAATCAAAATGTGTTATAGATTTCGAAAGTTGAAAAAGTCAAATTTGAAGTGTTGGGGAAAAACACTTTTCATAGTTCGTTTTTTAACTAAAAGCTAAGATTCACTTTTTTTAGTATATGCAAACACTTTCTTAATATCTTTTAGCTTTTATGATATGGATATAAGACACTCTAAAGTCTCGAATAAGATCTTCTATTATGAAATAGTTTCATCTTCTACTTCATCTTCTATTATGAAATAGTTTCATCTTCTACTTCATCTTCTATTATGAAATAGTTTCATTTTACTTCAGTGATTTGAATATGGATGATTGTCAAATGTATACAAATTCTTATGACATATTAATTGTCAAGCATAAATTGTGGGTTTTATAAGGCAAGTGATTACTATTAAAAGAACTCGTGACAATCATTTGCATAATGAAATGTAAGATGAAACACTAGAATAATTGACAATGGCAAATCCGCAAATACAGTAGGTTACGTAGGGACGTAGGGGTACAACTGTACTTCCAATTTGGCAAAATACAAATCAAAATTTAATATTTGTAAAATGAAAAATAATAATACATTTGTATCCTATTTTTACATAAAGTTATTCTTTAATGACCATTTAAAAGTAAAAACACTATAATATTTCTTAATATGAACTATTATCTTGGCCCAACTTTCCTACAAATTTTTCGATAATTGTGTCGTTGGTTCAACAAATGAAGACACGCGGACCCATTTGCAATTACAATTTTTATTTTAATAGTATTTATTTTTTTTTTTCATTTGCAAATTTTTTTTTATACGATTTGAATATTAAACAATATTTATCTAGCATGCTTTTCTTTTCTTTTTTTTTTTTTTAAATAAATATCTATCGACAATTTGACATCATACCCTCATTTACAATTATGGGGGAATGACACTTGGCCCATCAAATTTGACTCTTTTGACACATTACTTCAAGAAAGCAAATTTTAAGTACCCCAAATGTAAATTTTAAGCACTTTTACCCCTCATCTTACTTTCTATATATAGTACTTCCCCCTAATGTCAGTTTCTTTTCAACAACAGTTTTACACTATTTTTCTGTCTCTTTCCAAAACTGAAAGTTTTTTGTCTTATTTAAGGTAAAAAAAAGGCCCTTTAATTATCCCTTCCTTTGGAGTTACCTACTTGTATGCTTTATTTGTCCTCAAAAGAGTTTCCATATTTGCTCTGTAGTATGCTTTTATGCTTCTCATGTCCTCCCAATATCCATTGAATCCATAGCCATGAATCTACCAATGTTCATAAATTAAAAAAGGAAAAAAATCTTAAAGTTTGATGTATTCATAGGGATAATTACAAAAAAATCCCTAAGGTTCTGGCTAATTACAAAAATCGAGAGGTTTTTAAAAATAATGGCAGAGCTAGGAAAAATATTGGGGTGAAACACAAAAGTGAGGATAAAAAAAACTAAAAAAAATCATATAAATTATAACTAAAATATTTTTTAAAAAAATTCCTAGTATAATTTTTCTTTTTTAAAAAAAATGGCGGGGAGGGGGGCAGGTTGGAAGGCCCCTGCCTCCGCCCTTGTCCTCAAATTTAAGACAAAGTTAAACTTTAGGGGACTTTTTGTAATTTTTGAAATATCTCTGGATCTTTTTGTAATTATCCCAAACCTAGGGAGGTATTTGTAATTATCCCTTATTGATATGAGGAAGATGAATTGGATGAACACAAAAGCAAATAATAATAATAATAATAATAATAATAATAATAACCTAACCTTCATTCCAAGAGAAATTGCACCTGGAATTACTTGACTTTTCAAGTCATTCATTGTGGGAAAATATTCTGTGAGGAGCTTTATCATGATATCTCTGTTTATAACATAGATTCCCATGCTGGGAAAATTGTATGTCACATTGTGATCAAACTTCTCTACCTGGAAATGATAGTTAAATCTTGTTGAATGACAGCTATTTTTATTTCTATTATAAGTAAAATTGCAGGAAAAAATTAGGGATAATTACAAAACCACCCTGAGGTTTGAGTTAATTACAAAAAAACCCACCAATTTTTGAAAATTAAGAAAAACTCGTAATTTTGATTATGTATTGCACTTGACCCCCTTCATAAGCAAAATCATTTCAAACACTGTGAAAATATTGCAATTACCCTCTTATATTTAACACAAAATCGAACAATGGCAAAACAAGGGGGCAAGTGGGGGTGCCCCACCCCCACCCCCATATTTTCTAAAGTTTATTTTCTCTCTTTAATTTATATGGTATTTAGTCTATAACTAAGGAAAAAATACATGCCCCCTCCAAACCCAAAATTTTGGGAAAAATTCTTTCTATATGTCTTCAAAATTAGGTCCCCCTCCAAATCTCAATTCTTGCGTCCGCCACTGGAATCGAACCTCAAGAGTCTTTCTGTAACTAACCCAAACCTCAAGGGCAGTTTTTATTACCAGTAGAATTTCAGAATAAAAAATAGGGATAACTACAAAAACTACCACTGGTGTTTGAGTTAATTACCAAAAAACCAATAAGTTTTTGAAAATTACAAAAAAAAAAGAACCCGTAATGTTTGATTTTGTATTACACTCTACCCCTTTATAATCAAAACCATTTCAAACAACCCCCTTACATTTATAAATACACTGCAATTACCCTCCTACATTTAACACATAATCGAACCTCAAGGGTAGCTTTTGTAATTATCCCAAAATAAAAACAAGACATAAGAAACTCACTGAAATGGGCATTTCTGGATTATCCCTGAATTCAAGAACTTGATTTTCAGCATTTAGTTTGAAAATGCCAAATCCAAGATCCTCATCATCCTCTGTTCTGCTTAGAACTGAGACAGTTATATCAGCTTTGTTTGTATGGTGGGCATCAATAAGTTTGTGATAATCCATTTTATAAAGATGATAACCAGGCAAAATCAAGAACTCAGCAACAGGATTCTCCTCATCAAGCATCCATAGACACCTCCTTATTGCATCTGCAGTTCCCTAATTAAAGTGACAAAATATATATAATAGTACATTAGATTTGTGATTTTAAATGAGTTTCCAAATGGAAATTAATTAAGTCTAATGGTTGTTTGGTAGATATATCTAGTGATGTAGCCAGTCGGCTCAGTTACTCCTAACCAATTTTTTTCCCACATATAAAAATAGGACAAAAAAAAAAATTAAGGTGTGGACTGTGAAGGCCCCCACTTAGCTCCGCCCCTGGATATATCATGATTTTTTTGGCAATTTTTTTTTAAATCCTCTATGAAGTGTACTCGGGGATTTGATTACTTTTTAATCCGAGTTTGGATTCAACCCCCTAATAAGACTGTAAACGAACACCTTCTGAACGAGCTTGGTTAACATTTATTTATATTTGTTTATTAAAGTTAATGAACATAAGCGAACAAAAAAAATATGTCCATTTATGTTCATTATTCACGTATATTTATGCTCATTTAGTGTTCGTTTGACGCTTGTTTGCTATTTATTTTTTAAATTATTAATTATATATTTACTTCTTATTATATTACTTATTAAGAAAAACAAATCTATTTTAGTTTAATGTTACAACCCATTTATATTCGTAATTATCACAATATTCATTTATTTTGAGTTGAGTATCCACGAACAAGTGTACTTAACTTTTTCCATAAACATATTCATACATTTGTTCAAATCAGTTAATGAACATGTTTGTGAACCATTCATGAATATGTTCGGTTATTAAACAAGCGAATACAAACAACTCTTTAAAAATAAACAAACAAACAAATACGAACAATTGCGTTCGTTAGAGCTCGATTCCGTTGCAGCCCTACCCCTTAAATAAATTTTACATTTCTAATTCAGGGACCGCCTATAGCAGGTCAATGTAACCGATGTGACTTGGATATGTTGTTGTCACCGGATTAAAAGCCTTTGGATTTTTCCCACTTAAAGGACTAAATCCAAAGTCGAGTACTAAAAGTCTAAATTTATACCAATTAAACAACTTAATCCAATTTATTTATTTTTTTCATAAAAAGAACAAATATCCAATTTTTGCCTGAGACTTTCTAGGGATAATTACAAAAACACCCTTGAGGTTTGGGTTAAATACAAAAAAACCAAGACATGTTTCAAATTTACAAAAAATCCCTTCAGATTTCATTTTGTCTTAAATTTAAAGGGGGTAAATGTAATTATTTTGTAAATGTCAGGGAATTTTTTAAAATATTTTCGAAAATTATCGGGGAAAATGTACCTCAAGGAGTTTTTTTTGTAATTTTCAAAGAACTCTGGGTTTTTTGTAATTAGCCCAAACCTTAGGGGTGTTTTTGTAATTAGCCCAAACCTTAGGGGTGCTTTTGTAATTATCCCAACTTTTTTATGGTACCTGAAACCAGCCATTGTCTTCAAGACTCTGATAAGCTGCAATGACTTCAACAAACCCTTCGTTCGCGAGACGTGCTCCCGAATATGCTCTCGAAATGTGAGAATTCAAAGAGGTTGAATTAAACTGTGTTACTGCGTATATTTTGGTTATGCCACTGTTAATGCAGTTGCTCAAAACGGCGTCGATTAGTCTGTAGTTTCCAGCTATGGGAATTGCAGCTTCTGATCTTCTCTTTGTCAATGGATAGAGTCTAGAATGTGATGATCCGTCTCCGAACACGATTGCTGCTACATTCTAACACGAATAATGAAACAGTACGTTTTTACGTTCTTGAATTGATCCCACATTGTCCAAAAAAAAAACAATCTCTAGCT
The DNA here is from genome assembly GCA_016081115.2 of Rehmannia glutinosa. Lineage (NCBI taxonomy): Eukaryota > Viridiplantae > Streptophyta > Magnoliopsida > Lamiales > Orobanchaceae > Rehmannia > Rehmannia glutinosa. The sequence goes on from JABTTQ020003482.1 coordinate 583,959, forward strand.
AGTGAACACGCGATGAAGGTCGTGTATGGTTGTGTTTTCAAAAGTCATTTTTCGTTTTCAAACTGATTTAAGTGGAAATTAAGTCATTTTCAGTTTTTAATTTTTTTTTTTGTGGAAATATATTTTTGAAATATAATTAAACAATTTTTCACTATAATCAGGCAAATAATGCGTGAACACATTTCAAAAACTATAATTAAATATATTTTCACTACATTCATGGAAATATGTATCTAAAATACAATTTCAAAGCTATAACTAAACATATGTGCAAATATTAGAGCTGGCAATGGGCCGAGCCGGACTGGCCCGTCCCGAGCCCACCAGACTTTTGAAAAAATTCGATCCGAGTCAGGCTGTAAAAATGCATTGCCCGTCCAAATGTGTGAGTTTTGTACACAAAAACTATCGGGCTGGGCTAAAAGTCGGGCTGGTCCAAATAGCCCTAAAAAATTTTGGCCTAGAAAATCATGGCCCTGTCCAGCCCAAACCTCAAGCTAGTCCGGCCAGTCCACGAGTCGGGATGCATTTTGCTAGCTCTAGCAAACATATACCACATTAGAAATTCATACAACAAACCAAAAACATATTCTCAACTCTCACACGAAAATCAACAAATCTAAAAATTAATTTTCCAACACTAGAAACTAGACTTGGAAATACATCCATACAAGTTTCTGACCAGAAACAAATATCAACAACGTATTTGTAATTTTGAAATATAATTGGGCTTTTTTTTTTATAATTAGATAAAACCTCAAGGGCATTTTTTGTAGTTTACCCATTGACACATTCAATAACAATGAGATCAATGAAACAGTAACTATCACCTGATTTGCTGGAGAGAACATAGAATTTGAACATTCATGTTTCTTTGAATTCTTCATGGACAAATTTGTAGGAGAAATGGAGCTAAATTCTGATGTAGGATTAATATAACAACAATGTGGGAGCCTAGTTTTTGGACATGACCATGAACAAAGCATAGACATGATAAAATTAAATAACAATTTGAACTGTTTTTTTTTTTTTTTTGACACAATAAATTGATTTTTTTTTTCTATATTTTGTGTGATTTCTTGTCTCTCCATTACAAGGTGGAAAGAATTTAATGAAGAGGCTAAGAAGGGAATATTTAGGTTTCTTCTTCTTCATGGACACTATAGAGGATCTTGTCTGACTGTCTAGTTGTTGGAATAGATAAAAAAAAAAAGCTATATATTCATAAATTTGTGTATATTATAATGTCCACTCCACAGCTTTTTGGTGATACATAACTCTTTTTTTTTTTTTTCATAAATAAAAATCATTTCAAAAACCCACCGACACTTGCATAGATATTACAATTGCTCCTTAAATTTAAAGGACGCCGATGCAAACTTGAGGGTTTTTGTAATTTTGAAATATATGGGTTATTTTGTAATTAGTCAAAACATCAGAGGGAGTTTGTTGTAATCATCCCAAAAAATTTAAAACTATATATTCATCAAATTGTGTATATTATTAATGTCCAGTGACAAACCCACAGCTTTTTTGATACATAACTTCAATGACATTAAAGTTAAGAGACAACATGTAACATATTCATCTTATTATGTACTTTTCTTTTTATCCATCTTAAAAAAAAACATATATTTTAAGCATTTATCTATCTTTTTCTTCCTTTATTCTCATCATATATAAGATGCTTACTGTTTCACGTGAATCTTGTTTCTTCCTTTGATTTCTCCAACAAGACCATATTAACCTAAAGGGGAAACATAGTCTTTTATTATTTTTTGGTCATGGTATTTGGGAGATTTATTCATTTTGAAAAATTTAGAGATTTAGTTTTATAAGTTAATTCTTCTTACATGTATAATTTTTAGTCAAATAAGTTAATTATTTTTTACATGTATAATTTTTTTTAAAAAACTAATAAAATTAGCATAAATTTATATATTTTAATAATATGTGTTTATATAGAGATGCAAATACTTGGTACATATATATGTATTTCTATAAATGTATTTTTTAACTTCAGAAACACATTTGAAATTGGGAAAAATAAAATAAAAAGGAATTGGAGAAAAAAGAACTAGAAAATATGACCATTGTTTTCTAAACATTATAAGAAGATATAGATTACTAAATTAAGATTGTGTTACTTTAAAATTAAGTACTTTTATTTTATTTTATTATTAAAATTGAATTTAAAATTTTTATTTTTAAATATGGAATTTATAAAATATTTAAATTTATTATATTATTTTAAGGAAATTTTATTTTCTTGATAAAATCACTAGTAATATACTATTTTGTAATGAGCAATAATTTTTAGTAGTTTCTAATATTAAAAGTTTTTGAACATTAAAATATATAAAAATTCTTATTACAAGTTATTTCAAAATATATAATATAGGAAAAAATCTTTGAATTTATATAATACAATTTTCTAATTTGGAAGTACATTAATTAAAGTTTGTCCCAAAGATTCTCCCTAAATAATTTGGATTTACATTTAAATTTTGTCTAAATAGTAAAATTGTAGTATTTTATTTTATTTTTTATTTTATATATATCATGTGTTTTTTTTAAAATTTAAATGGGTTGAGAGGACATAGTTTCAATATCCTAGGGCATATTAGTCCTTTTACATGTATTTTAAATTTTGGAGGAACTTTCAAAAGTGATGTTTGGAAGATGAGAATAGATTGAGGATGATTATTAAGCATTTGGTCCAGCTGTTATGTCTTTATTGGACAATGGATGTTTGAAAAGTCTTGTAGCACAATTTGTTGCTATAATTTTAAAATCAAATATTAAAATCATCATTCAAAGTAATCTGTTAAATAAGCAGCTCATCAATTTCCCATCAGAAATCATTTTTTTCCAAAATTGAATATAATGTCAAGCGAACAGGTAAACGGGACAGGTTATAGGACAAAAAGCTCAAAGTGGGGTTAAAGGGAATGATTCAAAATTAAAAGAAAAATAACTCTAAGGTTCGAATAAGAGATGATTTGGTTTGAGGAGAAGATTAAAGGAATGGTTTTAAATGATTCTAAATAGTATTGATTTGATTACAACTATAAAAATACAAAAATAATTTTAAGCAAAATAATAATAATAATAATAAATAATAGCACCAAATATAGATTGCACTTGAGAGTTTTCAAATGTGGGATGCAGCTACATTTCTATTTGTTTGTCGAATATTGTTTTATATTAAACAAGAAATTGAATGTTATACTAATATTGATTAACAAAATTAGCAAAGTAATTACAATAAATAGTGAAACATAATCCTCAAAAAGCGTGATACCTTATGTATCACATGCTTTGCGTAAATCACGACGTTATGATAAAATTATGAGAACGATTTATTATTAAAATTTAAATAAAGGTGCTAAAGAAGAATATGTTAATTAACATAATTAATGATTTTACAAATCTTGGTCAATAATTTAATCACACTTATGTACTATATAATTCTCACTGTCTGTAAAATTTGTAAAGTGCACTTGGTGGACAATTAGTAATTACTTTTCATTTTTGAAAGCAAATTAGTAATTATTTATGCAATCAAGGTAAGGTGATTTTACCTTAATCTATTTTAATGTTCAATGAATTAATAGTCTTAATTACGACTTCTCTTCACTGTTAAGTATTTGATAAAGAAAAAAAGATTCTAACCACAAGACAAACACATTGGTAGAGGATCCATGATTGATTAAAATATATTGAATAATTGACGGGAATCAACTCAACACATATGTCAAGTCGATGTTGGAGACCCGTTTTCTCCTCTAAGGTGGTAGAATTAATAAAAACAATAAAAACCGAAAAATGTGCATAGGTGTGAAATGTTCGATTAGTTAAAATATATCAAGAGTCCATATGATAAGTTTTAATAATCTAAAATATAAAATACCTTAACAAATTGAGTTAAATAGAATAACTACACGAAATATAGTCATGTGATCTTAGAAAAATAAAAGAATACAATATAAAGCAACAATTTTTAAGGTTTAATTTTGATTTCATAAAATAAAAAAATATAAATCAATTAATAGTGTGAATATTTAAATATAAATATCACGGGGTGAAATCACCATTATCTAAAATGGGAATTATCATATTATACTCATCATTTTAACTCTTTGACACCAAATCTCCAATATTATCCATTCTTATATTCTTGATGAGATATTAATAATAATAATAATAATAAACTAATATCAATAACTGTTAAATATGCTTGAGTTTAACAATTGAGCTAATATGCATAAAATGCAACATTTAATGTAGATACTAAGCAATAACGGGACCAACTGTTACCATAGGATCCATGAGAGCTAAGACCATGCAATATTTATTTGGTCCAATATTGTTTTATTAATTAAACAAAAATTGAATGTTATACTAATATTGAAAAAATTTGATCATTCATAAACTAACCTTATCCTCAAAAAGATCTAGTATCACGAGCTTTTCTTGTAAACACGATGTCACATAATTTTTGAACATCAACATCATTGTGTCTTTTAATAGTTGTCCTCTATTATGCTAATTATAATTAACGCATTATACAAAACTAGGGGTCCTAATTATAATCATAACTCAAATATTATATAATTCACTGTCTGTACAGCTTTCAAGGCATGGTGGCATAGGATTGGGAATCACTTTAATTTTTTTTTTTTTGAGACACAATACAATTATTTTGTTCATTTTATAGAATGTGATTTTACATAGAAAAAAGTAGTTGTTTTCAGTATGCACAACTTAAAAATTAAAACTCAATATATTCCTCTTCAGTGTATGCAGAATAGTACTATTAGGCAACATAATTATTGCATTCAGGGAGTCATTATAATCTCAGTAAACCAAATATAGTTCTAATTTGTGCCTTGCACAATATCACACTAAGAAAAATAAACTTATTCAATTAGCAACAAATGCGTTTTTGTACTATCAAAAGTACAATGACAATGATAAGTTTTTTTTTTTTTTTTTTGGTGTTTCATGCAATCTTGATATAACAATATGAAGTTAAATAGTTAATATTAATATCATTCTTTATCAATAAATACAATCATCACGATATTTTTATACACACATATTATTAGACCAAACCTCAAAACTTTTTGTAAATTATCCCAAAGGTTATCTTCTTATATTTTGGATAAATTGCAAAATATGCTCGAGTTTAATAATTGAGGTGATGCATGCAAAACAAACATTTTGACATTTTCAACATTGGACCATTGCCGGACAATAATTTTTGAAAAATGGCAGATTGAAGATTAAAATGATGATTGATTTCAAATTTCTCCAAGAATCAATTATCAATTTAGGGATTTCATATGACTTTGAACATCAACAATTTTGGTCTTTTATGTTGTCCTCGATTATTATGAAAAAATAAAATCCCCAAATTGAGAATAGATTTTGGGGAATTTTGACAAAACTCAAATTTAGTCCTCAATTCTGCTATTTTCAAAAATTGGTGTCCTAAATTTCAAGTTGAATACAGTTATTTTGTTATTTTATAAGATAGTTATAGGGCATATTTTGAAAAAAATTTGTTTAAATCAGTATGTTTAAAACCTGGGTCATATTATATGGTTAGTCCTCGACAAGTTACACCGTCCCGAGCAAAGAATGATGCTGAATATAAATACCAACAAGACTTATGGCGGAGCTAACAAAGAACAGATCCAGACACACAGTTGTGTTCAAACTCGTCAAATCCTTCCATCCAAACGAAGCCTCGGCCTAATTTATGAAACCTTCATTCACTGGAACTTGTATATACTTGTAAGTCCTGATGAAATTTGTAATTGTGAAGTCATAAATAAACTTTGGAGAACACCGGTTACTCATACAGTCTTCTGCCCGAAAATGAACAAATGGAGAAGATACGACTCCAGTCTCGTGATAAACAGGAAAGGCAATGAACAAGATGAGCCTCAATTAGCCAACTTGTAGTCGGTGTTGCTAATATTTAAAATTTGAGGGCTTGAGTCTGTTGTCGACTTGACCGCATGGGAACCAAACAAGTCGGTCGACAGCTTCCAGCTTTTTGCTTAGTATCCTTCTCAAAATATCATCATCATCATGTAAAGGGACAATTACCAGAAGAAAAAAAAAACCTGAAGCTCGGGCTAATTACAAAAAGAACCAGAGGTTTTTGAAAATTGCAAAAACCCCTTCAGGTTTGATTCCTCCTCCCCGACATTAATAAAAATATTACAGTTAACAAAACTTAAGACATAATCAAACCTGAGGGATTTTTGTAATTTTGAAACACCTCTTGGTCTTTCTGTAATTAGCCCAAGCATCATGGATGTTTTTGTAATTATCCCTCATGTAAATGTATCTGGGCCATTGTAGCAACTAGGGATAATTACGAAAAGCCCCCTAAGGTTTGGGATAATTACAAAAAAACCAAGAAGTTTTTGGAAATTACAAAAAACCCCTTGAGGTATGATTGTGTATTAAATTTAAGGAGTAACTGTAATATTTTGATAAGTGTAAGGGAGCTTTTGAAATGTTTTTTTACATATGAAGGGGTAAAATGTAAGACGGATCAAACCTAAAGGTTTTTTTGTAATTTCGGAAAATTTATGGGTTTTCTTGTAATTAGCCTGAACCTCAGGGGGTATTTTGTAATTATCCCAAGCAACTATGCAGAAATGAACTCTGTAGCATGAATCAGGACCAAACTACAAGCACCACCTTGTTAGCCACCTTGAAATTTTAATTCAAGTCTAGAAGCATAATTACTAACATAAAGCCTCTTTGCCCAGGACTTTGATTTGGTAACCAAGATATTGGAAAAAGAAAGTGGCACACCATCTTAAATACAGTAGGGCAACAGCAATGTCGATGAATCTTTGAAAATCTCAATTATCTGTGATTCAGTTTCCACGTCCTCATCGAAAATTAGATTCTCATACTCTAACCTCTTCTCTTTTGAGAATACTGTTTGTTTGTAATTCGGAAATCATTCTCATACTCAAAACTTGTAATGCTTCCATGGCAGTGCTATAATTGTGAGTTTTTTGTATGCCATTGTCAATATACTTAAAATGCCCATTTATCAAAAAACATGACTGCAGGTTGACGGATCGGGTTGATTTTCTCATGATGCATCTGCTCTACAATCAGCTCAATTGGAACTCGATTCTTCCCTGAAAATTTTAATTCACAGGTGTAGAATAGTTAATTAACTAACATAAAACTTTGGATAATTACAAAAACATCCCCTAAGGTTGGCTGAATAAAGATTGCAAGGAAAAAACCCAGAGTTATTTGAAAATTACAAAAAAAACCCTTGAAGTTTGATTCCATCTGACATTTTCCCGGTGATTTTTGAAAACATTTCAAAAACCCCCCAACACTTGCAAAAATATTACAATTACCCCCTTAAATTTCAGACAAAACGAAATCCGAAGGGGTGTTTTGTAATTTTGAAACATGTCTGGGTTTGTTTGTAATTACCCAAATATCAGGGGTGTTTTTGTAATTATCCCTAAAACTTAAATACGCTAGGCCATTCGGCCTGCAAGTCACCAAACAATGGGATATACATTTATTTATCTTATTGCATTAATGTTATAAAACCCATTTTTCGCCCACGGTTACTTACCTTTTGACTAGCTGATTGAAGAATAGTGTTATACAACACCAAATCAGGTTGAATCCCTTCTGAGCTTGCCTGATCCAATAATTTTAGTGCCTCATCAAAGTCTTCAAAGTTCAACAAGATCTGACACAAGTAAATGACTTTTTAAGAAAATCGTGAAGTAAAATAATTTCGGTTGCCATTGCCAAAATGGAACTTGTTCAGTAACAAAAATGATTTAAGGATGCTAAATGTCAGTCTAAAAATGCAGTTCTTCAGATCCTACATTTTGGTTAACAAGTATCATGAATAGAATCTTTTTTCCCAAAAAGAAAAGTGGGAACCAGACCAAGCAGATAAGAGTAAGTCAGCACAAGAAAACTATTAACCAAACATCCAACTTAAACCTGAAGAATTAAACGGGACCTGTTTCACATATTTGCAGCATAGGAGATGTAAACTGAAGCTTTTAGACAGGACGCTTTGATGTCTGATAGATATAAATACATGAAATTCGATCTTATGCTATGCATGTGAATGTTATACACCTTACGGATCAATCGAGCAGAAAAAACTATCAATGCCACATCAATTCATTTGCAGTCGATTTTATCCACTCAATTAAGAAATATACTCCCTTAGCCCCATAATGAGTATGTTTTGAGTTGGCACGAATTTTTAAATTAGAGTTGGAAAAATTATAAGATTTGAAATCTCAAAGTTTTAGCCAACAAGGGTAGTGGTGGATGATTAGTAGTCTCACATATTGTTGTCAACGTACATATTAAAAGGATAAAAAAAATATATCTTAGAAAATGAGACATTAATCATGGATGTACCAAAAAGGTTATAATATCATTAAATATGGAAGAAGAGTATATACTATTTTAAAGAGTGAAGAGTAAGAAAAACATGTTCAAGAAGAAAAATGTGGATATAATCCAATACCTTTTCCAAGATTAAACTCAACATAACTTTTTGCTCAAAGACACAGTGTCTAAGAGAATACCTTTATAAGAGCTGTATAAGTCACTGCATGGGGATAGAAACCATCACGGATCATCATTGAAATCAGCGCACAAGCAGATCTATAGCATTTTATATTGCTACAGCAATCGATCATTATATTATAAGTGGCTGCATCTGGTGGAAGTCCGCATGAAATCATTCTCTTGAATATCTCAACTGCCATAAGACTCTACACAGGAAAAACAGAAAATATAATACAAAAAACAGAAAATAAAACACATTAATATAAATAATTAAAATTAAAATTAAGAATTTCTATTATTACTCTTAACACAAAAAATAAAGAACAAATATAAGGGAACTTGATCAGCGACTATGAACTACTTACTTCTTTAGCCTCAACAAGCGAATGCAAAACAGTGTTATAAATATGTATCCCTAGATCAGTGCTTCTGCGTAAGAACTGGTTCTCTGCAACACGCAAGTACTGAATCATCTCCTTCGTCATTCCCTCCATTCCAAGAGCTTTCAGCTGCCAAAACCAGGAAGGTATCAATGGCTTTCCTTTCCGTTAGAACTACAAGATCAAAACGTTTATAACTAGATTCCAACCCATGTCCTTTAGCATTGGCTTATTCTTTGTACTCTATATTCAGAGTAACAAACGTGAGAATTTCTAAACAGTGACATGTTTCCAAGTAAGATTAAATTTTCACTATACGAACAGCAGATAAAATATCACGTTACCAAGAGGATTAATTAGCTGATTCTGAATGAGTTTTTTAAATTAAGATAATCATTTACATCCAAGTTTAATATTAATGTTTTGAAATTATAGTAAATGACGGCTAATGATGCAACACTTACCAGGTGTTGCATTGATATATGACTGTGCTGGATACCATGCCTCGTCATATCCATTTCTATGGCAGTTATCCTTTTAGCAGCATCAATTTGTGACAGCATGTTTCCCTCCTCATAAGGTGCATTGACGTTGCCAAATAATGAAAACAACAGTTCGTATGTCCTGATATCTGGCAGAAGATTCAAATCTTTCATTTTAGCCAATGCCCCAACTGCTCGTTCAGGTTGATCCTGCAACAATATCGAGGACATGCATTTTTAGAGGGAAGAATATTACAGTTGATAGGTAGAAAACCTCCATGGGGCCGCACCAGAATAACGAATTAAGGAAATAAATTTGGATATCGAGAAACCAATTGATTAGCTGTACTAGAAACAATGGAGATAGAGGAATGGTTTGAAGTTGTGTGTTGTGATCACTAATTTGAAACTTGATTGGTGTAAAGTTTATTCAGCAGTAGTAATGTAGCCGATTATTCATGTTGAATTCTTTCACCAAGTCAACTTTTCAGTTGCGTGATCTAATTCCAAACAAGTTACTCACCAGAGTATCACATGCTTCAAGGAAGGCATTGAAAGGATAAGTGAGATGGCATTTTGATATTTGAGCCAGGAATGTCTCAGCCAAGTCCAGTTCTAAACCCCTGCTGCAGCTAACTGATATGGCTGCAAGTGTTGAGTCGTAAGGCTTCATATTTTTCTGTTGCATGACTTTTAGCTGCACATGGATGAAAAGTGCATGGATTATCTTCTATATAAAAGCACAGGATCAACCTCCAAAAATAGCTTCACTTTGAAAATAATATGTTACCACTTCCGTGGCATCATCCAAGCCCTTCACAGCAACCAATGCTCTAATGAAGCCATCATATGTACCGCATGACGGTTTCAAGCCAAGATTTTGCATCTGAACAAAAAAAAAAATAACATGGATAAAATTGAGTGTCAATGAACATGGGTCTTTTGTTTTCTTCTTCTTCCCATTATCTCAAGCATTTGTTTATTTCTTTCATCGTCACTATCGTCATCATCACCCCTCCCCCCCCATCCTCTCACAGTGGATAAATTGTTTCATTTTTCAGATTTTACTAAGGGTGGGTGATATTTCTGCAATTTTAAGCTGTGAATCACTGCAGGAAGTATGAAAGTGTACTTACAGAATTACTAGCACGTGTAATTATTTCTTCCTTTTCATTTTTTTTATAGGGATAATTACAAAACACCCCCCAAGGTTTGGGCTAATTACAAAAAAATCCAGAGATGTTTCAAAATTACAAAAAGCCCCTCAGGTTTGATTTTGTCTTAATTTTAGGGGTTAACTGTGATATTTGTAGAAATATTAGGATTGTTTTTTGAAATATTTTTTGCTTATGAAGGGGGAAGATGTAAGCAGAATCAAACCTTAAGGGTTTTTTTTTTGTAATTTTCAAAAATCTCTAGTTTTTTTTTGTAATTAGCCCAAACCTCAGGGGTTTTTATGCAATTATCCCTTTTTTTATGCATAAATACTTTCACATACTACAAATAACAACTGAAGAGTCCTTGACTTCAAATGACAAATTTGTGATACCTGTAACATTAACTGCTCAGCCAACAGAACATTTTTTGAGTTGGCACAAGTATGAATGATGTCACCAAAGGACCACCTCAATAATTTCATAACTGGTCCAGATAAAGGCTGTTTTGGCAAACTTATTCCATCAGCCCTGACTTCTTTTGCTTCCATTCCAAAATTTACCCCCTCATTTGAGTCCCTTTCCTTGTAATATTCAGAACTAGAAGGTATAGATGTATAACTATTCTCTCCATATCTATTCCGAGCCAAATCATCACGGAAAGGGATGGGAATGTCCAAGCGTGAATCAAACAACCTTCCTTCAGCAGTTTTAGTGATGCTATCTTTTTGTTGGAAAGCCACATCTATCATTTGCTGTAAGGCAACAGAAGCAGACTGTAAATCTCTCAACCTTGTGAAAGACCGTATAAACTTCCGAACAGTTATAATGCTTGGACTATGGCAGTTGATATACTCCTTCCAAATGTCACGAACTACTGGGAGGTCCTGCTGCAAGACTGCAAGCTGAAAAGAAATAATTTAGAATAATTGAATAAAGTTTTTATTGAATTTTGGTATGTTACCAGTCACAGCTTTTAAATATGTCTTTTATAAGAATAATTGTTGACCTAAATCTTGATTTCAGTGTGCTTTTCAAAAACATACTCTTCAGACATAAACTGAGCCCTCAATGTACCGTATAAAATCCCCTATTTCATTTTAGACTCTTAATAAATAATTAAATGCATTGTGAATCCCAAGTGTTAAGCTATAACTAGAAACTGTAAGATATTATTCCTGCTAATCGTTAAGCGTTTCATGTGACATTTCATACATATTTATATTCCCACATCAAATTACATTTAACTTTCTTCTTATGGTCAATGGTCTAAGTTTGGCTTTACCAATTCTATGCTTACAGTGTTCTCTATAGCCCACATGCAAGAGGTTTTTACTGCAGCCACGTCTCCTAAAATATAGGACTAACATGTTTGATGCCTAGTTCCACTCCCATACTACTCCAAGTAACATAACAAAAGACAAAACAACATAATACAAAGGAAATATTTTGAATAAAATTTCATTTAAAAAGCACCATAATAAAGTTAAAAAAAATTGCCCAAAAAATATAGGAAAAAATATCTAGAGCATACAGAACTATCAAACTAGAAAAACTTTAGAGATATATAAAAAAAAAATGAAAATGAGGACTATGGTAATCCAACCAACGAGACTATTCGCAGATAGCGAAACGCTTATGGAAAGCATAGCAATAGTTCAGGAAACACAGCAGAAGCTTGTGAAATTATTTCATCAACACTCAAGTCCCCGGTAAAATCAAGTTCTGAAACAGCTATATCAACTTAGAAGTTTCTCCCCAAAACATAAAAGCGCTTTACAAATATAGAATAACTAAATGATAGAAGTGAAAAAAGTAAGAATGTCAATTGAAATATTAACTTAATGGTTGACTCTTCCTGTTAATTAAATTAATGTTTACTGCACAATCTCAAATCACTAATCACAGAAATGTAGGAACGTTTTGCATACCTTGAGAAGAAGATTGTACGTTATAGCATTTTTGCCGACACCCTGTTGCTCCATCAAATTCAAGCATTCACTAGCATGATTTAAGCTATTCGTTTCTACACAGGCTTCCAACAAATTGTTGTAAACTGGCAATGTTGGATATATGTCGGAGTTTTCTCTTTGAATGCTCAGAATTTTGAATGCCTGATGATAAGTATACCAAGAAGATATTATCGAGCTCATAATGCAAGCATCTAATAAAATTTCTATGACCAGCCAAATAACTAGCATATAACTTTGTATGAGGCTAATCCACAAGCAATAGATGGACATAAGACTACATAAAAAGAGTAGAATATGGCAATACCTCTTTTAAATAACCACCTTTACAGAGAGATTGAATTGTAAGAAGATAACATTTGCCACTCAAATCAATATCATTTTCCTCCATAAGTTTCCAAGTTTCCATCACAAACTGCAAATGACAGAAGTGTCTTGTTCAGTATTTTGTCCAAGACAATAATTTATCATCACCTCCTCCCCCCTTTTGCACACATACGCACATTCAGATTTTACTTTCTAAGCACCAGAGTTTTGTAAGTATTGATGGTAATTTTTCAGGTAACAAAAGTGAGAGAAACGAAGGACGTACATGTTGGTACAATTTTTAGATGAACATTCAAAAAACTACAAAAGACAAAAAGGGGAGGGAGCAGGGGTCTACAGAAAGCCAATTTAAAAGAGGACACATACCAATGGATCAGGTGTTCTTGCACAATACTGAAGAATAGAAATGAAATCACCAGCTTGCAATGCTTGGCCTCCACCTCCGAGCTGAGAGAGCAGATGGGAAGCTCTACTTCTCTCGCCCAAGTGAAGTGCATTAACAATTTGCTCCTGCATTGATCTCGCAATTGGCTCCCTCGGCCAATAATCTTCACCAATAAGATTTGCCAAAATGAAATATTTTACTACTTTTTCAATTGCACAATTGTATAAAAACAATAAACGTACACTTTCAATAAAGACTTCTACTTGTGTGCATATACACACACAGACAGACAGGAAAATTTTTTATGCTCTTCAGTAAATTGATACATGTACATGTCTGAACTTGTGTGGAAGTCAAGTGTAAGCAGTTGTTACCATTAGAAGTTCCAAAAGATCGCAATGCTTCAACAAAGCCAGCCGTCTTGCTTCGCCCCTATTAATGATTCCGATAAAGTTAAGTAATATTGGACATAAAAAGCTCCATTCACCTTATGAATATCTAAATAACAAAAATCCAATGCAGAAGACCTTTTCTATATACCCAAATGAGCTCAACATTTCTCTCAAGTTAAAAAGAAAATAGAATTAATCAAAATTCCAAGCATCTATCTTTTCTTGTTTTGTGCTAGGAATTGTAACTCATACAAATAAAAAAAAAAATCACTTATTTCAGTCAAATCTATGCATAAGAATCTCTAGACCAATCCAAAGGGATTCAATTCCGAACTAGGCAAAAAACTATAACAACACTGTCAGAAAAAAAAAAAGAAAATTAAACAACAGAAAACAAAACGTACGATATCTGATGATTTCCATCCCCGAAATGAATTTGTCATGCATCTCAGGCGGGAAGTCAACCTGTTCAGTCAGGAAAATCATAAAAAAGAAACAAATTAACAAAATTGAAAAAAGGTAATCGAACGCGCTTCACTACAAACAGGTCCGCGCCAGACTCGACGGGGCACACCTCATCATTATCGCCGGAGCTTATTTCGCCGCCGCTGCGCCGATCTTCTCCTGGGTAGAAAGCACCTTAGTTCATCAACAGTTGTGAATTGGGCTTTACAGCGTTTTACTAGAAGTCATCTCTTGGGCTAGCTCGTTCCGTCGGGGTGGGCCTTGGATACCCTTGTAAGCCCACTACACTAGAAGTCATCTCTTGGGCTAGCTCGTTTCCTTGGGGTGGACCTTAGATTACCCTTGAAAGCCCACTACACTAGAAGTCATCTCTTGCACTAGCTCGTTCCCTCGGGGTGGGCCTTGGATACCCTTGAAAGCCCACTACACTGAGCTACAAAGAATAATAACGGAATTGGATCTATTGGTACCTTTTTAGTCCGTAGATACAAATCGGGTAAATAGATGCTACCTTCTTGGATAGCTACTCAAGTGGGTTTTATACCGTTAGATCAACACATACATACACATCCACATGGGTATGTGTTAATCCAACGGTATAAAACTCATTTGGGTAGCTACCCAAGTGGGTAGCATCGACTAACACGATACAAATCTCAGTAAGTAAAATTTAATGGCTAAGATTTCATTCTTGAATGTAGGTGGTAAGAGGTTAATTTATTGATATTAAGGACAATAATATAATTTGTCCAAAATTGGATAAGTTATGAAAAACAATATTATAATTTATTTTACACATGTTATCGGGTTATTGATTATGTTTCCTTTTACAGTTACGATAAAGAGAATCATACAAAATTAAAATCAACTGTATAGTAGACATGAAGCAAAACTTACTAAAACTATTAACTAAATATGTATTAAGGGTATCATATTTATTATTTACACATAATTGTTGTTGTAAATTAGCAAAATGTTCATTACAAATAAGAAAACATAAAAAATAACCAAAATATCAACAATGTAAATCAGAATTAATTTAAAATACTAACCTAAATTATTCTGAAACTTTACTGAGTACTCAATCAAAGAATACTAAATATGCATTAAGAGTACACTATATAATATATATGCACAGACAAAGATGATTAAAAAATATTTACATAATATACATTAAGTTTATACTATCTATGCACAACTTCGCTTGTAAATAATCAACTGGTCATTACAAATTAGGGAGCAAAATTGCCAAAAAAGCAAATAAAATTTAGTAAATATATTTAAAACGTACATTACTTGGAAACATCACTAAGTAAGCACTGAACGAATACTAAATATGCATAGTTTTATTCTAAATATATGCACACATAAACTTACTCAGAATGAATAATAAAATTTATCTCTTTCTGCTACTTTTCACCATTTATGTAACTACCAAGGAATACAATCAATTAAGATATCTTTCAAAATAATTGAAATGGTTCCAATTATTGTGTCTTATCAATAACTAATCATTTTACATTTGCCCTTTTTATTAGTAATTTAGGCAATTAAGACTTATTTTGAGGATTAATCTTAGTTGTTAATTCATAATCACTAAAGATTGGGATTACTCCATACAAACTCACCCTAGAAACTGGTCTTATTGAATCCACCCAATATATATCATTTCTTTTTAAGAAAAAATGTCAAGATATAGTAAAAAAAATTAACATCCAAATGTAAATACAGTAGAAACTCGATAATTTAAATTCGATTAATTAATAGACTCACTTAAATAGTAATTTTAGTTGGTCCCGACTTGGGACACCGTGCTAAATTATTAATTTGCTAAATCTATAAAACAATACATATACGAGAATTCATATAGACCTCATGCAATA